>PVLA01000007.1:205426-686675 GCA_004027455.1 Hydrochoerus hydrochaeris
CCTTAATTATTTCTGTGAATAGACTTTTTATTTCATTTGTATTTGTTGCTGCATCTTCATTCACATATTTTATTCTTAGGTTATAAATCCTCTTGTCATCTTCTAGCCTTTGTATCGTTGCTTCCTGGTTCCTTGTTATTTTTAAGAGATCCTTCCTTTCACGATCATACTTTGCAAATCTATCTTCAAGTTTTGAAAGCTTGTCTTTAGTTTCTGTTAAAATGTTTTGTCAGGTTTCAATGGAGTTTTTAATTTCCTGATATTCTCTTTGGATCTGTTTCATGTATTCTAGATTTTGTTTATATTCTTCATCAAAAGCTTCTCCCCTTTCTCTGGGTTCCTCTGTTCTTTCATTTGTGCCTACTTGAGGATTACCCAGGACTTCTTTTATTAACCTTCTTATATCTTGCTTCACCTGAGTTAGAATTTCAGATTTAAATTTGACAATGAGGTCAAGGATGTATTTCTTTATTTCCGATGAGGCTGTCTCTGACATTACAGGTTTGCTGCTCTCAACCTCCTCTGCGTTTACCTCTGTTGGACACACTTTCCCTGGTTCCACAGTTGGGGACCTTTTGCTCTTTCTCTGTCTTGTCATGTTTCTGGCCCCCTTCAGACAGGTGCGTGGTGGAGGTCTCTGGGCCTTTTGTCTTGCTTACAGTTTTTCAGCAGCACTCTTGCTAGGGAAGTACCGCCCCCCAGTCCACTGCGAATCTGCGAGTTGTAGGCTGAGAGCTGTCTCTTCCCCTATGCCAGTCAACAAATTTATGCTTCAACAGGTTTGTGTGTTCCCTGGGGATGCCACTGGCCCAGAAAATCCTCATCCCTGGCTATTGGGTTTCAACCAGGGGCGTGGCCCTGCCCCAGCAGATCCCACCAATCTGCTTTGGACTAGAAGTCATCACCAGAAGCCGCCTCCGGTTTTGATTCAAACTGGCCCTGCCCAACACCAAAATGTCGCTGCCCAACTCCAAAATGTCACCCAGCCAGTCCTCCCAGTTTGGGCATTCCAGTTCCCATCACACATCAAAGTTTGTGCAGCTTGACTGGCTGTTTTCACTCCCTGCCGCAGTGCCTCCTCCAGTGGAGGGTCTGGAGCTCACCAACCCCCGCGGTCCGCAGGGCCAGATCTCTGCTCCATCCTGAGTCACCTGACTTTAAGACGTGCCATTACAGCAATCAGGGCTTGCCAAGCACCAGCCCTTTGTCCATGCTTCTTTTTCTTCTTTCTTTTTTCTTTTTCTTTTTCCTCAGTTTCTTCCTGGGTCATGAGAATTCCTTTCCTTTCATTTGGCTTTCTCCATGTTGTGAGATTCTAGCGTCTGAGTTGTTTTTATTTATTTTTTCCTCAGAGAGGCTCTCTTGTGCCGCCACTCAGTCAGACACCTTGCAATCTCCTGCCTACATACAATTTCTTATTCAGTAACCAATTCATTTAACAATCTATTCACAGGAATGAAAGTCATTCAACAAGTAACGTTTATATCTAACAATGAGATTATATCAAGAATATATAGTAAACACTTACAAATCAACAACAAAGAAGCAGATAATTTTAAAATGAGCAAAATAACTGAATAAACATTTCTTTGAAGATGACATTCAAATGGTTAATAAGCACATGAAATAATATTGAATATAATTTAAAATCAACAACATGCAATTCAAAACTACTTTGAGATATGACTTTATACCACAAGGTTGCCTACAATCAAAGAAAGATAATAACTAATATTGATGAGAGAGTGGAGAAACTGGAAAACTTATTTATTAATGGACAAATTGTTAAATGGGAAATCTATTTTGCAAAGCATTTGGGGAGTTGTTAAAACTTAACCATAGAATTACTTTTTGATCCAGAAATTTCACTACTAATAATAAATATACTATACTCAAAAGAAATAGCAATGAAATTTGTAAACAGAAACTTATATAAGAATGTTCATAGCAGCATTATTCCTAATCGCCAAAGAAAAATTCCAATATACATCTTTTAAAATGTGTTTTGGTCATCCAGTGTCTAATTATTTGGTGATTCAAATGATAAATTTCTAATACCTGTTACTGCATGATAGAGTCACGAAGAAAGTATGTTAAGGGATGGAAGCCAGACGCAAAATGCTACATAATAATTGATTAAATTTATATGAAATACTAAGAAAATAACCATTTAGAGAAACCACATATGGATTGGTGGTTTCTAAAGTGTTGGAATTGGGAGTATAGATATGTGACTGTCAATATATATAAGTTTCTTTATAGGGTAGTGAACATATTATGAATTTAATAAAGGTAATGCATTTACAACTTTATGGATGTTCTAAAGCATCACTGAAATACATGTTTTTATACTTTTATTTTTCATTAGTACTTGTTTGCAGAATATAATGATTATATTCCTTGTGATGTGTTGGTACATATTTTACTAGCATTTTTCATCCTCTTCTCTCCTATTCCTTACCCTCTCCCTCCAACTCTTGGTGCAATATACAGTTTTAAAGTGTGACTTTTGCCTCAATGTTGTTACAAGATTTCTAATAAATCTGGTTTAAATGAATACTTATAAATGTAATCCTAGCAATACTTGGATGTATCTCCCACCTAATATTTATTGTGAAACTGACATCCCATTTATGAATGAATTTGATACCAGGTCCAGTCATCCCTATAGAAAAGAAAGATAAAGCAACTGTGACTTATTTTTCTCATTTTACTTACCAACCTCTGTGTGTAGAAGATGTTTTAATATGGTCAAATTATTGTAATGTTGTCTCATCTCAGACCTGGTTGACCCAGAACCATAAAAACTGTGCTATGTTAACACTGGGGTCCATTCTTATGGGTAGAAGACAAATAGATTGATTCCTACCCAAATATCTGTTTTTTCAGGCTCATAGTACATGAAATGAGATTTATAATGATTCCCCTCTGCTAATGGAATATATTAGTGGCCAATCAGGAAGATATGGAAGATTGAGACCATATCAAGTTGTTGCCTGGGGACCATGGGAAATTTAATGGGAATAAAGGATAATAATACAGACTAAGAATAGTAATGTCAGAAAAATCAACCAATAACATTTGCTGAAGGAGCAGTGGGGAAAAGAAAACTATTTTCCATTGTTGGTGGGAGTGTAGTCTGGAACAACCACTATGGAAATCAGTGTGGAGATTCCTTAAAAAACTAGGAATAGAATTTGCATGCCATCCACCTATTTGCCTTCTGGGTAATTTATAGAAGAATTAAAAACATCATACCAGGATGATATATGTGCAACCTTGTTTATAGCTTTACAATTTGTAATAGCCAGACCTTAGAAAGAATAGAAATGCCCATCAACTGAGGGATGGATAAAAAAATGTGGCATTTGTATACAATGGAATACTACTCAGGTATAAAAATGAAAATTTAGAGACTTTTAAAGGTAAATAAATGCAGCTAGAAGCTTTACTCATGAGTGAAATAAATCAGACTCGCATGGGTAAACATCATACTGTCTCACTAGATTAAGAAATTGAAAGTTAATATGATTCAAGAGTTACAATAGATATAGTGAAATGGAAAGAAACTGTTCAAAGGAAAATCATATTGTTTGATCAATTTTGCATGCCAGTTTCTGGCAATCTGGGCAACTATTTTAAAGATAACAATATGCAATATAACATATGTTGTTAGATTCCTATCATCTTATTTTGAAAGCTTGTATCACTATTGTTTCCATTGTTGTTTTTCTGTTTGTGGATTGCTTTTTTTATTTTTCTGTGTTTTTCCTCTTTAAAATAAAATTTAAAAATAATAATACAGACCAGTATAAATTAAACTGGATTAACAGTGACAATGCAACTAAAAAATCTGTCCCTAGTAGGAAAATAAGTTAGATAGAAAAAAGTTTTAATGCATCTTCTCTGTAGATTTTACATTATTGAAAACAGGAATCTGCCCCCAAAACATCAGGGAAACTGGCTCTTTTCTTTGTTGAAAGCTTATCTACTGGTAGTGATTTAAAATTAGACTATGGCAATACTATATTGTTAATAGCCTACTATTGGCCTGTTTGAGCTTCTTGTATCTACAAGCTCATATATTTTCATATATGGGAATATATTATGGAATACTAATAGTTTTTATCTGTCAAAAATGCACCTTGATTCATTGAAGTCCTGTAAGATCTGTACAAAATAAGTCTAATAATGCTAGGCCATATGCCAGGAGTAAGGGTTCCTGTTAATTTACCTGAACTATGGTCATATATGGCTATTTCTCATTCGTTACAATTACTGCTTAATCATTTTGCATACCGAGCAAAGAGAATGTTGGGAATGATGATCTCTGGCATAGTCTCTGGTATTATTGATTTCAAGTGTAGCTACTTACTCTATTGTCTTGGCCCACTCTGTTCAAACAGTTCACTCGTAGATAATTGGACTAAGACTTCTAATGAGATCTGGAAAGGACAACATTGTACAGATGCTAATCTGCATTCCCAAATAAGTGTGATTGAGACTACTCTTCTTTGGATGGGAGATCAGATCGAAAGTTTATAGCAGCTACAACAATGCCTTGAATGTCATTAAAACATTACCTGATTTTTCACTACACCTTTAATTTAAAATTGATTTAGCTATCCTAGGAAACTTGTTAAAATCATGGAAAAAGAGGAATGCACAAAATTATAACTGTGGGCCTTGATGCTCTCCAAAAAATGCTATATCTATGTTCCAACAGACCGCTATCTTTGATGACAGATTTAAAACAGGGATACATTTTCTGATGTACTTGATCAGTTTAATCCCTTTAATTATCTCAAAACTCACTTCTAGTTTTATATTGCTGTTCTAATACTAATTGGATTATGTCTCATTGCTGTCTTCTTAGTCTTCCACAGAGGAGCTCAAACCAAACACCTTCTGAAGACCTTGCAAACATAGATCACTATGATTTAGCTTCTAAATAAAAAGAATGGGGAACAAATAAAAAGAATGGGGGATCTGTCAAGAGCCATTCTACATATTTTTTTGGAAAAATCATTTCATAGTTAAACTGTGGTCAGGGTGCAACTGAAACCTAGTATTTTGCCATGTAAGCTGGTTATGGTATGTGGAAGCATAACTTCATATACCTTCTCTCACAGTTGAGGCCTTGATGGTCTTTTGTTGCTGTGATACTCCAGGGCATGATTACTTCAGCTGAATGAATCTTGGTTTCTTGAGAGCTGAGTAGTAAGAAAAATATTTTACCTCTGGAAAAGGACACATTCCTTATTTACCTGTTATCTCTTCCCATCATCCTCACCAACATATGATCCTCATCAACATATGTTCCTCATCAGCATAAGATTATCACTGCTCTCTGAGTTATTCAATACTCCCTCCAATTATTGTGTTCACCCAATAAATAGTGCATTGTTCAGAGGATCTTTGTTTTTGCCCATCCTAAGGCATGGATTTCCTAGCCCCTGTGTACTTTGAAAGTCTGTCTCTTTGTATTTCTTTCAGTATCACTCACAGTACCTCTATCTAAGCATATTGGGCCACTGATCAGGACCCCAAATTGGCCCTTGAAGGAGTCAGTGCAGAAGATGAGAACATCTTACAACTGTGTGTAAAGGCACATTAATTGAAAGACAGGCCCTAAGACAAAGATGAAGTGACTACACCTACTTTCCCAGGGATTAAAAAAAATGATTGATACTCTAAATAAGCATCAATCACCTGGGTGGGGACCAAGACTTTGCTAGGTAAGGCTCTTGTTCTTTCAGTGCACACTTGCTACATGACTTGCCGCCCCATTAGATCAATATTATCGAAGTGACTATATCGTAACTTTATCTGTTAATCATAGTTTTGTCCAATTTTATGCCAATTTAGTGAAGTGACTTACTTCACTTTTGGATCAATATTACCTAAGTGACTATACTTGCAGTCTTACTGGTTAATCATAGTTTTCTGCAACCTTACACCCATCTTATGATTTTTCTCTAAAAGCTTCCTTTAAGAAGTGGGCTCATGGAGAGCCCACTTTCTGGGTCCCCTTCTGTCTGTCTTAGACAGAACCTATCTTTCCCTAAATAAATATTTTGTATTCTTAACCTCCATTTTTCCTTAGGATTATTCCTTGATTTTTGGGGGATGGGGGCACAAATTTAGTTTATTGGACATCTAGCAGTTTGGAAGTTATAATATTGTCATTGCATTATTTTGATTATTTAGAAGTTCTATATCATTCCTTTATCAATAGGTCACAGTAGAAATACAGGTGCACTACAAATATTGTGTGAAATTAACTTCAGACTATAGAAACAGTTCTGTACAAACTACACAAATTTGAGTTTATCCGATAAAATTGAAGAATACCACTGAATACAAAAAGTAACTAGGAGATTTTTTATTAGAAATAAGGAAAAATAATAGCTCCCAGATTTCTAAGAGGGATCTTGAGTGAGTTGTCATGTGCCTGGTCCATGCAGAGTTTCTTAAAGATATGCGGATTATGAGAATTACGGCCACCTTTCACAGGTGGCTTTGTGGATTTATAATGACCAATTGAAACTTGGGCTCTCTAAACTCATTATTCAATATGTAGCATTGAAATGAAACTGAGATTTTAAAGAAAAACAAATTATTTTGTAGTTAAACTCAGAAACTTATTAGGGAGTGGCTACAACTCCCTTTAGTGGAGAGGGACTGCATTCCGTGGTGCCTGAGGAAGTTAATTCTTGATCCAAATCTCTAGCTCACTGTTTATACTTGTTTCATTTCTTATCAATTTTGCTGATCATCCAATTCAATCTCAGGCACTTTTCCTAATGAGCTGCCTATGCAAAAGCTAAAGAAATTATTTTTACACTACAAGTTGTATATTAAACATAGATTAATTTAATGGTTAGACATGGTTGGTGTTTAGCATAGATTAATTTATTGACTAAACGGGTGTTTAGTGTTTAATATTTAGACTTGGGTCTCATCAGCAAAATATGTCATTATGTATATGCAAATATTTCTAAATCTAAGATTGGAAATAATTCTGGATATAGGCATTTCAGATAAGAGGTACTCAATCTATATCATTATTTTTTAAATGTAGAGAATGGGAAATTAAAGTGCATTCAAGCCAGTTAGGTATTTCCTGAAGTCACTTTAATCAACAAGTGAAAGAAATCACTGACACACCCAGTGCTTTTTAATTTTATTTTCAGTGAATAATTTACAAAGCAAAAATATCTTGTAATAAAATGTAAAACAATTACACTACATTTATGATTTTTCAACTAGGCAAATATAGGTATAACATCAGGTTATATATTTATCTTTTCCTCAACAGATTTAAAACCTGGGTTATTTTTGAAGCCCAATTTTCCCAAGTGATCAGATATGAGAAAAATAATTTTTCATATGAATATAGTCATTTCAGTTATTTTCAAATCTACAAAGAAAGTAATATAAGTGTATAAATACATCTTTCACATATTAACAAAATATAAGTTTGAGCAATATGGAGTACAGAATAACAGTCTAGTTCACTTCTACGTTAAAATTTGATTTTCATATGGTACTAGTTCTGTGAGTTTCTGATTTATATGTACACTAAATATTTATAATTTCCAGATGAATCAGGCACATGCTGATTTTTCTAATTATATGATCAAACAATATGTTGAAAAATAGGGAAATTCACTGACTGTAATGAGCATATCTTTTCCTTTTTTTTCTTCTTTTTTCATACTGGGAATTGAATTCATGGCCACTATATTACTGTACTGGGCCTCTAGATTTTTTTTTTCAGACAGTGTGTAAGTTGTCAGACTGTCTTAGCTTTCTAAGTAGCTGGAATCACAGGCATGCACCATCATCTTTTGGTTGTCATGAATATTTCTTAATATATTTCAAATTTCATAGTACCTATATTTATAATTTATGATATTTGACTGAGAAAACATTTCAAAACACCATATAGTGCTTTTAAATGATATATTTCTTATATTATACCAATATCTAAAAAGTAACAAAATTATTAGTGCACAAATATAATAGTTTGGGTCAAAAATTACTCCAAAAAACCTCATGTTGAAGGCTTGGCTCCCAATGCAGTATTAAGAGGTAGGGTTTGGGGGGAAGTGATTGGATAATGATATCTCTGATTTCATCAATGAATTGACCCATTGATGAGTTCATAACTGAATGAACTATGGACAGTTGGTGGAAAGTATTGGAGGTGTAGCCTAATTTAAAGAAGTATATCATTGGAGCATGTACTGGAAGAATATAACTGTTCCTGGGATGCTTCCTCATACACTTTGTTACTTTTCATTTCCCAGTCATCATGAAGTAAGTATACTCTTCCTACACATGTTCCCACTACCATGATGATTTGTTGTTCCTCATATCCAAATTAATGGAAGTAGTCAATGGACTTATGACTCTGAAACTGTAAACCACAGTAAAGGTATTCTCCTTCAAGATATTTTATTCATGGTATTTTTTTTAGCAAAGGGAAATGAGTAACAGCAGAACTAAACATTTAAGAGTCAAAATTAGTAGAAAAAATTTAATTATTCATGTTCTAAAAATTCTCACTCAATGCATTTTTTAGTTTTCTGTCACTTTAACAAAACATCTGAGACAATTATGAAGATAGAAGTTTCATTTATCCTCAAGGTTGTCGAGGTTTCATCCTACAATTTTTTAATTTGCTATGATACATATATATATATATATGTATCACTAAAATATATATATATATATATATATATATATATATATATGCACATTCATCATAGGGAATTTGTATGTGTACATGATATATCTTCATTCTCTATTCTCCCCAATCTCCTTCTTTCCCTTCAACCCCACTTTTCACACAAAGAAAAATCTTTGTTTCCTTTTTTCTTCTATTGTGATTTTTCTATTCTGTTTTTCCTACTGCCTCCCTTGATCTCCTTGCCAATTGAATGCTTTCTTTCTGTTTCAAAATACCTGTTATATAATTTGATCTTTACCCTTTCAGCTTCTCATGCCAGAGAAACAATGTGATATTCAAACATGTGTATCCAATTAAATTCACTTAGGTGTATTGATTTACCTAAGAATGTCTCAAATTTATACTTCTTTATAGCATGGTAGTACTGTATTGCCAATAAAAACACATTTTCTTTATGTATTCATCAGTGAATAGGTATTGGAATATGTTTCTAAGATTCAGCTGTTACAAATTGTGCCTGTGTAAACATGGGTGTGCATATGTGGATATGGTATTCTTTTAATACTTATGGGAAGATACCAAGAAGGGGAATAGCCAGGCTAAATGAAACTTCTAGTTTTAGGTTTTTGAGCAACATCTACACTGATTTACACAGGAGCTACACCAATCTACACTCCCAAAACAGCAGAAAGGCTTCCTTTTTTCCCACAGTCTCATAAGAATTAGTTATTGGTTGATTTCCTCATGATAGCTATTCTTTCTGGAGTGAGACGGATTCTCAGCATTGTTTTAATTTCCATCTGATGAATGACCAGTGATGTTGAATATTTTTTCATTTAGTTATTTGCCATTAATAATTCTTCTGCTGAGAAAGTCCTATTCATTTCAGATGCCCATTGTTGGATGGGGTCTTTCAATTTGGTGGTTCCGAATTTTTGTGACTTCTTCATGCTTCTTCATATATATTCCAGACAGTAGTCCTCTGTGGAAGAGAGGAGAGAGAGAGAGAGAGAGAGACAGAGACAGAGACAGAGACAGAGACAGAGAGAGAGACACAGAGAGAGAGAGAGAGAGAGAGAGAGCACAATCTGCACATCACAGATTAAGTATCTCTTGTTTAAGGGTTAGTACTGTGCTTCGGCTCTGAAGTGTAATGTTCCTGCCCTGGGATGCCATGGCCTCTTTCTCAAGGCTCAATTCCAATTGACAACCTGACATAACTTGACCTAGCTCATGCATACTAGTTGGGAACTATAGGGGGGCATCACTGACTTGTGATTGAGGTAGGTACCATGAGACTGAGGTAGGTACCATCTATTCTAAGATTCTATAGGATTTTTATCATGAATCAGTGTTGAACTTTATTAAAAGCTTTTTCTGTGTCTATTGAGATGATCATGTCTTTTTTGTTTTTGGCTCTGTTCATGTTGTGGGTTACATTTATTGATTTACATATGTTAAACCATCCCTGCTTTCCTGGAATAAACCCCACTTGGTCGTGATGTAATATCTTCTTGATGATTTACTGCATTCTATTTGTCAATATTGAATTGAGAATCTTTGCATCAATGTTCATTAATGAGATCGGTCTATATTTCTTCTTTTTGGTAGGGTCTTTCTGTGGTTTTGGTATCAGAGTGATATTTGCCTCCAGGAGTGATGTAGGGAGGATTTCTTCCTTTTCAATTTCATTGAAGAGTTTAAGGAGTATTGGCATCAAATCTTCTCTAAATTTCTTGTAGAATTCAGCTGTGAATCCATCATTACCTGGGCTTTTCTCCATTTGTAAGTTTTTAATCACATTTTCAAATTCAATACCTGATATTGGGTTTTTCAAAATTATCATAGCTTCTTGATTGAATTTTGGTAATTCATATGTTTCTAGTAATCTGTTCATTTCCACTATGTTTTTCACCATATTTGAGTAGAGATTTTCAAAGTAGGTATTGATGATCTTTTGAATTTCCATGAAATCTGTAGTAATTTCTTTCTTTTGAGTCCTTACTGCATGAATTTGAATTTTGTCTTTATTTTTTGATAAGGTTGGCTAGAGGTTAATCAATTTTTATTCTCTAAAATAACCATCTCTTTGATTCATTAATTCTTTGAATTGGTTTTTTAGCTTCAATTGTGTTAATTTCTGCTCTGATCTTTACAATTTCCTCTCTTCTATGAGCATTAGGTTGTACTTACTCTTCTTTCTCTAGAATCTTGAGGTCTAGCATTAGGATGTTTACCTGTGCTTGTTCTGTTGTCTTGATATGACAGTTTATTGCTATATATTTCCCTCTTAGGACTGCTTTCATTGCATCCTATGTGTTGTGGTATCCACATTTTCATTGGATTTTAGGTATTGTTTCTTTTTTTAATCAGTACCGGGGATTGAACTCATGACAGCATGCTTGCAAGGCAGGCACTTATGCCACTGAGCTAAATCCCCAGCCCTTACGTATTGCTTTAATTCTTCTTTAATTTCACCTATAACCCACTGGTGTTTCACAAGGTTGTTATTTAGTTTCCATTTATTTCTGCAAGTTTTGCTATTTTGGGGGCCGTTAATTTTCAATTTCAGTGCACCAAGTTCAAATGATATGCATGGGATAATTTCAATGCCTTTGTATTTACTTAAGAAGGTTTTACTGGTTAATATATGGTATATTTTGGAGAATTCCCTATGCACAGGTGAGAATAATGTATATTCTGATGTGGTTGGATGGAACACTATGTAAACATTTACTAAGTCCATTTGCTCACAGGTATGATTCAGTTCTATTATTTCTTTCCTGACTTTTTATCTAGTTGATCTATCTCTTTGTGACAATAGGTTATTAAGGTCCCCTGTTATAATTGTGTTCTTGTGTATTTGGTTTTTCATGTCCATTAGTACTTGTGTTATAGAGTTGGGTGCTGCTTTGTTTGGTGCATATATATATATATATATATATATATATATATATATTTATATATATATATATATATATATATATATATACAATTGTTAGTTCTTCCTCTTGAATTTTTCCACTAACAAGAATGTAGTGACTTTCTTTATCTCTTTTGATCATTTTAGATTTGAAGTTCACAATGTCTGCAAGAAGAATTGCTATTGCTGCTTTTCTCTAGATTCCTATTACATGGAATACTGTTTTCCATCCTTTGACTTTTAGTCTATGAGTTTCCCTTTGAGTCAGATGTGTTTCTTGTACAAAGCATATTGTGGAGTCCTATTTCTTGATCCATTCTGTCAATCTATTTCTTTTAATAGGTGAAATGAGGCCATCTATATTGATGGATATAACTGATATGTACTGGCTCAACTTTGTCACGTTATGTTCCTCTTCTTGGTTTTCTGCTTTTTTCCTCTTGTTTAATTGCTTGCCCTGCCTGCTGGTTTCTTTAAGTTGTTGTTCTGGAAATTGTGGTTATTTTTATCTCTATCTAGTATGTCTTTCAATACTCTTTATAAGGTTGGTTTGGTGGACATTAATTTTTTCAGTTGTTCTTTGTCATGAAAGTATCTTATTTCCCCATTAAATTTGAAAGAATATTTTGCTGGGTACATAAATCTGGTTTAAAGTTGTTTTCTTTCAGGGCTTGAAATACTTCACTCCAAGCTCATCTTAACTTGAGGGTTTGTGCTGAACAGTCTCCAGTGATTCTAATGGACTTTCCTTAATAAATGAGTTGTATCTTTATTAGCTTTTTGTATTCTGTTTTTATGCTGTACATCTGGGATCTTAATTATTATATGTCTGAGTGTAGATTTATGCCATTTGTGACTGTTTAGCATTGTATATTCCTCATTTATCTGCATATCAGTTTTTTTCACCATGTTCAGGTAATTTTATGCTATTATGTGAATATTTTACCAATGTCATTCACTTTGACTCTTGCATTTTCACTGATGCCTATTAGCCTTGTATTGTTTCTCTTGGCATCATCTTGAAACTGTTCAATTGTGATTTCATGCTGCTCTGTTATTGTTTAAAGTTCTTTTCTTTTATGATCTCTATCTGCAATCCTGTCCTCCAGGTGTGAAATTCTATCCTCACTTTCATTGCATCTAAGGAGAAGAGCAGGGAAACAACTGCATACAGGAAGTGACCAGAGAAAATATAAGGATACCAAGATCATGCATGCCTCTGTGACCAACACAGACACATTCAGAAGTATATTATACTAATTCACTGGTAGGATCTCAAGTCAATAAAGTTTACTACTTACCAAAATTGTCATAGTAACCTCAGGGACCAAACTCTTAACACATGGATCTTGGAGGGGACATTGAACATGTAAGCAATAACAGTTACATAACTGCTAAACAAGCAAAACATTCTGCTTCAAAATAGTATGCCCAGAATTTCAAATAGTAGTATGATATTTTGGGACTGCCACAATAAACAATCACTTCAAGAAGGGAAAAGTCCACAAAATAGTAGTACAAATCATTCTTTCTCGTCCTCCTTTCCCCTAGATGATATTATTTTCTCCTTTCTTTTAAACAGTATTTTTCTCAATTCACCATATCTAGTGCACAATTAGAATCTTATTAACTCATTCAGCTTCTCACACTAGTGAGAGGTGATGTTTAAACATATGGGTCAGATTTATTTCCCTTATAAACATTGTCTCAAGTTACATCCATTTACCTAAAAAACCTCAAATTTATCCTTCATTGTGGCTGTATACATCTCCACTGCATAAAAAACATATCTTTTTTATCCATTCTTTGGTTGATGGACATTTATGTTGTTTCCAAGATTTAGCTATTACAAATTGTGCAGCTATAAACATAGGTGCATATATATCACTGTGATATGATGATTTTAACTCTTCTGGGAAAATACAATAAGGTTAATAGCTGGGCTGAATGAGGCCTCTAATCCCAGATTTTCAAGGATGCTCCACACTGACTTTCAAAGTGACTGCTCCAAACTACTCTCCCAGTAACAGTCAAGTAGAGTTCCTTTTTACCCACAGCCACACCAACATTTGTTGGTTGATTTCTTGATAGTAGACTATCTTTCTGGAGAAAGATGAAATCTTAGAGTTGTTTTAATTTGTATCTCTTGATTGGCAAGTTATGCTGAACAATATTTTAAATATATTTGTTTGCTTTTTGTATTTGTTCATCTGACAAGTGTGTATTCATCTCAGATGCCCATTTTTGGGTTGAGTCTTTCCAATTGGGATGCCTTATTTTTTTTCAATTTTTTATATGTTTTAGATAGAAGTCCTTTGTTTAAGGGACAAATAGTTATATATTTTGTCCATTCTTTTCACTTAGTTGATGCTTTCTTTTGTTGTGCAAAAGTTTTTAATAAGGTGATAGCCCATTTGTTGAGTCTTCATAGTATTTCCTGTGTGGTCTCAGTTTTTTTCATGAAGTCTCCATCTTGACTAATGTCTTGAAGTTTATGATATATTTTCTCTTCCTGTACACTTTGTGTTTCTGTTTTAATATTTAGATCTTTGAACCATTTTGACTTTAGTTCACTGCACTGTGATAGGCATGGATCTAGTTTTAGGCTTTAACATGTGTTAAGCCTGTTTTTTCCATCAACATTTATTCTTTCAGTGTACTTACTGGGCTCTTTTGTCAAAGATAAGGAGGCTGAGGGTGTTTGAAGTTACATCTGTAACTTCTGTTCTGTTTCACTGACACTCAGGTTTGTTTTTTTCCAGCACTATGAGGATCTTATTACAGTAACTTTGTAGTATAATTCCAGCACAGGGATTGTGATGCTCCCTGACTTATCTTTTTGTCCAGAATTTCTTTTGCTATTGTAGGTCATTCTAGTTCCAAATGAATCTTAATATTGTTTTCCCTAGTACTTAGTTATGCTAATGTTATATTTATTGGGATTGCATTAAATCTGTATAAAAGTTTTGGGGAATATGTCCATTTTCACACTGTTGGTTGTTCCTATGCATAAACGTAGGATGCCTTTTCATTTTCTGACATAATTTGCGTTCTTTTGTCCAAATACCATAAGTGTTAATATACATGTCATTTATTTTCTTCATTAGATTGATTGCTAAATATTTCTCTCATTTTGTTGCTATTCTAAAAGGTGTGCTTGCCTAAATTTTTCTTTGAGTTTGTTACTTGCATATAAGAATGCTATTTTTGAATTTTGAGTATTCACTTTGTATCCAGCTACACTAATGAGCTTAGGTATTAAATCTAAAAGTCTTTTGGAGAAGTTTTTGGGGTCTTCTACATAGAATATCATGTCATTTGCAAATAATGATAATTTAACTTCTTCCTTTCTGAACTTTACTCCATATATTTATCACTCTTGTCTAATTGTTCTTTTTAATTTTTCCAGAATTATAGTGATTAGGAGTGTTAATAGTAGGCATTCTTGTCTTGTTCCTGATATTACTGTAAATGCTTTCAGTTTTTTACAATTTAGTATGATGCTAGCTGTTATGTTGTAAATGGCTTTATCAGATTAAGGGGGATACCATCTATTCCAATATTTTGTAGGGTTTTATCATGAATTAGTGTTGAAATTTGTAAATTATTTGGTAAATTATTTTTCTGTGTCTATTGAGATGATCATGTGATTTTTGGCTTTGGTTCTGTTAATATGGTGTATTACATTTATTAAATAGTGAATGTTGAACCATCCCTGCATTTCTGGGATGAATCTCACTTGGTCATGTTGTGTAATATTCTTGATGATTGGCTGCATTATGTTTGCTATTATCTTATTGAGGATTTTTGTATATATGTACAATAGGGAGTTTGGCCTGTAGTTCTCTTTTTCATTTGGGACTTTTGCTGACTTTAATATCAGAGCAATGTTTGCCTCCAGGAAAGAGTTTGGCAGTATTTCTTCCCTTTCATTTTCATTAAAGAGTTTGAGGAGTATTTACATTAAACTTCTCTAAATTTCTTGTACAATTCAGCAAAGAATCCATCAGGTTCTGAGCTTTTCTTTATTTGTAAATTTTTAATTTTATTTTAGATTTCATTTACTGATATTGAATATTCATAATTATTGTATATTGTTAATTCAGTTTTGCCTTATTCATATGTATCTAGGAATCTGTCCATTTCTTCTGTGTTTTCCCTCCCATGAGAGTAAAGATTTTCAAAGTAGGTACTGATTACCTTCTAAATTTCCAAAGGATTCATAGTGATTTTACCCTTTTCATTCTTCAGTGTGTTAAGAGGAACATTTTATTTCTTTTTAAATTTTTTGTGATAAGATTGGTTAAGTATTTATCAAATTGTTTATTTATTCTTTCAATAACCAACATATTGATCCAAGCACATAAGCCAGTGGCACAGAGCCTGCCTGGCTAGTATGAGGTCCTGAGTTCAATATCCAGTCCAAAAATGATGAAATAACCAACTTTCAGTTTTATTGACTCTTTTGTATTATTTTCTTTGTCTCAATTCCCTTAATTTCTGATCTTATCTTTATAATTCCTTTCCACATATGAATATTGGGTTTGATTTTTTCTTTTTCTAGAAGTTTCGATTTCAATATTAGGTTGTTTATTTAAGCTCATTCTGTTTCCCTGATATGAAATTGTATCATTTATCACTGTAAATTTCCTTGGAAAAACTGCTTTTACTGATTCCCACAGGTTTTGGTATGTTAAGTACTATCTTTTATTGTATAATTGTTTTATCTCTTCTTTAATTTTCTCTGTTACTAGTTTATTGTTCAGGAGGGGGTTGTTTAGTTTCCATGTATTCATGTGGTTTTATGCTTTTAATGTCATTTATTTTGTTTCATTGCACTATGGTCAGGCACTATGCATGGGACAACTTTGGTTCCTCTTCATTTAGCAAAGTGTGCTTTGTGGGTTAATATGTGGTGTATTTTGGAGAACACCCATTTGCATCTAAGAGCATGTATTCTAAATTTGTGGACAGAGAACTTTGTAGATAACAACAAACTGCTTTTATTCAATGGCTTGGTCTAACTCTGATATTTCTTTGTTGATTATTTGGCTAGTTGATCTATTTATGAGATTTTGGTATTAATGTCACCCACTACAATCTAGTTAGTACTTATTTTATTTTCTAGGTCTGTTAATATTTGTTTTATGTTAAATATAAATACATATGAACCAAATATTAGTGTTAGATACACTGGTGATTGGTTTATGTATATTTATAATTGTTATTGCTTATCCTTGGAGTTTTCCCTTAAGAAGTATATTCTGACATCCTTTGTCTCTGGTCAGTTTTGGCTTAATATTTATATCATCTGTAAATGCCTTCTGTATCCCTGCTTTTTTCTGGGTTCCCGTGGCATGGAGAACAGTTTTCCATACTTTGAGTTTTATTATATGAATTTATTTTTGAATTAAACATATTTCTTGAATGCAGCATATTGTTGGATTTTGATTATTGATCCACTGTGCCAGCTCGTTTCTTAATGAGTTGAGTCCATTTACATTGACACTTATAACTGTTTAGTGTCAGTTAATCTTTTTCATATTATTCTCTTGTTGTTGGTTGCTTGTCTTTCTCCTCTGTTACTTTCTTTCCCTGACTGGTGAGTTCTATTTGTATTCTTGTGTTTGTGGCCTTCATTATATGTTTCCAATATATCATTCAGAATATTCTATGAGTTTGATTTGGTTTTCATAAATTTCTTCAATTATTCTTTGTCATGGAAGTATCTTATTCCTCCACTGATTTTCAAGGACAATGTTTGGGATCATCAATGTGGGTTAAAGAATGTTTATCTTTTAGGACTTGAAATACAGCACTGCAAACTCTCCTTCATTTTAAGGTTTGTGTTGACAAGTCTGCTATGATTCTGATGGGCTTTCCTTCGTAGATGATTTTTTTTCCCTACCTGCTTTTAAGATTTCATTCTTACATTAAATTTCTGGAATATTAAACATTATATACCTTGGTGTAGATTTATTCCAGTCATGGCTATTTGGAGTTCTATATGATTCGTTTATTTGTATGTCACATTGCTTATCCGTGTTTGTGAAGTTTTCTGCCATTATTTCTCTGAAGAGGTTTTTATGTATTTTGTGATATCTCCAGGTTTCCCACTGACTCCAATCAATCTTATATTATTACTGTTTGTTACATCTTATAGTTGTTTATGATTAATTTTTTTAATCTTGCTCCTTTAAAGATCTCTTTCTTTATCCAATCGTTGGACACAATCATTTCTCTGGATCTGATAACCTATCCTTGCTTTCATTCAATCTGTTGTGTTTACTTTTGATGGAGATTTTAATCTCCTGGATTTCTATTTGGATCTGTTTCTTTGATTCCATTTGTTTCCTCTTTTGGGCATCCTTGGTTTCCAGCATTTTCCTGAGCTCTTCTATTATTAATATATGTCTGCTTTTATGTCTTCCATTTTGATCATCATTTTTTATGCATCTTAGAAATTATTTTTCTAAGGTCTGTTCCATTTGTTTTTTTCTATTTTTTGTTTTTATTTTATTTTGTTTTTGTGTTGATGCTTGTAGATTTCTTATGTTAGATAGATTTATTCCAGGTTTTAATGTTTTCTTAGGAAATGTCTCTTTCTCAGAATGTCTTCTAGCTGAAGGTTGTTTTTCATCTTTATGTCTATCCCAAGAACTTATCTTTCCAATATATTAAGTATATGAAGTCAATATCTATTTGACTCAGGGCCAATTTCTTTGGTACTTGACTATGTTGATGGTTATTCTTCCTTACAATCACAGTATTGTGGTAAAGGGGACAAAACTGACTATAATAGGTATGACATCTGGGTTGTGGTGGTACAGTTATCAATAACAACAAAGTGAAGCACAACCAAGCTAGTGACAAACTGTTCACTTATAGTTTGATATATTTAGCAATAGGAGCAAATTCTACAGTTAAATAATATAATACCACTTATGTCATGAAATTTATGCAATTATTTTCAACTTAATAGCGTGATTTTACCCTGTTGTGTGGGAGGGTGTTTAAGAGGGAGAAGGGGTATGTTTAAGATGAGTTTAAATAGTTTTGGTAGTATTTCAGGCATAGGATGATTGTCCAAGTTTTGGGTAATTGTAAAACAAAAGAGAATATGATTGGAAGAGTAAGTAAAGGAGCACTTAAGTGAACCAGAATGAAAAGAGTCACTGCTTAATCACATGAAAGTACAATATAGTTAAGTGAGATAATTGATGATAAAGATGAGTACAATATAACAAAATAAAAGATTAGAGATATAATCATGAAAGGAGAAAATATAAAAAAGAAAGAAAAAAGATAAGCAGGAAAAAACCACTCACATTGAAAAACAACAGATACATGCTTCTATTCCATATATTTTTATCCCCAAACACAGTGCTATTACAACCAGCTTATCACATGCTGGATCATATTGTTACTGTTGCTTCTGAGAATTTCATGCCAATATTCCCACCTCTGGGTTGGACCCTACTGACTGGCATTGACATTGGTCTATGGACTTTCCTGCATAGTTCACCTAAGCATGAGCCAAGGGAGGGGCTGGTCTCTGGGCCTTCCCTTATGCAGTTCATCTGGATACTGGCACTTGTGATGGTAGGGACTGATCTCTCCATTGAACTGTAATTTGTGTTTTGTGTTACTGGCAATCTTCCACTATCACTCAATTCATATCCTATCCATTCATGTGTGTAGGAAAAAAAATCAATCTTTTTTTCATGGACTAAGGATAAAATATCCCCCAATTTTTGAGGTTACACCACACAGGTATGTTTGTAGGAGGAAGGCTAATCAAACTTCCCATCTGAAACATACACATAATAATGGTGGAAGAAGGCCAGAGGTTTAGCTAAGCAATATAATCCCCTGCTTGGCAAGTGCAAGAATGCAAATTCAATCCACAGTCCAAACACACACCAAAAAAAAATGGTGGAAGGAAAGACTGTACCCATCATACCTTCCTGACAAACTTCTTTTCTTGCCTCTGTGCATGTGTCAGCAGTAAAGGAAGAATAACTCCCTTTAATCTTATCATCAATAGCCATAATGTGCCCTGACTCACACCTGTTGGGACACATGATAGAAGCTATTTGCTTTGTGGGTGTCTTTCTCTTTATTCATCGGTGGCTGCAATAGGGGAATCCTTGCTACAACTAATACATTTGTGTAACTATTACAACATTTGTGTAAACCAATTTTTCTTGCCTTTAGCCACATGGCTGCAGTTGTAAAGTGCCCCTGTGAGCACCTGAGATGGAAGAGCGGAGGCCTTGCCTTTTGAGGCAGATTCTGATGTACCTTTCACCTGATATATCTTAGCCACAATGAATTTTGGGAACTTTCCCACAAATGGTGGAAAACCGCTGGAAAATATCCTGCATTGATTGAGATATGTCAAATGGCTAGATATTAATAAAGAATACTGTCTTGTGTACTTTTCTCCTATTGCTGAGACAAAATATCTGACACCCAAAATTAAGGAAAGAAAGGTTTATTTAGCTCACAGTTTGTGAAGCTTTCAGCTATACTTGGCTGGTTCCAAGATAGTGTGAGGTGGCAGAGGGCAACAATTCATGGTGGTAGGAGACAGCAAAAGCAACAATAGCAAAGAGAAGAGCATGAGAGATGACTTTGTCACTTATATTTTATGTAAGCTATCCACCCAAGGGTGGGTGTAACAATTCCACCCATAATCCCAGCATTGGACCATGAATCAATCATAAACTTTAGAAGTCTGCCTGAATGAATCCATGAGGCTTTGAGGGAAATTCTAGATTCAAACAACAACTAGCACAAAATTATCTTAATGGGAATTCCTAGCCAGTGAAATGGCTCAGAAGGCAAACTTTCACCATTTTTAAGTCTAAATCTGTGTATATGCATATATCTTAATATGTGTTGATCCAAGAAGAGAAATTTGTACTGTATGTTTAGCAGAGATCTTTGCTCTGTCTTCTTGTCTTTTCTAGCCCAGCCCAAATAAATGTTGAGAAACCTTTCCTTTCTAAGGAAAGAGGACTATGTGAATCTGCCTAGGAGTAGACTGCTGCACCAGTGACAATGATGACTGGGGAAGGACACAAGAAATGGCCCAAAATAAAAATCAACTTTTAAAAATATTTTAAATAGTCCCCAGTGAAGATAAAACCTAAAAGTCTAATTTTGTGGATGAACATTAAACTTTTTAAAAGCATCTAAGACGCATTGTGTGTTTAAACACTTTCATGAGATAAAAGAAAAAAGAAAAAAAAATAGAATCCCAAGTTAAGGCTGTGTGAGCTGTCTATGGCACCCTGAGTTCACAATGACTGTGCCTCACACTCTTTTGCCTTGATTAGCCTAGGTATTCTTTTCATTCATATATGGGTCTATTGTTTATATTCAGAACAAGCATCTTTTTACCTAGAACATAACTATTTTAATCGTTATTAACAGATTAGGAAGCATGAACAAGAGTGGGGCACAATGGCTAGACTTTTACCCAAAATTATATCCTAAAGAGTTATATATCTAGTGACTTGGGAACAGTGTAAAAACTCATAGGAAGTTAAAAATTCTGGAGATGTCACTTAGCAACCATAAATTACATACTGCCATACCAAAATCATGTAACAGTAGTAAAATGTTTGATTATCATAAACAACTTTAGTTAGGGAATCACCAGAATAAGATGCTTTGCAGCTTTACATGATTAGAGCCCTGTACACCTTTGAGACACACCATAAAATTAGCAATGATTAGCATCACTGCTATAGATAGAAATTTTTGTCTATGTCAATTATGTTTGTATATTTAAATCAGAATTTAAATTTCTCACTGGTTTACAGGATGGAAAAACATTGACAAGAGCTAAGGAGCATCTTTAGAGCATCTTATACATAATGGAAACAGTGCTGTTGATTACAAATAGACTTATTATCCAATAGGTAAGTGTGTCTCATTTATACTATAACAAAAATGTTTGTTTAAAGACAATAGATGATAACTAAAACCAACAGATATAGAACAAGTTTTCTATTATTTTACTCTATCTAAATTTATTGGTACAACTTAGGTATACATAATATGTCAAATTTTGTTTAATTTATGTTCTTAAAAACTAGATATACAGTACATAAAAGATAACACCCATTAGACACTTTGTACATATTAATCTTATTTAGTCTTAGCTCCATAAGTTTAACTTTAAAACTCAGACATATATATATATATATATATATATATATATATATATATTGCATATACTACAAGCTAGAAGTCAGGGCTTATGCTAGTTAACATACCATGAGGGCTCAAATAATTAACTTAAGCAAACTGACAGTCAGAACCTAATGCAATGGAAGGTGTAACATGCAGATAGTTTGGGGAGAAACTAGCAGAAATTACCAAGCTTGTGTAAAGGTAACATGGCTTGCAATTTCTTTTTTGTGCCTGGGTGCAGGCAGAGTGTGACAAGACAATTTGCCATGAACAAAGAGAAGTGTGTCTCTTTATAGGAATTGAGAGATGGCAAGGAACATTTGGTGGGAAGATTCTAATAAACATTTGTGATCAAAGTTCCTTACCATTCTTTTCTCTCAGTGGGCAGAGTCCTTCCTGTGGGTGATGTAGATTCTTGGGTGTCTCCAGATGTCCCCAAGATCTACAAAATTCATTGTCCTATCTGATCTTTCCTGTGCCTTTCAGTGACAACTTTAGTACTGTACTGAGTTCCCTGCAGACAGTAGTGATTCTACTGCCAAGCAGGTTGGGTGCTCGGAGTGTCAGCTTTGATTAGAACTTTACAGAGGGGACAAAGAATAGGTTGCTAACAAAATGAGAGACAAGAAGTGAAATGCAAATGAAGCAGCTTGCTTTCTGAGCCTCAAAGTCCTATGTTCAAGCAGGAACATCTTTGCTTTTTATCATGTACATTACTCCTAAAAACTACATGAAAGGACAATTACTTAAAAATCTATAGTTTTCTTGCTTTACGGGAACTCCTCTCCAACAATCAAGGAGCCCTTTTATTTTATTTATTTTTTCTAATAAAAATGCCTTTGGCCATTCTGCACCACTTGCTTCTTACTGTATTATAGACTTCAATCTTCATTGCTCTAAAACAAGAACCCAAGAATGATACTTATTCCATTTCATCAGGAGCTGTGGCATACCTGTCTAAATTTCCCTATCATTTGGCTTCATATACAGAACCTCTGTTGCATAGTGTCCATACATGAATTTTCTTCAAACCTCCTTCAGCTCTCCTGAGCTCCTAATGAAGGTATGGAGCAACATAATTATACTGACTAGTTTAGATCATCTGTATTAAAGTGAGTCTCAATAAATTACTTAGGAATTTATCTCCTTTAAACAGATGACACAGTGTAATATATAATTGTATTTATACAATTATATAAATATAATTTTAAGGTAAACTTTTATTCTCATACCCATTAAATTGAATGAGAAAGTAACAAGAAAATGACTCATACATAGTTCCTTTACTTTTCTTTCTAATTGACACATAATAATTGTAAAACTCATGAAATACATGTGATGTTCCCATATAAATGTGTATTATGAAATTATTATAGGCAACTAAGTTATGTGAAAATTAATAAGAGTCAGAGAGGGACTGTGGACACAAGGAAGTCAACACAAGAACAAAGACATCAGAACTTTGGCACATCTGAAGAAGGTGAAACCTCAAGATAAAGTTGCAATGCCCAAGCCCACATGCTCCAGTAAGGAATGAACAATAAATTGAGATTATTTTGTGATTGAGACCACCCAGTCCATAAGTCCAAATAGGCATCAGTTGCCAAGGTAGCTGGATGACCAGAACATCTAGACTCATTTCTTCCCAGAAATGTCTTTGTATTTCCATCTACTCTTGCTATGTGAATAGTTTCACGATTGCATTATTACTAGTTAAGCAACTATATTTTTTATCCTACAGGTCAATGATAGTTTAACCTGTGATATACCCATATTGTGACTTAGCTGTATAACATATCATTGGTATAGGCCCTCAGTGTCAACCCACTTTTGGGACACCTCCTGTCTTTCAAAAGCTGTCTCTCAATACAACTATCTTACTGTTAAATTCTAAATTCTGTTGTCCCTTGGAACTTATTATTTGATGAATTCAGCACATCTGATATGTACTAGGTTGGTAGTTATATTTCTCCTATAACATTATGATCAAATCTTGTTTTTAACTTTATATTACTATTACTTTTTTAAAATGTGTAAACTTTTATGTTTATTTGAAAAGAAAATTTTAACTCTGTTTACATCCTCTATTAAATTTTTCAGATTTTATTTGTTAGCTGGGTATGATGGCATACACCTCTAATTCCAGCATGTGGAAACCTGAGACAAGAGAATTACTGCAAGTGTAGGTCAGCCTGGTCCACCAAGTGAGTTCAAGGCCAGTCTGAAATACATATTGAGACTCTGTCTCAAATAAAATTTATTAGTGCATATGTACAGTATGAAATACTTATACTGTTAAAACTTGTGTTTAAATGTCCCCTCCAAAGCCTCATACAGTCACATGTGGGGCTTTTTCAGTGGTGGCTGCATCTAAAGTGTGTGATGCTTGAACTGATTCATGGTGCAATGCTAGGATCAAGGTACTGGGACTAAGGATGTGAGTGCTACCTACCTAAGTAACCTGGAAAAGATATTAAGCATAGAAAGAATCATGGCCATCCCTTGCTTGCTCACTTTACAACCTTCTGCCTGCCATAAACTTGTTTTCCTCCCTAGTCCTGTCTTCCATGCCATCTTGCCTTGGAGCCAGCTGATTATGAATTGAAACATCTAAAACATATAAGCTAAATAAACCTTTCCTCTTTTAATTTTGGGCATTGGGTATTTTTTCTAGCAACAAGAGAAAAGAAACAAAGATATGTATAAAATACCTATGAATTGCATTTCTCATTCCCTTTCCCTCTTCTCCATCACCTCTCCCTCTATCTCTTGATGTCCTTCTTTTAGAAGTTTATATTTTTGATGCATAAGCTTCACATCACTTGTGTAGATTTGGTACACATACATAAAATATTGAAATTATATTTTTCATTCCTTATCCCTTCCTGCTCCTTCCTTCTTTCTCTATCTCTTGAATGCAATATCCTTTGAAAATCATCTATTTCTGTTTCCTATCACTTCTTTTGTTTTGCTTTTTGTTTTTAGATAGGCATCTCAGTTCATGAACACATTTGTTTGTGATAAATTTGGTTTGCAAAAAAGTATTTGGCAAAATTTTGATTTTATTTGCATTGAAAACTGGAAAAAATTATTTGGATGAAATTGATCATACATTTTCATACCTTGAAGACAGGATTGAGGTTAATGATCACAAAAATAAAGATCTCTTAAAAATAACAAAGGACAATGAAATAACAATTCAACATCTCTAAGATAATGCAAAGAAAAATAATATAAGATATTATATTACACAGCTATAACCAAAATAAATCTAGACTCTGACATATAATAATCAAGATCCCAAAAATGCAGCACAAAAGCAGAATATTAAAAACTGTTAAAGAAAAGAAATAGATCGCTTATAAAGTAAAGGCCATTAGAAGCACAGCTGACTTCTCCACACAAACCCTCAAGTCAAGAAGAGATTTTCTTTCAAGCCCTGAAAGAAAAAAACTTCCAACCCAGATTGACGTAATCTGTAAAACTATATTTCAAAATTAAAGGAAAATAAGATATTTCCATAAGAAAGAGCAACTGAAGAAATCATAATGATAAAACCAACCTTAAAAACAGTAACAAAAGATGTTATGAATAGAAATAAAAAATTCCCACAGCTTCAAGAACAACATTACAAAGAAACCACTAGTCAGGGCAAGCAATTAAACAGAGGGCAAAAAACAGGGAAACAATAACAGAACAATAACATGACAAATATAAGCCAATATATATGTTATAACCATCAATGTAATCATTAGTTATAATATCAATTCACCAATCAAAAGAAACTCATTTGCTGAATGAGTCAAAATACAAGATCCAACAATATTTTGTATACAAGAAAAAAACTTTTAACTCAAAACCAAAATCATAGACTGAAAGTTAAAGAACAAAAGCAATGCTCCATGCAGCAGGAACCCATAAAAAAGCAAGTATAGTTATCCCCTTTGTAGACAATGTGAACTTCAAACCAAAAATGATCACAAGAGACAAATTAGGTAAATACATGCTGGCTTGGAGAAAAATTCAAAATGATGAGATAACAATCTTAAATATATATGCACCACAAGATTTAGAAAAAGAAGAGCAACACAAACTAAAGCACATATGAGGGAGGAAATTATATAGATTAGAACAGTAATTAAGACTAAAAAAACTACAAATAATGAATCAAATAATTGGTTTTTTGAAAGAGTGAACAAAATTAATAAATCCCTAGCCAACCTTATTAAAAAAAAAGGAAAATAACAAACCCTGAAATTTATACATTGATGAATGAAAGTCTGAAATCACTTGAAATCCTTTGGAAATTCAGAAGGTCATCAATTCCTACTTCAAAAATCCTTACACACATAGGATGGAAAATGCAGGATAAATGCACAGATTCTTAGAAATATATGAATGACCAAACATGAATCAAGAAGATGTAAAATTTCTGAATTAAACAATATCAGTAAATGAAATTGAAATCATAAATACAAATTTAACAACAAAGAAAGTCTCACATCATGATGGATTCATGGCTGAATACTACAAGAAATTTAGGTAAGATTTAATGCTGAGACTCCTCAAAATCCTTAATGTAATTGAAAAGGAAGCAGTTCTCCCTCATATCTAGAGACAAGCATTACTTTGATATGAAAATAAGGAAAAGACACAATTAGAAAAGAAAAATACAGTCCAACTCTCTAATGAATATACATGCAAAAATTCTCAGTAAAGTACTAGGAAACAGAATGCAGCAAACTGTCAAGATGATTCTACTCCATGAGTAAGTGGAATTCATCCCAGGAATGCAGGGATGGTTCAACATGCACAAATCAATAAATATAATACACCATATTAACAGAGCCAGCAACAAAAGTCACATGATTAATAAAAAGCACATAAAAAAACTTTTGATAAAGTCCAAACTCATTTATGATAAATACAATACAGAAAATAGGAAGAGTTGTTTTTTAATTCAATCTGATAAAGAACCATCAGCCAGCCAACAAACCCACAGCAAACATCATACTAAATGGACAAAAACTCAAATCTATCTATCACTCTAAATTCAAGAACAAGACAAGAATGTCTATTATCACCACTCCTAACAATATAGTTCTGGAAACATTAGCCAGAGTAATTAGACAAGAAAGAGATATAAAGGAAATAAGAATAATAAAGGAACAAGATAAATTACCATTATTTGAAGTTGACATGATACTCTACATAGAAGACTATGAAAACTCCTCTAAATTCAGCAGCATAGCTGGATACAAAGTCAACACTCAAAAATCAAAAGAATTCCTGTACACAAACAACAAACTCACTGAGACACAAATTAGGGAAACCACATCCTTCAAATCCAAAAAAAGGAGAAATACTTAGGAATCAATGAAAAATGGAGGTAAATGATATTTATATTGAAAATTACAGTTCTCTGAAATAATTTGCCTAAGAGGATATAAGAAAATAGAAAGAAATTCCTTGCTCTTGCAAGTTTGATTTTGTTTGTGAACTCTGCATTGGATGATGAACATGACCATGGTCATCTTTTCCATAAGAGCATGAATGTTCCTATCTTTCCAGAACTGTGAAATGAACTAAGTTTATGACTTGAAATATCACTGTACTTTGAGTTCCTTATATAAGAGAAGTCATGTGATATTTAAGCTTTGTGTCTGATTTATTCTACTCAACGTTATGATGTTTAAAGGTGCATCTGTTTTCCTACAAATGAGTCTTGTTTAACTTTATGACAGAATAGTGTTGTTTTGTGCCAACATTTCCAGTGTGATCTGTCTGTCTCATGCAGGTTTGGTGCTCCCCTCCTCTGGTGCAGGTTGGTTCAATCATCTTAGCTCTATTTATGTTGAGACAATGTGGTATTTAATTAGAGACTGAATCACCTATATGACTACAAAATATGTGCATTTTTTGCCAGTATAAATATTGCCTGTTCTTGTTAATATTGACATATTTAATGCTCAAAAACTGATACATATTTATTTCATCAGAGAAAGCTTTTTTCTTAAAATTTGGAGACAGAACAATAAATTTTTAGGTGTGTATATCAGGAATGGAAAAAGACCTGTGGAAGTAAAATTGTGATCCTCCTGCCTCAGCCTTCCAACATAGATGGGATTATAGGCATGTAACACCACACTCAGATCATAAGCCATATTTTAATGTAATTTTGCCTCAATAAAGTGAGTCATAGAAGGGAGGCTTGTATTTTACTATATTAATGGAATTTCTAAATCTATTAACAGGGCAGATATGCATTATTTTAATTTTTTTTGAGAAATGGTTTCACCTTATAGTTTAGTCTAGGTTTGAACTCACTATGTAGCTCAGTCTGGCCTTGACTTCATGGCTATCCTTTTACTTCAGCCTCTCAAATGCTAGTATTATAGGCATGAACCACCAGATCTGTTTTTTTGCTACATTTTGAGTGTCAAATTGGGCATGTCTATATCCAGTAAGTTTTTTTTTAGTTTACTCTATTTCTACTGTAAAAAGTTAGGCTTATGCCTACTGCAATAAACAATTCTGGGCCATCCATCCAGTCTCATGCATTTGAAATGTAAAACTTTCACTTCCATCTATTATAAATGCACATAATAATTTCATTCTAATTTATATTGATTCAGTTCAAATATTGGAAATTTTAAATCAAATCATGGTTATTTTACAATTATTTAGACTAAAGTAAAATGGCTTTCGACATGTGTTCAGAATTTTAAAAGCAGGAAAAAAATGAGAATTGTAGAGAATCTTCAATTTGCAAGGCTTAGTATTTACAAGAAACTAATTTGTATGAGACTGTTTCACAAGACCTTTATATAATATGCACTACAAAAGCATCAATTATAAGTATCTTGAGCTTCTTCTTAATTGAGTTATGTCAATATTCTCATAAAAATTTGGTGCATTTTATTTACAGAGGAAAATTAAAAGGACAATGTCATTGTCAAAATAGGAGATTGTGAGTTCTGATTCACAAAACTTCAGTGAGTTCTTAAAGTTGTATATTTCAATACTACTATCTTGTATATTTCAATACAACACCTGAAGCGTATCAATCACCTGAGAGTTTTGTATACACTATTTGCACTGATTAGCAGATGTGCATATCAAAGCTGTTTTTATTTTAATTTTTCATTATTTTTCTCTCAAGATTATTTTAAACTCAGAGGTTCCCTGACATTAGAGGTATGATATTTGTAATTACTGAATTTTGAAAATTTCATTTTTCTGATCAATACCACTTGATGCACAAACCGTGTTTTGATTTATGATACAGTATAATAGGTAAATAGGATACAAAATATGAATTTCTTATTCTTTATATGCCCCTTCTAAAGTCTGAGTAACAGGTAGTTCCCACCAGTAAGGATTTCTCTTTTATGAGCAATTTCTCTCAAAGTTTTTATCAGAAAGCTAATGTATTTGATTATCTATCACTTTATTGAAAGTTAATTCATATCTTTTGTTCATGACTAGAAAGATCCAGAGCATCAGAAAGGTAAGGAATACATGGAGTTAAGAATACCATAGAATCCTGACATTAAAAAGAGATACAAAGGAATTCCAAGAATCAACATGTTCTCCTTCAGTTTGTGTAAGAGCTGGCCTCTGGCAAAAGTAACTTCCCACTGAAGCTAGTAGCACACACCTGTATTCCTAGCAATCTGGGAGCAAGAGGCAGGAGGATTGCAGGCTGGACAATTTAGCAACCTAGCAAGAAACTAGCTCAAAATAGAATAAAATAAAAATGAATAATAAAAATTCTTCTGAGTATGTACATCAATGCAGAAGCTCTAGGTTCACTCCCAAATTCATAGTAACACCACCACCACCACCAATAACAATCATCATCATAATAATAATTTAAAAAATAATTTCTCTAATGAGCAATTGTGATTATAAGGTACACCTCCAAAAGACAATGATTTAGGGCTGGAATACAGAAAATTAAATATCTTAATTTCCACTTCTTGTTCCATTTAGGTTTATGAAATCTTAAATCTAATTTCCAAGACAAAGTTCTTTAATAAGAGGAAGTTCCTCGGGCATTGAGTAGCGAAGATTAGCAACATCTATTATTCTATTAATAGACATGTAACTACTAAAAATATGAAAGAATCCCCCTGCTTTTTGTGCATCATAAACTTCTTGGGAAAGAATGGAATCACAAACTTAGGCAGACCTGTCTGTAATGAAAGAACTTTGCAACATCCTGCACCCCTAGAACTTACCTGTCTTGGAAAAAAAGACTGAACACCTGGAAGCCCTAAGGCCCTCCCCTACTATTTCCAAGGTAGCTCTGTGATAGTGCTGAATGCTTATTAAAAGGAACAACAAACATAGAATATTTTTAAATGGCTCTGATATGCACAACACTTCATATTTATCTGATTTATCATAGTCGTGGCAACAATTCTGTTAAGTGTACTTATTTTCTTCATTTTTCAGATGCATAGATAGACAAAGAAAGGTTATATTACTCCTTTAAGGTAACATAGATTACAAGTAACCATAAAGGTACTTGGTCCCTATCAGTGAAGCTATGTGGCCAATGATTTTCTCCATTATGCTAAGTTGTGAGCATGTGAACATCACTCGGTTAATTGAGGATGATAAATAATTTACTTAACACTTTACTGAGGAGTAAAACTTCTAATTGAAAACAACACTTGCTGTATTAGTAGTGTCAAAAACTTAAAACAAGGGCCTGGGGATATGGCCCAATGGTAAAGAATTTGCTTAGCCTGTGTGAGTCTATGGGTACCCTGTGTTCTGCCCTCAGTACTGGGGAAAAATGGAAAGGAAATATGAAAAATATCTTTAGTATTTCCACATTTTGGAAGCATACATTAAACAAAATTATCCAGTGAGGAGACTCAATATTTTGTTGTGTTTCTGGGTGCTCTAACATTATAAGAAGCAAAAAAGCAACTTCTATACAATTATTCTCCCTTGGTGGTGATTTCTACTCCCTATCATCTGAAAGAGAAAAAAATACTTTTGATGATGCTTATTTTTGTACTAAAATTGACCTGAAACTTCAATTGCTTGCTTAAATGAATTTTAATGAGGTGTCCCATTAATCTTTGTTGCCTTTTGTATCTCCAGGTATGCACCATTTTTTATTCCTACCAGGTGAAAATATCCCCCATTTCCTGTATATTTTAAGGACAGTCACTCATATCACAATGTTAATGCAATCAAAATTGTATCTACATAGATACCTGAAAAATAGGAGGAATCTGACAAGAAAATTTAAAATCTACAGAGAAATTGAAGAGACAGCACAGTGAAGAAAGGAAAAGGATAATCTGTATGTTCTCTTCAGCTCTTGGCAATGGCTACAAGAAAAGGAAACCAAATTTACAGAGACAAGGTAAAAAGAGGTGACTCTAGAGGGCTTCAGGGAGAAATACAGTGATGGAATGGTGAGAAGGACCACGAGAATAGCTCTTACTGAAAGAATACCATTTGTCTCCATTTTGATTAATCCTTGTCCTACTTCCATGTATTGATATGTACAAAGCTGGCTAGGAAAACCCCCTATCCCTTCAATTGGCTTTAAGCAATGCAAATGGAAACAGCTGAGGTCCTGATGTGTAGCCTTTGAAGCAATGTGTCAGGTCAGTGATGTCCCTCCTATAGCTCCATACTACTAAGCATGAGGTAGGCCAAGATAATGTGCTGTTTGCTGGGAATGAGCCTCAAGAAAGAGTCCATGACATCCCAGGGAATAAAAGCCAGACATCAAAGCTGAGGCAACCAAGAAAAAACACAAGATACTTCGTCAAATTGGTTATACAGATTCCTCCAAACTTTGAGATTTCCTATTGCCAGAATCTGGTACTCTTTCTTCATACTTCTCTCTGCACATTGTAGAGATACTGTTGTGCTTCCTGCCTAACCTAGTTCACAGTACTCATGTACCTCCTACCATTCGCACAGTCATTCAAACTTGGGAATCATTCAACTCCCATCTTCACAAATTCTTAAAACTTGGGTTTGGCTCTGAGTCATGGCCTTTGTTCCAGTTAGCCATTGTTTCAAATGGACTTAGGATCCACTTGGATTATCACAATTACAGATATGTCTTTGTCTTTATATTCTCACTGTGGGTTGCACTGGGAGTGGTAGATTGAAATTTACTTACTAGAACTCTAATAACTTTTCCTTGGAATTACAAATATAAACTCATCTAGAATGTGGTGAGACCTGGACAGCTCTCTCCAGAATGGAAAAGCAGGTAACATGAGCTGCAACAGTTGGTGAATGACTAAAGCCCAAGCACTCATCATATTTTCCAGAGAGAGTGCTTGGTTATATGTTATTCTGGGGAGAAGTTGATTGAACCGGAGACTTAGAGCAGCCTAGGGATAGCTTCATTATAAGGATGTGACTGAGTTTTTTTCTCTCATTATTGAGACAAAATATCCAAAACCATAAATTAAAGAAGGAAATGTTTATGTAGCTCATAGTTTGTGGAGGTTTCAGTCCATAATCAGCTGGCTTCAAGGCAGAGTAGCATGGCACACAGGCAACAATACAATATGCAAGAAGACAGAAAAGCAACAAGAGCTAAATGGAGGCAGAACAAGTTTTTTTTTTTGGTACCTTGTATTATAAGCAAGCTACAGCCCTCAGGTAGGTGTAGCACTCACACCATTTTTGTGTCTTTCTCCGGTACAGGCTGAGAATGTTTACAAAGTAAGGACCTCTCTGCCAAATCACTTATTTAAAGTTTTAACCTTCTCAAATTGACACATTAAACAACATCTTAGAGTGGTAAGGGCTTGCCCTCTACATCCCAGGATGTAGAGCTGTTGAGTTACTAAATTAAGCACTAGACTTCTCAAGTTGACACAATATACCAACCATAACACAGATTAGCAGATAGCCAGGAGAGTCTGTATGGTCACTGAGCCATAGTCATGCTGGAAAGAGACTGATAGAGGTAAGGGACACAGGCACAGACCTGCCCTAATCTCATGGCCAAAAGACAGGTTTAGCATGAATTGCTCAGGATTTAAAAGTCTCATTATTGGTACTCTGAACCTAATCCTAATCCTGATGCCTGCTGGTACTTGCATACAGCAAAGATCTTGGATCTGACAGCCTTCTTTGTCTACCAGTATAAACAAGGAAATGTCCTCATTTGAACCCTACACTTAAATTAGACATCCTGGAAGAAACTCAAATGTGCAATACACAGAGAAAGTTCTTTTTTTTTCTTTTCCTTTGTTGTTGTTCATTTGTATGCTGTTTTCAGGGTTTTTAAGAAAATTATTTTTCTTTTTAAAAATTCTTTATTTACACTTTCTCCATTTCTACACTTTATATTTAAATGTCTTTATTTTTTGTAATTTTGTAATTTTAGTTTTTATTTAAAGAAAAAAAAACAAAACAGAAAAAGGGGTAGAAATAATACAGAATTTCAAAAAAGAGAATAAACACTAAGAAATCACCAGGTGATAAATTATATATAGTCATCTTAGAAAGAGTTATTCAAGTTACAGAATTAAAGCATAAAAGTAGACATTCAAACACTGAGAATGCAAATTGTTCTTTTCAATGATCCAGCAAATCTTAATAACATGGTTATTTATCTTACACACTAAAACATACATGAATTTGTATCCTTTAGACCACTTTCCCTTTCATTTTTACAATAGTGATTCTACATTTTGAATCTTATTACTCTTACAGTTTTTATTACTTTTTACATCAGAGACACAATCTGATATTTATAAATATGATTCTTATTTATTTCACTAATGTGGATAGTCTCAATTTGTCTCCATTTACCCATGAAGGCCTCAAGATCATCCTTTTTTATATCTGAGTAACATTCCATTGTATAAAAATACCACATCTTTTTCATCCACTCTGGTTGATGGACATCTTGGTTGGTTACAAGACTTAGCTACAACAAATTGTCCTGTTATGAACATGGGAGCACATATATCACTGTGAAATTACATTTTTAGGTTTTCTGGGAAAATACCCAGGAAGGAAATAGCTGGATTCCTTTTCTCCCTGCAGCCTTGCCAACATTTGTTATCAGTTGGTTTCTTGATGGCAGCTATTCTTTCCGGAGTAAGGTGAAATCTCAATGCCATTTTAATTTGCATTTCTCGAATGACCAGTAATGGTGAACATTTCTTCGTGTATTTATTTTCCAATGTATATCTTCATCTGAGATCTGTGTGTTCATTTCAGATACCCATTTTTGGAGTGGGTCTTTGAATTTGTGGGGTTTGATGTTTTTCAGTTCTTTATATGTTCTGGATATAAGTCTTTTGTCTGAGGGTTTGCTGACTAAAATTCTTTACCATTGTGTGGGCTTTCATTTCACTCTGTTGGTGATTCTTTTGAAGTGCAAGAACTTTTTAATAAAATGAGATACCAGTTGTTGATTCTTTGAAGTGTTTTTGTGTGGTTTGCATTTTGTTCATGAACTCTCTGCCTACCCCTATGTCTCCAAAACTTCTACCTAACTTGTCTTCCAGTAGATTCAGTGCTTCTGTTTTAACATTTAAATTATTCACCCATTTTGACTTTAGTTTTGTGCAGGGTAATAGGCATGGATCTAGTTTCAGTCTTCGGCATGTGGACAGCCAATTTTTGCAACACCATTTATTAAAGAGGCTCTCCTTCCAGAGAACATGATTAGCCTCTTTGTCAAACATCAGGTGGCTGAGTATCTTTGTAGTTGTACTTGCATCTTCTAATCTTTTCCATTGATCCTCAGGTCTATTTCTTTGCAGTACCATGCCAATTTTATCAGTGTGGTTTTGTAATATATTTTCAAGTTAGGAATTTAGAAGCCTCCTGCCTTGCCTTTGTTGCCCAGAATCACCTCTGCTATTCTAGTTTTCTTCTGTTTCCAAATCAATCTTAGGAGTGTTTTCTCTAGATCTATGAGGTATGTTAACGGTATTTTGATTGGGATTGCATTAAATCTGCATAACATTTTTGGGAGTATGGCTATTTTCACAATGTTGGTTCTTCCTAATCAAGACCAAGGAATATCCTTCCATTTTCTATTATCCTCTTTAACCTCTTTTTTTCACATAGCATAATTTTCAGCATATAGGTCTTTTATATTCTTAGGTTGATTCCTAAGTATTTCAATTTTTTAGATGTTGCTGGGAAAGGCAATATTCCCATAATTTCTGTCTCAGTGAGTTATTTTTGTACAGGAATGCTATTGATTTTTGAGCATTGTATTTGTATCCAGCTACACTAATGAATTTTTTTATTACCTTTAGCAATGTTTTAATGGAGTTTTTGGGGTCTTCTACATCAAATATCATGTCATCTGCAAATAGTGATGATTTAAATTCTTCCTTTCCTATCTTTATTCCTTTTATTTCTCTCTCTTGTCTTATTGCTCTGGCTAATATTTCCAGAAGTATATGGAATAGGCATGGTGATAGTGGACATCCTTGTCTTGTTCCTGATTTTAAAGTGAAATTTTTCAGTTTTTTGTCCATTTAGTATAACATTGGCTGTTGGTTTGTCATAGATGACCTTTATGAGATTGAGTTAGGTACCATCTATTCTGAGTGTCTGTAGGATTTTTATCATGAACAAGTATTGGCTCAATCAAAAGTGTTTTTTTGGGGTCTACTGAGATAACCATATGATTTTTGTTTTTGGCTCTGTTGATGTGGTATATTGCATTTATTAATTTGCACAAGTTAACCCAGCCTGGCATTTCTGCAATGAATACCACTTTGTTGTGATGTTGTGATCTTCTTGTTGATTTGTGGCACTCTAATTACCAGCATTTTATTGAGAATCTTTGCATCAATGTTCATTAATGAGATGGGGCTATAGTTTTTCTTTTTGGTTGGGTCTTTCTTTGGTTTTGGTATCAGAGAAATTCTTGCCTCCAGGAATAATTTAGGGAAAACTGCTTCCTTTTCAATTTCATTGAAGAGTTTAAGCAGTATTGGTGTCAAATCTTCTGTAAATTCCTTGTAGAATTCAGCTGTGAATCCATCAGGACCTGGGATGTTCTATGATACTAAGTTTTTAATCACATTTTCAATTTTAATAGCTGATATTAGGCTATTAAAAATTTCTCTATCTCCTTGCTTGAGCTTTGGTAGTTCACAAGTTTCTGGAAATCTGTCTGTTTCCTCTGGGTTTTCCACCCTATGTGAATAGAGATTTTCAAAGTAGGTATTCAGGATCTTTTGAACTTCCATGAGATCTTTAGTAATTTCCCTCTTTTCAGTCCTTGTGTGAATTCGGGTTTTTTTTTTTTCTTTTTCTCGATAAGGTTAGCTAGAGGTTTGTCAGTTTTGTTTAGTCTCTCAAAAAACCAGGTTTTTGATTCATTAATTCTTTGTATTGATTTTTTTTAGTTTCAACTGCATTATTTTCTGGTCTGGTCTTTTTCAATTTCCTCTCTTCTATGAGCTTTGGATTTTACTTGCTCTTCTTTTTCTACTAGAGATGAAGCATTAGATTGTTTATTTGTGCTCATTCTTTTTTCTTGATATCACAATTTATTTTTTATGTATTTCCCTTTTAAGAGTGCTTTCATTGCATTCCACAGATTATGGTATGTTGTTTCTGCATTTTCACTGAAGTGTACTTATTGCTTTATTTCTTCTTTAATTTCAAATGTGGTTCACTGCTTGTTCAAAAGTCTGTTATTTAATTTTGATGTACTGATGCAGAATTTTCAATTTCTTTGGCCATTAATTCCCAATTTGAGTGCACTATGGTCAGATAATATGCATGGGATAATTTAAATTCCTTTGCACTTACTTAGGAATTTTTTCTGGGTTATTGTGTGTTCTGTTTTGGAGACTGTCCCATGTGCAGCTGAGAAGAACATATATTCTGATGTGGTTGGGTGGAACACCCTTTAAACATTTACTAAGTTCATGTGCTCAAAAGTATGATATATTTGTAGTTCTTTGCTGACTTTTTTTCTAGTTGATCTATCTCTTTGTGACAATGGGGTATTAAGGTGTACTATTAACAATGATGTACTTGTGTTTTTGGTTTTTCATGCCCATTATTATTTGTGTTATATATTTGGATTCTCTTGTATTTAGTGCATATATATTTATAATTGTTAGTCCTTCCTCTTGAATTTTTCCACTAACAAATATGCAGTGCCCTTCTTTATCTCTTTTAATACTTTTAGATTAGAAGTTCATCTTGTCAGAAAACAGAATAGCTACCACTGCTTACTTCTGCTTTCCTGTTGCTTGGAATTCTGTATATCATCCTTTGACTTTTAACCTATGAGTTTCCTTTTGGGTCAGATGTGTTTCTTGTATGCAGTATATTGTGGGATCTTGTATCTTGATTCATTCTGTCACCTATGTATTTCAGTAGGTGGATTGAGACCATTTACATTTATGGATATAACTGATATGTACTGGCTCGACTTTGCCCTGTTATGTTCCAGTTGAGACAAGTGGAATTGAAATTTCCTCCTTGTTTAATTGCTTGTCCTGCCTGATGGTTTTTTCTGTTGTTGTTCTTGGGATTGTGGTCATTTTTACCTCTGTCTAGTATGTTTTTCAATGCTCTTTCTAGGGTTGTTTAGGTGGCCATGAATTTCTTTAGTTGTTCTTTGTTATTGAAGTATCTTGTTTCTCCATTAAATTTGAAAGAATGTTTTGCTGGGTACATAAATCTGATTTGAAAGTTGTTTACTTTCAAGGCACATAATACATCACTCAATTTTTGTGTTGACCTGAGGGTTTGTGCTGAAAATTCTGCCATGATTCTATTGGGCTTTCCTTAATAGTTGATTTGTGTCTTTTCTGTAACAGCTTTTAGTATTCTGTTTTTATGTTCTATGTATGGAATATTAATTATTTTATGTCTGGGTGTAGATTTATGTTGGTTTTGACTGCTTGGCATTCTATATGCCTCACTTATAGGCATATCAGTTTTTTTCCCCATATTTGGGAAATTTTCTGCTATTACATCTGTGAATAGTTTACTTATGTCATTTGTTTAGACTCCGGCTTATTCACTGATGCCTAGTAATCCTATATTGTTTCTCTTGGCATCATCTTGAAGCTGATGGATTGTCATTCCACTCTGCTTTGTTATTTTTAAAAGTTCTATCATTTCATGATTCCTAATTGCAATCCTGTCCTCAAGGTCCGAAATTCTATCCTCAGATTCATTTAAATTGTTTTGCCAGCTTTCCATAGAATTTTTTTGTTTTTTTGATGTGTTTTTGAGTTTGTTTCATTTATTCTGCTTGTTTTCTTTATTGTTCATTCAAGGTTTCAATCAGTTTCCCTTGCTCCTGTACTTCTTCATCTATTTCTTCTCTAGGTATGCTGAACAACTCCTTTACTAAGATTGTTATTTCTGTCTTTACATAAGAGATTAGCTATAATTTGATTTCCTCTATAGCCTCATGATTTTTTTTTACTTGCTATCATTTCAGTGATTTCTAGTGTATGACTTTTGAGGCCTTCTATTTCAATGTCTCCTGTACTTGATCCCATTGGACTAGATGTTTGTGATTGCATTTTCGTTTTGCCATTTTGCCCTTTCAGGTTCATATTTGGTATTTCAATTCCACTAGTCTCAACCATTTATAGTGTGTATCTTAGGGTTCCACTGTCAGGTTGATGTTTGTCCAATTGCTGGATCTCACAGTGGAGAGGTGCCCTGTCACCTGAATTCCTCCTGCAGAGCTTGTTGGGTGAGTCCTATAGTCTTCCTAGGCTGACAAGACAAGGAGTATTATTGTATATCAACCTTTATTTCCTGATGTTATTATGGCTTCAGGTTTTTTGAGTCACCAGATCTCCCTGTTTATAGTGTTTGCCTTGGCTGGAACCCTACCATGTCACTGAGTCTCTCATAAGCACTTTTAAATTTTCTCCAGTTTGGGGAGGCCTTATTGGCACCCTCCTCAACCTACCAGATGTTCTCTGTGTAGAGAAAGGACTCACCTACACTCTTACCTAGCTCCCCAATGGCTTTCTTCTGGTGGGGGCTTCACTATTGCTCCTGTTTATCCACTGAAAGTGGCAAACTCTGTTCCTTTTTAGGGGTAAACTCACCTCACTGATGGAAACCTGCTGAGTTCTGTTTGGATGAGTGGTTACTGAGTCTCCCATTGACACAGCATGGTTAATCCACTGCAGTCCAAGGTTCTGGGGTGAGGAGTGGGAGCTGAAGATCAACAGCAATACTAGGTCCAGGAGGTAGGGGGTCCCCGATGCCAGTGGAGGAACTGCCAGGGCAAGGGAGGGCCTGGCTCTTGCCTGGCCCTGCACACACTGCTGGCTTGAGGTCCTGGGTCCTGAGGACAGCAGCCAGGATGGTGGGGACACAGGAAGGCCTGCCTCTGGCCAGCCCTGTGCATCCCACTGACAGGAACTCCTGGGTCCCTAGGTGGGTGGCTGGGATGTTGGGGGAATGAGTGGGGCCTAACTCTCGACCGGCCCTGCACATGCTGCTGGCTGGAGTTCCTGGGTCCTGAGGTGGGTGTGTAATTTTTTATTTTAAAGACAATAAAACAAAAAAATATGACAGAATAAAGCCAATAAAAACATGACAGTGTAAGTGACACAGGATTACAAAGTAAGATAATAAAAAATCAACGATCATTATCATAATGCTTGTTGTCTTCACAATAGTTTCCTATACACTCAGACATAGTAAAATCAAACAAAACAGAATAGAATACAACCAATAAAAACAAAATCAATGAACAAAATAAAGGATTTCAAGACAATATAACAATAAATACAAAATGTTTACCATAATATATCTTGTCATCTTTGAAGTAGCTGCCCATGTCATCAGATACAATACAATGAAACCAGCCAAAACAGAATAAAACCCAACCAAACAAAACAATGGTAATGATACAGGATTTTGAAGCAAGATAATAGAATGAACAATGATTATTGCATTCAGAAGTAGCTACACTGTGTATTGTCATCCTCTTAATAGATGATTAGTTTACTGACTAGGTCTTCAAATTCAGTGAAACACAAAACAGTGCAAGCATTAAGTTGTATTTTTCCTCATAAGTGATCATCACAGCCTGTGTTTCTCTGGTTGCTTATGGCAGAGACAGGGGGACCTTTGTTCTTCTGTTGTCCCAGCCTACACCCCAGAAGGGGTTGGCATGTGGTTCTTCCCCCAGTGGCCTGCATGTGGTGCTGACTTGAAAGGAGGGGGCTTGGCTTCCTGTTGGCTTCTTGTTTTCCTTCCCTACAGCCCACAAATGATGACAACTCATGGGAAAATGCTGGTATCACACTCTCCCTCCAACTCAAACTTGGTGTCAACTCACAGGAAGGTTTTGGCTGCTTGTTGACTTCTTGTTCTCCTCTCCTGCAGTCCACACGTGGAGCCCACTCAAGGGAAAAGGTTGATGTCTGGTTCTCTCCTCAGTGGCCTGCACATAGCCAGAATTTTTTATTTTACTCATTTTTTTTAAAAAAAATTCTTTTCTGTCCTTTCCTCCTCTCATTTTAACCTGCTTATGGAGTCCTGAGGAAATTTCATTTGACCTTCTTCCATACTTTTTATCTCCTTTTCTTATTTCTTTTTTTCTTTTACATTTTTCCTCTTCTGTATTATAGTTTTCCACTTTTAATTTTTTTCTCTTATGTTTACTCTGTATAACTGCTTTTTCCTCTAACATTTTCTCTTTTCATCAATTTCTCATCAGCTTTTTCTCTTAAATATCCCTAATTCTGTAAACAACTTTATATTCCTCAAAAAGATCTTTTGTAATGTTTTTTCTTCTATCATATATCATACTGCTTATACTTTAAAAATCCCACTTGGACTTTCCCATTTCCCAGCCCTTTAGCTTTGATGATATAGCCAAAAAGCTTTATCAATATTTTGATAGATAACTCTGAAAAGTTGCTGTCAAAATCTTTTCTACCATTAGTGCAAAAGTAGTTATTGCTTTTAGTACATATAGCCTATAAGTCAGTAACTGAGTTTTTTTCATGTTAACACCATAATTGTGTAATTCTTCTCTAGGATTAAAGGTGGTATATAGTTGGTTCTTATGGTATGATAATACACAATTTGTCTTGGATGATACTTCTGTAGATGACTCACTGAATACTTAAAGGTTCACAAAATTGTTGCTATTTCTCTGTAATCCAATACTGCGATTGTTTGTGATATAATATTAGAATATATTCACAATGATCTGGGTTGTTTTGCGAATTACACTGCATCCTCCCCTCTCAAATTAACCAACTTGGTTGGATTTTGGCAAAGAATTACAGTTAGTCATACCTAAAGCACATCACTGAAAAAAAAATAAAGAGGTATATATACTATCAATAAAATCGTTGCAACCAAAATATACCACATAATAATCCATAAACTATACTTAATCAAATACAAAGTAATTGAAATTATCCCATGCATATTATCAGATTATAATGCTATGAAACTAGAAGTCAATGATAAAACACAAGGAAATTAATAAGACCACCTTGAATAATCAGTGAATCACAGATGAAATTAAAGAAGATATTAGAATGTGGCTAAAGTCAAACAATAATGCCATTATGACATAACAGAACATATAGGACACAATGAAAGCAGTCCTAAGAAGGAAAATTTAGTCATTAATTCCCACATCAGAAGAAGAGTGAACTCAAATAAATAATCTTTTGATGCACTTCAATTTCCTAGAAAAACAAGACTAATTCAAACCCAAATCGAGTAGGACAAAAACATTATAAAGATCATAGCAGAAATTAATTACTAAAGAATATGAAGAGTTATAGAACTGAAGAATTGGTCATTTGAAAAAATAGTTAAACCCTTAGTGAATCTTACCAAAATAATAAAAGATGCAAATGAATGTAATTAGAAATGAAAAAGACAAAATTACAATGGATTCTACTGAAATCCAGATTACTACTAGCTATTTTAAGAACCTATATTCTAATCAAATAGAAAATTCAAAAGAAAGGGATACATTTCCAGATATGGATGAACTACAAAAGGGAATCAAGAACTTATAAAAATCTTGAATCAACTAACATCAGTCAAAAAGTGATAAACCTATCAATTAGGAAAAGCTTATGTCCAAACAGAGATACTACCAAGTTCTGCAAGATATTTATGGAACATACAATGCCAATACACTTAAAACACATTAATGAAATGAGAAGAGAAACAAATACTCCCAAAGTCATTCCTAGAAGAAATATGTACCAGTTGGTACTTACTAGAGAAGCAGATTCAATGCAAGATGTATAAACATGTAAGTATTTACAAGATTGGCTTAAAATGACCACCTGCAGAGTCAGGTGTGTAAACATGAAAAGGATCCATTGAAAGTCAGGATCTCACTATAGGCACCCAAGACAATCTGTATCACAAGGCCAAATTGCCTGCAATGGACAGCGCTAGTGTCTGTGCTAGTGGCCAAAGAGTCTGTGTTGGAAGTCAGGAGATGATGTCCATTGTGAAGGTGAAGAGTGGAGTGCCTCCAAAGAAGTAGAAATGAGTCTTCTTTTCTCATTTCCCTTTTATTCCATTCAGATGCCAAGCCTAATGTTTGCCACATCCAGAAACATGCTGATCCTATTTCACCGAGAATTTCTTACACAAGTTGAAAGAATCAATTAACAATCACACAAGCATTACCCAGGTTCCAAAATCAGAAAAGGAGCCAACCAAAAACCAGAACTACATGCCAATCTTTTTACTGAACATAGATGCAAAAAATCATCAATAATTAGAAATCATCAAAAAGATTATGCAACATGACCAACTAGAATTAATTCCAGGGATGAAGGGATAGTCAAACATAAACAAATAAATATAATGTATCATATAAACAGAAGAAAACTTAAAAACTGTATGACCATCTCAATAGAGGCAGAAACACATGTGACAAAAATCTAACATGCATTCATTATAAAAATCCTGAAGGAAATAGGTATTGAAGGACTTTATCTCAATCTGACAAAAGGCAACTATGACAAATAAATGACCAACATCGCACTAAATAGTGAGAAGCTGAAAGTTTTTCCTCTAAAATCAAGAAAAAGACAAGGATGTCCTCTAACACCACTCCTGTTAAATAAAATTCTTGAAACACTAGCTGGTGAAATTAAACAATAGAAATAAAAGATATGTGAGTTGGAAAGTAAGAAGTCAAGTTAACATTATTTGTAGATGTCATGGTCTCCTATACAGAAGAGCCCAAAAACTCTTCCAAAAGACTCCTAGAATTAATATCCAAATTCAAGAGTGTAGCAGGACATAAAGTCAACATTCAAAAACCAATAGTTGGGGCCAGGGATTTAGTTCAGTGGCTCAAGCTCTTCCCTGGCAAGTGCTAGGTCGTGAGTTTGATCTCCAGTACAAATACAAAACAACTATAATTACTATACATGAAAAAAAAACTCACTGAGAGAAAAATAAGGGAAACAAGCGAAGCAATGCCTTAGAAGAAAAAAAAATGAAATGCTTATAAATTAACCTAATCAAGGAGGTGAAAGACATCTGCAATGAAAATTTCATTTCTCTGAAAAAGACCAAAAAAGTCATCAGAAAATGCAAAGATATTCCCTGTTCCTGGATGAGCTTAACCAGTATAGTAAAAATGATCATATTGTCAAAAGTGTTATAGAGATTTAAATTATCAATCAAAATATGAATAACTTTCTTCACAGAAGTAGGGAAAGCAATCTTAAAATTCATTGGAATCATAAGAGACCTAGAATAGCAAAAGCAATTTGGGGTAACAGGACTAAGGCAGGGAGCATCAAAATAACAAACTGTAATTTATATTACAAAGTGAGAGTGATTAAAAAAACAGCATGGTATTGGCAGAAAAATTTGTGAATCAGTTGAATGAAATAGAGGATGCATAAAACACTCTAGACACACTCTTCCAAGTTATTTTTACCAAAGGAGTCAAATACTTTTGCTGCAGAAAAGATAGCTTCTTTAACAAATGCTGCTGAGAAACCTGGCTAAGAACAAGGTCAAGATTGAACCTCAACACTTATCTCTCATCATGTACTAAACTAAAAATAGATTGAAGATCTAAATATTAAAATAAAATCAACTATCATGTTGGAAGACAAACTAAGTAACATTTTTAAGACACACAGGTAGGAAAAGTCTCCGAACAGAATCTCATTTTCACACATGCAAAAAACAATTATACCAAGAATCTACAAGCATAATCATATCAAGTTAAAATAAATACCATAATGTCTCTCTTGTGTAAATAATAAAAGGAGTAAATGAAATCCAAAATTTACAATAGATATTATGAAAATGGAAAGGAAAGAAAGTGCTCAAAAGTAAAGAACAACTGAAATGCAGAAAGAAGAAAAGAAAGAAGGAAAAAGATTATATATATATATATAATATATACATATGTATCCATATATATGTGTATGTAAATATATATAAGATAGATAAGTATACTACCAGATAACTATACTACTAAACTTTGTTCATCAAAAGAACAGTTTGTGTTTCCATTGTATGATTCTTTAACCTTTTTTTCATTCCTGAATCTTGTAATCTGAATTATTTTCAAAATAACAATATGCAATACATTGTCTAGTGGTAATTTCCTATTTATTTTAAATTCTGTATTGTTTCTATCCTTTTTTGTTTTTGTTTATAAAATTTAAAAAAAGCTTCTGCATACCAAAGTAAACCCCAAACAGTGAAGAGACAACTTATAGAATGGAAAAAAAATCTTTTTTAGCTCCTCAGACAAAGGACTAATATCTACAATATATAAAAACTCAAAATATTAGGCCACCAAATTTAAAGATCCAATCAAAAATGAGATTCTGAAATGAATAGGTACTTTTCACATGAAGAAGTATAAATGAAAAAATGCTCACATTACTGGTCATTTAAAATTGCCAAGTAAAACAACAATGAGATTACATGTCACTCAAGGAAGGATGGCTGTCATCAAGAAATCAACCAAAATAAATGCTGGAGAAGTTGTGGGGAAAAATGTACCCTTCTTCATTATTGGTGGAAAGGTAAGCTGACACAAGCACTGTGGAAATCAGTATAAATTTCTTCAGAAACTTGCTAAATTCAAAATACACTAATTTAGTTCAGTGAAAGTATTTCTTAAAGCTAATGGGACTTCTAAAATCATTATCTTTAGGCCATTATGTTCTCTCTTGCATGGTGGCCCACACTCATGCTGTAGTTTGTACTTCTTTTCTACTTTTACTTGTGCCAAAATTGCTCTGCATAGCCTGTTTATTTTCCTTCCTTTAATAAAACTTTGCTACTGTTTGTGATTGTCTTGAAGAATTATTTGCTTAGGACAGAAAAAACCTAGAAAGTACCTGCAGAACAAAATACCATCACTCTAAAACCCAGTAACAGAAGCCCCTAAGAATGATTTAGTTACTCCTGGCAACTTTATCATGATATCAAGAAAAGATACATAGCAGGCTAGAGTGCATATCTTTTAAATCCAAAAGCCTGATTTATCTATGTGCTGTGTTATGCCTTCTTTCCCCCTGTTGTCCCACACACCTCTTTTATATGTGTAATGATCTTTTTTGCTTCTGGTGGCATGGAATTGCCCTGAGCATATCTTCCTGTGATCTTTCAATGAATTTACAGTAGCTGATTTTCATTTTCCATTGGATGTATGCTTAACAATTCTTTGCTAGCTATACACAAAAGCCTTGAAACTATCTGTGGGATCCACCACACAGTGAACAATTCTAGTATTTTGATTTTATTTGATCTCTCTCTCTCTCTCTCTCTCCCTTTCTCCTCTCTCTCTGTATGTGTGTGTGTGCATGTGTGTGTGCATGATGGACCGGAACTGAACTTTCTTCTCATGATTGCCATACAACACAATGCGCCTACCATGGAATTACTTTCCTAGTATCCTCTGGGCCTTACTTGAATAGATGAAAACAATATTTTCTTGCTTTGATATTTCTTTTATCAAATCCAAAAAACATTGCAATTTCTTCTGTTTGCTGTCTTCACTTGCATTACTAGATATGTGGTAAACGATAATTTCTTATATATATCAGTAAGAATGTAATGAGACGTAATGCAGTTTTGTGAACTGTGAGGAGAAGCTGAGCAGGTCATCAAACTGCTTGAGATCAGAGCAAAGCCAGTCCCAAGAATATAGACTACCAGAGGCAGACTGTGTCAACAAGTTGACCTCTAGCTCAGTTGCATATCAACAGGTGTCTGGCTGTGGGGTTCATGCCTGTCAATTATAGTACAGATAGCTTTGAGAATGCTTTACTTTGAGAGTTCTCAGCAAATGTTGACACCCTGTACTTTGAATTCACATTGTGTACTATTTATTTTTTACTTGTACAAATAAAGATGGTGGGACTGGGACATGGTCACATCCTCTTCATCAGAGAGGTCAGGTCCCACCTGGTCCCAGTTTTCCTTTTACTATGTGTCTGTATTTTTTCTTAATCCCCCATTGCCCCATCTCAGGGCCCCACTCCCCACACAGTTCAAGACAGTGAACATGTAGGTATCTTTATTTTGTCATTTTCATAAGACATTTGATGGATTTATTTCATTTGATAGGAATTATTGTCATTTTTCTACTGGACAGTTAAATAAGTGTTTTAGCTTACTTGTGCAAGTATAACAAGTTACTAAAAAACACTAGCTAAAAAGAACAAAAAATTATTATCTCATAGTTATGGAAGTTAGAAATCCTAAATGAGTCTCAAAGGCTTAAGTCAGGCTGTTGGTCAGCTGAATTTCTTTTGGATACTTCACAGGATAATTTATTACCTTGCCTTTGCCACCTTCTAGAGGTTGTCTATATTTTATTGCTTATGATTCCATTCAACATGGGCAATGCTAGGCCATGTCTTTACCCTTCCATCTCTTTGATTCTATCTTTTAAATTCATATCTCTTGATTCTGACTCTCCTCCTGCCACCCTCACATATTTTTAAGTACCTTTTAATTCTCTTTTTTCAGGTAAACTAACATTTTCATATGTTCTAGCACTTTGGATATGTATATCTTTGGAGATGAGAGGAGCATTATTCTGCTTATTCTGCAGTGAATATATATCAAGTTCATTCCTCCTGCTCTTTTTATGTCCCTTCCTATATACATGGTAACTTTAGATTCAATAAAGAAGCACATTATGGTTGTTCCAGAGATGTTTGAAACTCAATGCATATAGAAAGTATAGAACATATTGCTGTGAGGACCATAGGCTTAACTAGCATCAAATTTAAACATGGAGACAAGGACAACCAAGTCACACTGGTTACTTGTAAAATGTTTTGGATTTTTAGTATGTACCCCTATTTCAGAGTTATTAGAATGTAGAAAAAATGAAAAATATGCGTTTCAAATAATACATGAAATATAGTGTACACAAAAGATAATCAACAGATCTTTTTGCTAATCATCTAACAGGTGACTAAAGAATGAAACGTATACAAGCTATGCTTTGATAGGATAAAGAGAAGAACAGGGGCACAGTCCATGTCCCTTAGAGAAAAATACGGATAAGGATACTACGTGTCTTTTCTGGGAGTCATTGGAATGAGGGCTACAATGACCAGAAAATGTATTGACTGGAATACACATAGCTGTATATTCTGAAAGAAAGAAAGAAAGAAAGAAAGAAAGAAAGAAAGAAAGAACTTTAAACAATCAAAGTTTCCATTTTAAAAACTAAATTTATTTTCTGCATAAATTTATGTATTTTGACATTTTAATTGCACATAAAGAAATATGCTTTGCAGGGTGACTAATTTAAAAGAGATATAATGGTCTTTGATCAGATAAGAGATAAAATAGTTCACAATATACAAAGGTTTTTAAGGGTGCTCTTCTAAAAATTGTTTTCCTGTGCTAAACTTACTTTCCCCTTATATCCATGGTAGGGACACTGATTTATTAACTATTGAAATGATAAAGATATGAAGACAGAAAATATAAATAATACTTTACCACCATTTACTAAGTTTCAGCACTGGAAAATACTTAGCTTTAAGACAGGACAGATAAAACTTCAGTAATTATTAACTGATAGGAAGGTTGTTCTGATACAATGAAAAGTATAGATCAAATTATTATAGACAGCAAAGTTAGATAGAAATTGATAAGCAATCAGAAAGGAATAGGGTTTTCTAGGGAGTCAGTACAGATGAGACATAGCAAATTACGGCTAGAAGCAAATCTGAAGACAGCCAAGACTCAAGATAGAGGCACTAGAGCCAGGCCTACAAACCTCCCTGGAGATAAATAGTAGCTTAAAATTATACTGTAATTAGCACCACCTGCTCCAGGCAGTTCAGATGGCACCAGACATATAACTTCATGACCGCATCATCTGAACCTATATTCCCATCCCTTTCCAGGAATGCTTTTGATTAAAATTTATAGATATGCAATTGTTAATGATGAAGACCATATACTCTTGGTATGTGCCTCACTTCTTTATTGATTCTATATTAGTTAAGCAACTATACTTCTAACCTTATAGGTTGATTGTAGTTTGGCCCATGTGGTATCCACACTGTAGTTTTGCTGTATAAAATTCTCCTGACAAAAACCCTCACTAGCCACTCACTTAAGTCCTGTCCTAAAAATTCAGGAGTTATTATTATTTCCAATAAAACACTTCTAATTTTCTATTTTTGTTTGTGATTTCCAATTGAATTCTACAATGTTGTGAGACCATGAACTCACCATCTAACAGGTTAGGAGTTACAAAATATTTCTGAAAATAAATTTAGCTAGGTTATTTTCAAGCAGGGTAATAAGCTGAATTTTTATAAATGATAAGCAATTGTTTGTAGTTCATAAATTTATTTTAATAAAAATAAGATAAAAATTACACTATAAAAAATAGTGAGGAAGACTTAGAAATACTCAATGGACTGATGGACTATATATTTCTTGTTCCCAGATCTGTCATTTGGAATGCTCTCAGTTTTCTCATCTGTAACATGAGGGGATTTGAATAGATTACACCTAATGTAGCTGAGTTGATAGATATGCTAATTCCTCATATAATTATCATACATTGTATATATGTATTAAAATTTTACACTGTACCCAATATATATATATACTTAATATTTGTCAGTATTTGTTAGAAGAATTGGTCACATTTTAAGTCTCATGCTCTGACTGTAATTGGAACAATTTTATATTTCCAATTTTTATTTTTTTCAGCCCTGAAGATGAAATCCAGGTTCTGTGAATGTAAGGTAAGTACTCTCCAACTACATCCCTGATCTACCTACCTAGATAGATACATAGTCTTCTCCTTCTTCTTCTTCTTCTTCTTCTTCTTCTTCTTCTTCTTCTTCTTCTTCTTCTTCTTCTTCTTCTTCTTCTTCTTCTTCTTCTCCTCCTCGTCCTCCTCCTCCTCCTCCTCCTCCTCCTCCTCCTCCTCCTCCTTTTTTGTACCAGTGGTCAAACTTACAACCTTGTATTGGCCAGGTAGGGACTTATGCCACTGAGCTAAATCCCTGGCCCTATACCTAATCTTTTTAAATTTTTTTTTAAATTTTGAATAGGCTCCCATTAAAATGCTTAGGCTGGCCTAGAATTTGAATTTGTGTTTCAATCCTCCTGCCACAGCCTCTTAAATATCTTGGACTACAGGTGTGAGCCATTGGGTCTCAGACCATATCTGAAATCTCTTGGAGATCTAAAGTGTCTCGAGTACACAGTTAGCAACAAATCAAGGTTGCAAAAGTGTTTTTAAAAGGGCTTGAATATAGGCATGGCGGTGCATACCTGTAATCCAGCACTCAGGAGATTGAAGCAAGGGTATCACTAGAAGTTTGAGGCTAGCCTGGACTGCACAATGAGTTCACAGCCAACCTGAACTGTATCAGGAGATGTTTAAAAAAAAAGATGGAATCAGCGATTTAGGTATTCTTTCTATAATTCTCTTTCCTCTTTAAAATAATAAGGTGTTTGGCAATTTCCTTTTCAGAGATAACAAAAACAATCTCTGATAATGTTTTTGTTGTTTTTAACTGGGAAATATGTTTATGATATTTACACATTTTATGTTTACATTTATATTCACAGATAAATGGCAGTTGAAGCAATTCAAAATGTCTATACTGTAGTGTGAACACACAATGAAGAAAATGTCAGAATTTCTAACTGCTTTCATTCTGGAAAACAGCGAAAATTGCTTTTTATATAAAAATGATGCAACATAGTCATTTTATCACCTATCAAAATTTTATCTAATCATTAAATTGAATGACAACAAGAATTAAGGGTCATTTTTAGTCTTAAATATTTGTGTACTAAAACTGGGAGAGGAGGGAAGGAGGAGGAGGTGTGAACTCACAAAAAGGAGTTTCACGTTCTTTTTTGGTGCCTATGTGACTTACACCTTAGTATTCTATACTTTTACAGCTGCAGAGATTTCCAAAATCCCTTCCTCGTGTACCACACTCAAGGTCTTTCCATTTTACTCCTTAATTATATTTTCTTCTCTTCCCCAGCTCTATCTTTTTTTAGCTATCACTATCTTAATGAAATTCTTGTCTTAACCCATAACTTTCATTTCTTCCATTCATCACTATAGAAAAAGACAAGTATTGATGAGCTTAGGTAAGAAACAAGACACAAAATCTAGATAGGTAGCATAACAAATTTTCTCCTCCCTCAATAATCTTGTCCTCAACAGAACAAAGTATGAAGTTCACAGACAAAGCATTGGGGAATGAATTGAGTATAATTCTTAGATAGGACAAAGAAAATCTCTCACTGAGAGGGGCTCTAAGACTGAATGCCATGGAGGTGCCCAAGTTCAGTAGTTTATATTCACTTTGGTGGGCTACTTTGATTGGTTTGTGACAGCGAAACAGTCTGATTGCCATTTTATTTTAGCTAGGCCTTTAAAATAGGCTTTCTTGGGCATACCTCAGTTATATATATGCCCTTCACTTTTGAAACAATGTGTTCGCAATTTTTCTCTAGGCCTCTAACTTTAGGAGAATAGATTTCTCCTGCCTTCTTGTATCCCAAGGAAGACTTCACTGCACCTCTTTCCTTGTGTTCCAATTTCCCCAGGGCTTGAATTTGATTCACTCAGATCCCTATCCTGTATTTTGTGTCTGTCTCCTGGTCTCAAAGGAGACAAGGAAATTGACATTTAAAATAAAACTGTACTTTAAATAAAAACAGTATCTTCAAGTCACAAAATTTACTGAAGACTTTTCCCTTCCAGCAAACTCATTTAAAAAAAATCATGAAGGTCCTTTTACAATAAGCCTGTAAATTCAGATTCTTAAACTATTGTTTTTACCTGTACATTGAGTTTCCTTCACCCTCAGGAAGCGGCACTATTGGTTAGCACCATGTCTCTCTCAAATTCAAATATATGCAGCCAGTTTGCATTGTAACTTAACAGACAGCAAGAATCCACATCATAGGCTACTCATCTTGAGGACATTCCTTTCAGTGTGCCCAACTCTGGCTCATAATACATCTCACTTCTTTGAGAGGCCCCACTCCATTTTTGAGTGCATCCTAAAATCTCATAAATTCTCTTGCCTATTTCTGATGCATCCTGAAAATTCTCTTTTTTAACTGCAGTCAATGAAGTTACAAACTTATTCTGCCAGGGTAGTGTAAATTCCTTAGTTTTTTGCCTTGGAAATCCTCAGACCCAGCCTGGTGACAAGGTGAAATATGCCTTTTTTGCCAAAAATTTGTGGAAATTCCAATGAGAATGTAAAAATAGGATGAACCTACCAATAATTTTCTCCGTGTAGCTTTAAAGGCTACTTATAATAAAAACAATCCACAGGCCTTCCTTTATGAATTTACATTTAGTGCTTTGTTTGTAATAGAGAATTCATTTAAATCTCTAGTTTTTACTGTAAAATATACTAAGAAGTGTATATCACCTTAAATTAAATGGTAGTAACCCATTGTATATTTTCTTCACAAGTTTATAAATTATAAAGAATGTATCTGCCATGGATATGCTTAGAAGCAGCTACACCATTTAAGTATAAATTTCCTGAGTGTATCTGGATTAGAAAACCCAGAGAAAACTTACATTAATTTCATTAATGCTCTATGGTGGTTTTTCTTCGTAGAATTGTCCTTTTTATAATTGAAATATTACTAACCATGACAAGGGAAGTTTTATATTTCTTTGCCTTTAAATACAATGAAATATATGCAGATTATTTTATCAAAGGGTGGATGAGCCAATGCGATGACAAGTTTGCTGCCATCAACAACCATAATATGTATCTGTTTTTCATCAAGTTTTGAAACATGAAGGAACTTCATATTTGTATTTTATTGGATTCCCAACACATCATGGTGAGGAGACAAAATCTGTGAATTTTTCCTGTTTTACAGACATTCACTGAAGTTCTCAAAAACCATATAACCTCTCCAAGGACAAGCAGCACATTTTTTTGTAGTTGCTAAATCAGTGTTTCTGAAATGGTGAAAGAATGTTTGTAGTTTGAAGGTAAAACCACTCTTTGTCTATTAACATGTATAAAATGTTTGTATTTAATTTATCTTGAAATTACAAATATCATTAAGAGCAATTTGAAATGTTTATGTCTATTAAAAGGGGCATGGCTTGTAAAAGGCTGGTAACTAATATGTTAGATATTTTTCTGATGTTTAAAAAATCCTCAGGGAAAAATATTGTTCTATGAAATTGGCTAAAACATTCATATCTTCCCCATTCAAAATTTTAGTGGACATTGATTTTTAAATATGTCAATGTTTAGAATACAAAGTTACTGTGACAGCAATAGACTACATGATAAATGACAATAGGAAAAATAGCTACAATTTAACCAGGATTTTGTACCATCATAGTTTTGAATACTTTATATGTTTAACTTACTGATTATCTTTAGCAACCTCTATGAGGTAAACATCACTATCATTCCATTTTACAGATATGAAAACTGAAGCACAGGCAATTAAAATACAGTATCATAATCACACATCTGGGAAGCTAAACAATTGTAAATACAGGAATCTACACCCAGGCAATCTGCTTTCAGAGCTAAAACTCTCAATTAATCTGTTATACTATTAAAATTCCTGTGAAAGCTGCTAGATTTGGTTGTGCATAGAGGTTAAACCATGACTGTTAAAAGGCACTATCTTATTAGCGTCTCTATTTTGACCCAGTCATAATGTTAGGCAGAAAGTTAGCAATTAGTAAACTGGAGACAGGTGGTTGGGAGCTACTTGAAAAGCAAAGATGCTTTCTTTACATTTTTGATTATTAGCAATAGATAAGATCTTCCCAAGTTTACATTTTTTTAGAAAATATCTTATTTAGTTAACATGTGTAAAAGATAGCTAGCTAGGGCTGAGAAGGGCCTGAGATAGAGTTGGGTGACCAGGAACACTGACAGAAAGTTAAAATAAGAATAAACAGTGAACTAGCACTTTGGAACAAGATTTAACTCCTTCAGGCAACATGGGAAATAGCCCCACTACTAAAGGGAATTGTAGCCACTCCCTACTAAATTCCTGACTGCTGAGGAATTTAAGTTGCAAAATTCCCTAAAATCCCAGTTTTCCCGTAAACTCTACGTGTTGAAGAACTGAGTTAGGGAGATTCAATTCCAATTGGTCATTTTAATCCAGAGTCACCTATGATAGGTGGCCACTACTGAACAATTCCTGTCCTCTGCTTTATCTATAATTATCTCTGGCTCAAGGGGCCATATGGATATCTTCATTGGATCTTTTTTGGAAACTCAGGAGCTATTCTTATTTCCAATAAAACTGTGCTAACCTCCTTTAATTAACCACTTCATTCCTGCATATTGGTAGACCACAATTTCAGCACAGCAATAATGGTTACAAACTTTAGCTCAAGAGAATATGAATTCTCTTAACTATGTTAAGGTCCAGGTCTAAAGTTCAGGCTATTGGTGAGAGGTTAGAAAAATCTCAAGTTTTCATGACAACCTAAATGGAAACATATATCTAAGGAGTGAACAGTGACCTATTTTTCTCGTAGTGAAGCACACCCTACTTTATTTGTATGAGAAAAACAACATAGGAATTACTATAGGGTTGGTGTTGTAGTCACGGTTTCCGAGGGAAAAGATTTAATACAGGACACATAATTTATAGGCTTGTTGTATAATATTTACCCAAAAAGTCAAATGCAGAAGACTTCAGAATATCTTTCCACACACTAGCAACCCAAAGAATCCTGCTGAGGGAAAGGATCCCACAGCAATGTCCTGCATAAGTCCAGCTGAAGACCTAGAGTCCATGGTAATATTCTTCATGAGTCCAACTAGAGGCCTAGAACCCACAAAAATGACTCATGCAAGTCTGTATCAAGGATCTACTTTGGGAAGGCCCAAAGGTCAGTGGCAGAAGCTAGAAAGTCTGTGGGATAAAGGATGTGTGCCAGTACAAGCATATGCACTGGCACCAGGAAGTGATGCTCACAGTAAGGCCCAGAGCACCACTGAAAAGAACTGCAGTCATCCTCAGAGGTAGTAAGGCCCTGATCTTTTCTGATTAGGAAAACAACTGAGTTCACATTAGGAAAACCAGCATGACTAGCATCTCCAAGAGAACCAATAGTGTACCATCTGCTCCTCCAGTTCTCTGTGTCCAGTATTGGCAACAATCCTCAGGTGGACCTTCCACACCCAGAACCATGCTGATTCAGTGTAGCTGCATATTAGAAGTTGACCATTAGTCAGTTCACCACAGATGATAAAAAGAGGCAGAATGCTACCTTACCTGCTTCCCATTAAAAATATGACTTGCATTTTATCCTGGGATGGCTATATGATTAGAAGTCATTTTTACTCGGTCTATGAATGTTCAATAGGTAACTAAAAGAAAAATGACGTTTAACTTTCATTTTGTAACTTTTGTTGCAGTAAAATGGGTAAAATCTCTTTTTAGGTCTTATAGATAGGTTAGTCATTTACAGAGTTTTTGTCTCAATTTTGGCAGATCAAGGTTGATCAGCCCTCAATGTACATAATCTCACCCCTTTCTATACTGAAGACACCAGGATGAGCAATTTCCAGGGACATCCACCTATGCTTGAGAAGTCAGCCATTGTCTTAAGCCTGTTTGCCATAAATCTGCAGTCACCTAGGACCAAAACCACCCTGCAACTTCGGGGATTCTAGAACTATGACATCAGGACTTATATACTATGACATCAGGAATGAGATAATGATCAACCAGGGCCCCGCCTACCAGTTAATCCTTAAAAACTGAACTTCAACCTTTGTGGGTGGGCCAGTCTTATAGGAAAAAATGGGGGACTGGAAGTGAAACTAAGGGCTTTAGTGAGATTTCTGGCAAATAATGAATTAAACATCCCCCATCAATTAAGAAATGCTGGGAAAACTGATAAGAAGCCTGGCTCCCTGAGACAGCAAGGGTCCCAATTTGCTCCTCTCTACCTCCAGGTAAGCCCAAAGGAGGCAATGTGGAGAGGGGACTTTATTTTAGAAAACTCATTGTATAAAATACATACTCAAACCTGTACACTCACACAGCCATATATACATACACATTTTATTCTCGCAACATTAATTGCTAAAATATACATGTATCCCTTTACTAATTGATAACTCAGTCTTGAATGTAAGGCTCTGCTTAAATCTCAGAGATATCACTTTGACAGAACAAAGAAGATCAAAAGAACTTACCCAGGAATTTGCAATAAAAAGACACAGGGGCCTAATCAGGAGTCTCAGAGCTTAAAATAGCCAATCAAGTAATTACAACTCTCAAAGGGGAAGAGTCCCTTTCTTCCCATATTGTAAAAGAGGCCAAGAACAGACTCTTGTGCATCAACTCTAGGCTCCCTACCTTACTCCGACAAGTAAGTATCTATCTCATTTCTCTCCTCTTTCCAATTAAGTGATTTTATTTCTCCTTCTAAATTTATATCTCTAATTTTATTGATGTAAAGTGTCCCAACGCAAAATAAAAGCTACTCTCATCAGACATGCCAATCTGAAACTCTATATCAGAGTGTGATTTTCCAGTTAGTTAGAGTTCTTTCCTGTTTTTTCTCTAACTTTCCAATAAAAACTTGTTTCTCTGTAAATTTATGCTTTAGTTTTAATTTCTATTATTTCTAAAAGCAAGGACCAAAACTGGTCAGTGACACTTTGAGAAATGAATGTTTTTAGCAGTTTTATTTGGCAGATTAAAATAAAAATACACTGGTAGAGGAATTTTTAAATTTTAAACCTCTATTATGTTGGCTACTTTGGCTAAATATGATTTCTTGGTGTCCAACCACTGACCCACAAATAATTTGTTTACAAAGGTAAAAATGCTAAGTCAAATAATTATTAAACATATTTTAATTAAGCCCCATATTAGATACTTCCAAGAGATTTCAGTGGTTTTGCAATTTTTGAATTATTTTTCTGAAATTTGGCTACTCTACTATGCCCAACTTGGAAGAATGGTTAACTGACAGGATACTTCTTATTCCAGAAACCTTACTCAAAATCCACTGCTAAGTTACAAAAAAACTCAGATTAAAGAAACATTTTTCAATTTAAGATGTGCTTAAGTTTTATGCTATTACAAGAAATAAATTTTAAAATATATATATATATATATATATATATATATATATATATATATATATATAAAAAACTCCGTGTTGGTCACCATAGTCCTTCAAGATTTAAGACCTAAATCCAATCTTGGCCCAAATTTCTTCATGGGTCACACCACAAATCATGGAATGAGATGTATTCTGGCAGAAGGTCTTAGAACAAAGTTACCTTCTAAATATCCTTGCTAAGGGTAAATATTCAGTGAGTATAAAAGTACAAAAACTGGGCAATTTCTAAAATTTTTCACATCTATGCATTATTAAAATCTGATACAGAAATCACCATCAGGAAGGCCAGCTGGTTGATTTCTAATTGACTGCTTCTGTGGATATTTTGTTGTGCCATTAGAAGAGCTGTTTCCCACATGACCCCTGTGATCTAACCTCGACATAGGCACCTAACAAAATTCCTTGCCAGACAGATTAGTCATTGTTCTAGGATGGAAGCCTCTTTGAAAAGCTTTTTTTCTTTGGAAAGAGTACTTTCTGAACCTTTGCAATTTTGTATTTCCTTGGCTGCAAATTGGTTTGTAAACCTGCTAGGTTATGAAAGTTAGATGAAATTCCAAGTTATTTTTGACATATTCAAGCACCTAAATTGCTAGAAATCCTTAGCTGATTTTCTTACAGAATTCTTTAGATTATTTTTCTGTATAATATCAGGGGTTTTCTGGGTTTTTTTGTAGAGTCCAGGCTGAATATAATCATTTTTGAAATGGACATTAATTGCCTGATTATGTAAATAAATTGGCAATTGTTCAAATTAGCAAACCCTGCCTGAGGTGATCTCAGACTCAACTGAAAGTAGAACTCAGGAAGTAAAATTATTTCCTAGGGAGTGTTTATTTCATAATAAAAAGTAACATATATAAAGCAGTACATATATACACACTTGAAGCATAAAAAATTCTCACTTCAAAATATTACCACACCATGTATTTGAACTTCTGTTGAACCAACTATATCTTTGCTTTCTACTTGCTAACAGCTTCTCTTCAAGTTCATGCATCCTTTTCTAAATTGCTGATGGCGTAATAATTTTGGTTGATAGGTTTAGCTAGATATATGCATTAATGAAAAGAAAAAAAATCATTGAATCATCCACATTCTGTTTCTTTCATCTCTCTAGAAAATCAAAGACTTTTTTAGAAGGACATTTCTTAGAGTTGTTCAGGAATATGGAAAAACATTTTAAATTGCTTTAAGTTTATAAGTACTTAAATAATGTTTGTAAATGTCCACAAGTAATTATTCCTTAAAAGCTCAAGTCATTGCATCATCATCTAAAATATTCTGTAAACAACTAAATTTGACATTATTTCTCAGTTCATAATATAGAAATAATGATAATTAGAAAAAAATAATAGCTAAATTTTAAGGAAATAAGAAATAGAAGAATAATAGGTTTGAAAGAGAAAGCTTCTCTTGATGTATTTTCTAGTATCACAAATATCTACTTAGTTTGACAAATCTTTTATTAGTGATGTTGCACATTTTTTATTTAATAGTTTGCTTAGTTGGATAAATTCACTTATAACTAATAATAAACATTATGGAAACATTGAAATCTTTGACACAGAATTTTTAATGAATCTTCACATTTAATCTAAAATACAACAAAATGCTCACATATGAACTCATCAAACAGAAATGAAAATTTAGTGTAATAGCCCATTTTTTGCTCATGTTGTACTTGATAAGAAAGTTTTTGACTGACAGGAATAACAGTAATATCTTGATGACAAGGAATTATAATTCAAACTGTTATAAATGTATTCACCATCTACTTGAGGAAAAAGAGTAAACTAGTATCTATATTGAGATTTGGTACAGAATTTTGATCTAGAGAATTGCTGAACTTGAGAAAACTTTGGTTTTGGACTTTCTGTTATAATTTTATATAATCTACATAAAATATACAATGCCCCCAGTAGGGAATTCGAGTGTGTATGAGGATTGGGGGACAATGTCCATATGATTAACATAGTTAATGTATCAGTCTATCTGAGGACTGGACAAAGATTGAAAAGAGTTGTGAGATGAAAGCTGTAAAGTAATTAATTAAATCACATTGTTAGAGCTCCAAAATGAGGCTTGACTGAGTTTTTCACCATTGGATCCTTTTTTAAAAACTTAATATTTATTTTGGCTAAAACCAGTAGTTTGAAAAAAATACTTATTATGAACAACAAAAATGTCTATTTCAAAAATGTTATTTGTAAATTTTTATGAATCACAATTACTCTCTTTACTAATTTTTGCATAGAAAACTAGCTACATAAAAAGTATGCCCAAATACCTACCAATTATCTGACTCCTATTTCAGAAGACAACTGTGACATTTTTAATCATTTTGTATAGGGGAACTTCTAACATCAGCAAACAGTTTATTTTCTCCTGAATACTATGACTTTAATTAGCAGTAAGCTTCCACCACATGGATAGTGACATTTTTACAATACCTAAGACAACCATATGTACCAGTTTGCCTAGAGCAAATACACACTTGTCCTACTTTAAATATTAGTTGTATTTCCTTACCACTCTCAAGTATTCAGGTTTTCATAATTAGTTCTATGGTCATCCTGTTGGTAACTTAGTTGATGAAGGTCACTTGTAACTCAGTTTAGATAAGTGGATTCATGTTGCTACAATGATAAGTGAGAAAAGAGCATTGCATTTGTCTTTGTGCATTCAGGCTGCTATACCAAAATACCACAGACTGGGGAGTCTATCAATAAAGGAAATAGATTTCTCACAGTTCTGTTGTGAGGTTGTCCAAGACTGAAGTGTTGATCTTTCACTGTCTGGTAATGGGGCTGCTTTCTGACTAATGGCATCTTCTGGTTGTGTCTTCATATGTGTCAAGGGATAGAGCTGTGGTCTCTTCAGTCCATTATTGTGGAACTAATCATGTCCATGAAGCCTCTGACCTCATTACCTAATTATCTCCCAAAAACCCCACATCTTGGGTAAGGTATTAAGTTTCAGTATGTGAATTTTGAGGGAATATACACAGTCAGACTATAGCAACATTCTTGGTAATATTTCAAGTACAGTAGTTTTTCCTTAGACTTACTGTTATTTTTGTCTGCTTTTAAATCGATTCTTGTTTTCCCAAGACTCTCGCCTGATTTATCCAGCCAAATACAGTAATTCATTCACCACATTTTTCTGAGGCCTTCTGTCTTCTTGCTGGACTTGTATTTAGCTCTGTGGAAAAACTCATTCAGGAACTTTCATGTGAGATTTTCTTTACCCTTGACTCCTCTTGTTTTTTCTCATTAAATAAATTGCTCCTTGGTCACTATTTTATTATTTCTTTTTTTCCAATTTCAATAAAATACTTTCTCTAATAGTTTCCTGAGAAATTTTTATGGGAGTTAAAATTTTTAAGGCTTTCAGTGTGTGAAAATACATTCTGATGGAAAACTTGCATAAGGTATTATAGGCTTATTTATTTACTTTTATTTATTTCTTAAATGGGATCTTGAAATATTGTCCACATGGATCTTTAACTGTGGGCTCAAGTGATCTGCCACCTCGGATTACCAAGTAGTTGGGATTACAGTTGTATATCGCTGTATATGGCCAGACTAGAATTTAACCCAGGATTTTGAACATTTTCTTTTAGCTTGGGCATTGTTTTTTAGAAGTCAGAAGCTATTATAAATTTTTATACTGTGGTCCAGAGATAATAAAACCAAAGAAAACTTGGACAGAGACCTGAGTACACCAAGAAAAGCCCTGCAGAAATTAGGGAAATAGTCTGACTGAAGTCTGTCCCAGAAGCTAGTGGGCGAGGGAAATCTATTTCCCTGGTGTCAAAGGACTAGCTAGAAAAAAAGCATATTATTCCATATTTGCATGCTCCCCAAAATAGCACAACGAAGTGCTGATAAACCCCTGCACTTGCGTGCATCCTTGGTGTGCTCCTTTGCAGGCCCTTTCTGGTGATGAGAGATTTCTTTGTTCTGTGTAAGGAACTCCTCTTGGTGCATTCCCCACTTCTGTATCCATGGACTTCATTCTTCCTCTTTCTCAGTATAAGACCACAGAGAGAAAATCAGTTACAATACTTTAGGTGCAGCCTATTAATTTTGTTCATGGAACACTTCTCTTTGTTTTCAGTGTCCTAAATATTACAATCATTTATCTTGATATGGGAATTTTAAATTTTCTCTCATTGTTATAAACAATAGAACTTTTCAATCAATGAGCTCATAGACTTCCTTTCTGGAAAATATATTTAAATTATTTATATGATGGTTTTCTGGTCTTTATCTGCCCTCTTAATTTGTTGAAGTAAGACATCAGTAGTAAAACATATCACCTGAGTGCAAATATCTTTCAAGAGCCCATTAAAAATAGTTAATGTATTCTGGGCATGGTGGCACATAGCTATAATCCTGGCAGGCACTCAGAAGGCTGGGTAGGAGTATTGTAAGGAGTTTGAGGTTAGCCTGGGCTACATAGTTAGCTCAAGGCCTGAACTATATAGTGTGACGCTGTCTCAAAAAACAAAAATCAAACACACAAAAATTTCTGATTTCCTAGTACAGTGCTTCATATAAATAAAAGTCTGTCAAGTAAATAACAATGGTGTTTGACAAGTGGGAAATACTAAAGGGCAATCTTTGCTTATGGTTAGTCTTTCTTAGTACTGATTTTTCTTCTTTCCCTGATTATCTATTTCAAACAAAATGGGAGAGGCATACTGAGATAATACGATTGTGTTTCATTCTCACAAAAAATCCATTTTAGCCCATACCTATTTACTGGAATATTTTTCTAACATTTAGAACTTCAGGAGCTATTTTTGCACTCCTTTGATTTTATGGGTTACTGTACTCAGTGTTGATCTTTTTAGGCCAAAATTTTTTGAAACATATCCAACTGGTGCCTCTGAAATCAATCTTAAAGGTTATTTTTACACGGAATAATAGCCAAATACTCTGTCAGGTAGAGTTCTCATCTGGGAAGAGGCTATCTATATCTAAGAAGGGTAGGAAAACAAATATAATTTCCAAAAGGTGAGTTTATTTGCCAAGTTTCTTCTGTCTTAACATTAAAAGGATTCATTTTACTAGTTAACATTTAATACATCCAGATAATTAGTGAATTATAATGTTTGGGTGAACATTTTGGGGAGGATCTAAAAGCTACTTGCTACTCAAATCCAATGTCATGGCAAAATTTCAACACAGACAGAACAGATAGTTTACTAGTAAGTATTTTTTGAGTTTTGAGAAGATTTCCCTGCAAAAAGAAGCAAGAAACTCCTTACTACATTCCTGTCTTCCATACCAAGTTCAATTCTCATCATTAAAGTAATTTTGGTATTAACTTGAGAATCTCCAAATGAATAATTCTAAAATGATATGAATTGTTACTCTTCTTCACATGGTTGAGGTTATTTATTGAGAATAGAACATTTACAAAACCTTATGCTCTATAATCTCCTTGGAGATTTAAATAATCAACATTAGCCATTAGTAGCCACAATCCTCTCTCACACATATACATACACATTATATTTAAGCATTTAAAAAATTCTCAAGGTGTATCTGAGAATCAGAGAAATAATGTACACTTCTTACATGGTGGTAGTTGTTTTGATTTAGATATAGATTGTCTTTCAACAGACACATATTCAGAAGTGGGGTTTAGAGAAGTGATTGAAATATGAGGGTGCTATACTGAATAGATTTACTCACCTCTGAGTTTAAAGCAAAATATTCATTGAACACATTAGGTCCTGGTCAGAAAAGATGTGTCAGAGAGAGAAGTAAAATAGAAGAATATATATTTACCTTGGTTATTCCCTTCTCTCTCTGCTCCCTGTCCACCATAATGTGAGCAGTTTTCCTTTGCAACACTAATCCTCCACATCCTTCCTGCTTTGGAAGCAGTTAACAATGGAATGAGTCTTCTAATAACTGTGAGAAAAAATAAGTTCATCCTTATTTAAATTGTTGACATTGAGTATCTTGTAGCAGCAATGAGGTAAATAACTAGGACAGTGGATATCCCAGAAGTGATAAAAAAATACCAAAGTGTAGATTCATGGATTAAATAAAACTTAATGTAATATATATATATATATGAATAAATATTTACTGTTATATCACATTGAAACTTCAGAACATCAAAGGCAAATAGAAGTTTTTAAAAAGAATCAAATAAATATTTCAGTTCTCTAGGACACAATGGGATTTAGAACAGGGAAAATAATGGCCAATATAAATTCAAACTCACTGAAATATGCCTTTTATCCAGAGATTAGAGTGAAATAATCACATTTTCATGCAACTGTTAGATCCTCAGTGCAGGAAATTCTTTGTAAAAGATGAACTTTTAAGTAGGAATAAATTGCCTCACATACAACAATAATTATAAGAATTTTTGGATGCAATGACAGAGACTAAGAAAGTGGAATAGAAGCAAAAGTTCTCTTCCATGTGACAATGTGGCTCTAAATTAAAATATTCTCTAGCAAGTCTCTCTTAAATACAAATACTGTATGCTACAAAGTGGGTTACATATTAGGGCAATCATATTTTCCAGTACAGTGTGTTTTCTTTTTTTGTCTTTTTTTTTAATTTATTTTTTATTTTTTATTGGTAGCAGGGATTGAACTCACAACTGCCTGCTTGCAAGGCAGGAGCTTATGCCACTGAGCTAAATTCCCAGCCCCTACATTGTGTTTTCTAATACAGAAAGTATATTCTCTGGAAGACTAATGCTTAGAAAAACATTAATAAATATTTCTAGAGAGAATGCATGTTCAAATAAGAATAGAAAATATGGTGCTAAATAATTTGAAACCATATTCTCAACTGTTGGCCTTCTGAGCACTTTTATGTATACCAATGGAAAATTTGAGTTTCTAAGAGAATGATACAGTATACAACATTCCAATTTTATTTAATCCCAGGTTTTTTTTTATTTTCTTCAGAGAACCTCAGTAGGTTGGTATTCTGTAGATCATATTTAAGACAACTCTGTTGCTAGTATATTCCCCATGATTCTATCAATACAGATGCTAGCTTGAAAAGCAAAAATAATTCCTGCCACAGGAAGCCAGTGGATGGAAAAGTCCTTACAGAAAGAAGACAAAGGGCAAGATTTGAGGATGAAGTGGCTTCTTTGAAGGAGAGATCCAAATCAGTGATCTCACTTGTGAGAAAAATTGCAAAAAATATAATACCAAATGGCAAATGGTAACATCACACACCTAAAACTTGTACTGTTGCCTCTGTTACTTACCCATGAGTATTTGCAATGGGTCATGCATGAGTATTTGCAATATTTCATCAGGGTGGAAGAAATTTGCTGAAATGTTGAATAGGGATTAAGCATCCAAAGCATGCATGAAGAGCTGCTTTTAATGTATGTGATTAGAAAACAGTGTCCCTTAGCAATTTTTACAATAATATTTGGAAACTTCAGTGGTAACTTTATTACTTATTACAAAAAGAAGTATAAAACAATATAATAAAATGTTTTTCTGTTTTACAAGGTGTTATTTTGTATACAATAACTATTTATTACTTATTTGCTAAATATTCATTGGAGTCTTATGACTGTTTCTCTCATGTCAGCAACTAAAATACTTCATGTGTACTCTCAACCAATAAGTATTTATTTGAACATGTGGAGAATTTTAAAATAAGTTATTAAGTTTGTAATCAGAATATGACATATTATTAAATAAATTTAAAAGTAATTTTAAGGAAAAGGAACTTCATAAGATTTGGCTATATAAAAATCACTTTTATTAAATAATACTAAGAAAAAATCGTTATGATATCTGACAGATATTTCATAAAATGTTTAAATAACAAATATCACTAGTTAATTTATTTTAAAAGTTTGACTTCATTGATTATTCTTTATTTTTATTCATTTGTTTTGAATTTTATTTGGTTTGGTTTGGATTTTATGAGACAACGTCTCACTATGAAGTTCAGGCTGGCCTTGAACTTCCTATGTAGTCCAGGCTGGCACTGAACTCACAGTGATCCTCCTGCCTCAGCCTCCCAAGTGCTAGAATTGCAAGTGTGTACCCACATATCCAGCTTTACTTTTATTAATATACTTTAAAATTTATAAAAATGACACTTAACTTGAGATTGACCTTAACAGATTTTGAGGTTTACAATACAATGCAACTAAATATAAGTACATGGTTGTTGTTATGGTTTGTGTCTAGATGTCCCCACAAAGCCTCATGTGATCATAGGTCATTTTTGGAGATAGCTATGTCTAGAAGGTGTGAACAATTTATAATGGAGTTTAGAGATTAAGACTACTGTAATTAAGGATGTTCTACACCCACCCTAAGGCAGGTAACCTGCTTACAATATAAGTGAGAGAAAAAAGCTTGTTCACTGTTTTTCATCTCTTGCTGCCTTGGCTATTTTCTACTACCATGAACTGTTTCTCCTCTGGAATGTCTCTTTGCCAAGTTACTCTGACTTGGATCCAGCCAATTATGGACTAAAACCTCCACAAACTATGAGCCAAATGAACCTCTCCTTCTTTAACCTTGTGTGTCAGGTATTTTTTGTAAGCAAGGAAAGAAAAGTAGCTAAGACAGAACTAGTACCATAATTTTAACCATTGCTATATCTATAGCTGACCATATGATTCAGGAACCTTTGGAAATGGCTTATATACAAAGTTTGGAATGTTTTAGAGATGTCAGCCAAAAAAATAGAACTAGAACAATTTATGCTGTTCTGTATAGGAGATTCTAGTAGGAGATCAAATGATCAGAAAACTGGTAAAGATCAGGCTAAGAAGGTTTTTAATGGGAAGAAAAACTGCATTGGTGGCATATCCCATGTGTTGTATATAATATTTTGTCAGGAAGTTGGTCTGTATTTTATTTGTGTTTGGAGATATTGCCTTGGTGGCAGAAAATTTCAATTCAGTCTACTGTTTGGACAGTGGCATGATTGCTGCTGAGAGCTTTTGACTGTGTCTATGTTTGAAATTAAGATCAAAGAGCTAGCAGGGTAGTTTGAAGTATTTTGCCAGAGCAAAGGCTCCGTTGGAGCTGTGGATTGCAAGGATGAAACAGAGGAGAACATGGTTGTTGAGAAAGAACACAACAATAAAAAATACCTAAGGTCTTTTACCAGAAGGGTAGAGTATATTTGAAATGCAGGAGATTCCTTGGGGTGATTTTTAGTGTTACCATGCCCTGTTGTTTAAAGTTAATAGGAAACAAGGATTGTGACTATAATAGCTCTCTTAATATGATGTTAATATAGTTATTACATACATGTTTGTGATCAGGTTTTTAGTCAGGTTATTTATAATAGTGGTTTTAACATTAAATTTTGAGCACCCTTTGAAAATTTGCTTTTGGTGTGGAAATAAGTACAATATGAATTGTGTGTATATAGTTGTTATATTAATGTAAATCTGAATGAATACAGACATGTTGACTTTTCCCAAATCTGCCACAGAACTTTAAAAAATGTTTCTAGTTATCAAGTTGATGAGGAGTGGATTGTGGTGGATTAATTGATGGATTATAATACCCGGTTGAATCAAATCAGCATGGTTCTGGGTGTGGAAGGCCCACCTGAGAATTATTGCAAATGAGATAAAAGGAGAACTGGGGGGGAAGATGGTATGATGTTGATTCTCCTGAAGCAGCTTTTCAAGTTGGTTTTCTGGATATGAACTCAGCTCTTCCCATCGTCAGAGGCACTCAGGTCCTCATTATCATTGAGGATAGCCATGGCTCTTTTCAGGGAGCTCTGGTACTTAGTATAAGCATTGCTTCCTGACTTCAGTGCAGATCCTTCAGCCTACTGGAGGCACAGATCATTCCTAGTACTGGTACAGACTTTCTAGCTTCCAGCACTGACCTTTTGTCCTTCCCAGCGCAGATCATTGATACAGACTTGCATTAGACATTGTTGTAAGTTCTAGGCCTTCAGTTAGACTCATGGAGGTTGTTGCCATGGACTTTAGGTCTTCATCTGAATTGTGCAGGATATCGTCATCGTATCCAGGGCCTCAGCTGGATTCTTTGGATCTCTAGTATATGGACAGGTCTCCTGCACTTTTCTGAATTTGATTTGTTGGGTGAATATAATAAAATAATCTATAAATTGGATGCTCAGTTTTAAATCTATTCCTTTATAAGCCCTGACTATAGCAATTTAAGTACCAGCAAACTGGAATCATTACTGTTACTATACCTTACCATGTGATTCAGGAGGCCTTGAAGGGCTTGAGCAAAGAGTTTGGAGTAATGATTCAAAGATGTCAGCTGAAAAAGTAGAGCTGGAATACATTAGGCTATATTGTATAGGAGGATCCTAATAAGAGTTCAGAATACTAAAAAGCTGGTAGAGATCAGGCTAGGAGGTTTCTGAAGGTAAGAAGAACAGTATTGTGTTGTTGAGTTGAAGATAATGTGTGTTCAGGCTTGGCAAAATGTTTATCTACATTTTGCTCATATCCAGAGGTTGCCTGGGAGTGAAATTAAGGGAAGTGGATTAATTAATCTGGCAGAAGAAATTTCAAGGCAGTCAAATTTTGAGGCGGGTAAAGCTAATGTTGGGGGCTTTTAACCAGATTTATGTCGAGAATCAAGAGCAAATTGCCCAGCAGAATTGGATAAAAATTTGTGAGTTTGACCAGAAAGGATGCTTCAGTATAGCTGTGGACTGAAAATACAAACAGCAGAAATCTTGATTGCTGAGAATGAACAAGAGACTACAAAAGATTGCCTGAGGGCATCACAAGAAACTTCATATTTTGCAGTTTCAAAATTGCTGAACTGAAAGACTTTGTTTTGAGAGGAACGTCAAAGAGTGCAATGTTCTCCAGTGTTAGCAGCATAGAGAATCTGTTCCTCAGAATTGGATTCAGAGTGCCAGGCAATGCAGGCTCTTCATCCCGACAGCAGAGAGAAAGAGGCCTGGTTACTGCTCTAGTAGGCAGCAGAAAATGGCATCATCCACGTAGTGCTGGATTTAGAATGCACTAATTGTGGGATCAGGAAATCTTCCATCAGAAGGCCTTGGATGCCAGGCACTCTGCCCCTGAGAAGGCAGTGTATAATCTGTAAACATTAAGCCAATAGTTCATTGGAGACCCCAGAGGTCTGAAGAAGCCAGGACCATGGATCATCTGAGGAAAACTGTAAGGAGGGAGCAGATTGGTCTCCAGAGAAGCCATGCTAGCTATAACCACTGGAAGTGCTGTAGGAGCAGAGCCACACAAGCCTTTTAACTTTCACATCTTGCCACAGATTGCAGTGACTACAGTCCATGGAACTACAGGTTTTAATGTTTACCCTCCTGGATTTAGGACTTGCTTTCATCTCATTTCTTTGTATCCCACTCTGTATCTTTTGAAATGGAAAGGTCAATTGAATGCTGAAAGTACAAATAAATAAATAGTCACAGAATTGTGATTCCCAAAGATTAGAGGAAAAGGGAAATGGAGATTTACTAACCAATGGGTCTAAAATTTCAGTTATGCAAATAACAAATGCTGTCACAATTCTGTGACTTTTTATTTGTACAGGGGCTCACACCTAAGAGTTTACCTTAAATCTCAGAGGAGAGTTGGGTCTTAGACTTTACAGCAATGCTGAAATTGTTAGGACTTTGGCAACTTTTGGAAAAGGAAATGCTTTTTCAACATAGGGATATGGGGGCCATGGGCAAATGAATGTCTAGATGTCCTCTCAAAGCTTCATGTGGTCATAGGGCTTTTTTAAATGTAACATATCTAGAGTATGTGATTGGCTCATAGTGCAATGTTGTGACTAATGGTGCTTGGATTAAGAGTGTGAGCCCTACTCTTGCCCTAGGGTTTGTAATCTGCATAAACTATAAGGGACAGACAGAGATTTGTTCATACTTTCTCTCTTTCCCATTTGCTTGCTTTTGCTGTCTTCTGCCACCTTGAAAAGTTTTTCCTCTGGAATCCTTTTCTGCCAAGCCATCCTGCCTTGGACCCAACCAATTATGGACTGAACTCTACATATACTGTGAGTTAATTAAACCTCTTCCCTTTTAACCTTACATTTTGTTTCAGCAATGGGAGAAATGTAACTAAGGGAGTTGTACAACTCATCTCCAGCATTTATTACCTTGAATAACTGAACTTTTAGACCCATGGGTAAGTAAATCTTCATTTCCCTTTTCCTCTAATCTTTGGGAATCACAATTATGTGACTATTCTTTGGTTCTGTGAGTCTTTCTATATTTTATGCATCATTCAATATAGTTGTGTAGTATTTACTATTGTGTAATTGACTTTTTTCATTTAGCATAATTCCTCCACATTTATCCTTGTTGCCATAGATAGCAGGATTTCTTTTAATGTCTGATTAAAATTCCATTATATGTATATGCTACATTAAAAAACTATTTATTCATCAATGGACATTTTGGTTTTCCCCACATTCTGAGTTCTTTGAATAGCACTATAATAATTATTGAAATTATAATATCTTTTTGAGATTCTAATTTCTGTTCTTTGAACAAATGCTAAATGGGACTGTGAGACCACATGGTAATTTTATTGCTAATTTTTTGAATAATCTCTATACTTGCTCCATTATTTAGGCACCATATTATAATCCTACCAACAATTTACCATGTTTACTATTTTTTCACAGCCTATCCAAAACACATGAATTAAAAATAAAGCCACCTTAATAGTTTGGGTGATATCTCATTGTGGTTTTTTATTTCTATTGCCTTGATTATTAGTCATGTTCAGCATCTTTTCATATACCTATAGGCCATTCATTATTCTCTTAAGAGAAAAGTATATGCCAGTAGCCCATTTAAAATTAAGGTTGTTAGAATTTTTTTAATTTTAGGGTCATTTTTATATAGACTTTACTAACATTTTGTTGTAAATATCATTTCAAAATTTTCTACCATTGCTTAGGTTGTGTTTTTATTGCATATTTTACTATATCGATTGGTTTCTTCATCTAAATTTTCATATTGTTGTAGTTTTATTTGTCTATTTTTGTTTTTGTTTTCAGAGATTTTGTGTTAATATACATATAAAATCATTGCTTAGATAGATGTCATAAAATTTTTACCTCATGTTTTATTCTAGGAATTTTATAATTTCCATGTTTTAAGTCTTTAACTCATGTTTGGTTGCTTCTTGAATATATTGTAACATGAAGTTCAAACTTCAATATTTTTCTTAGTAATATTCTAGTTTTCAGCATGATTTATTGAAGAGAATCTTTCTCCCATTTTTTAGTCTTGACATCATGCTAAAGATCAGTTGGCCATGTCTGTAGATTTTATCTTTGGATTTCCTTTTTCTGTCTGATTGGTTTGTGACTGTCATTATGCCAGTACCATATTATTTTTATTACTGTAGCTTTGTAATGCATATTGAAATTCAGCCATGTGTGATGGATCCAGTGTCTTCTTTTTGAAGACTAGTTTGACTACTCAGAGTCATTTATGGTTTTATATGAATTTTAGAATTGCTTATCTCTGTGTATGTAAAAATATACCACTTGGTTTTAAATAGGGAGTGCATTAAATATTTAGATCATTTTTGGTAATATGGTCATTTTAAGAATTTTAAGTCATCTAGGACATGAACATAGCTTATCTTCTTTTTATCAATGTAATTTTTAGTTTATTTCATCAATGTTTTCTAATTTTTAATGTACATGTTCTTCAGTTTATTTCCATTATACCTTTAAATGCCATTAGAAATGGAATTGATTTCCTAATTATGTTTTAGATAGTTTATTACTAGTGTATAGAAATAAAATTTTTTGTTGATTTATATCCTGAAACTTTATTGAATTTTTTATTAGTTCTAAGTTATTTGTTGCATTTTAGTATTTTCGTTGTGTACAATATTATATCATCTTTAAGAGGGATGATTTTATTCTTCCTTTATAATTTATATGTTTTTTTTTCTCATGTCAATGCTCTGGCTAGAACTTCTAGTAATATATCAAGCAGAACAGGTGAGAGTTGATATTTTGTGTTTTCCTGATGTTAGCCAACTTTTAGATTTTAACTGTTGAACGTAGTATTAGAATTTCCACATATGGCCTTTATTATGCTGAGATACATACCCTCTATTTCAAGTTCATTAAGATTTTTTAATTATTAAAAGTTGTCAGATTCCATCAAATACTTTCTGTATATATTTGGATGGTCATGTGATTTTTATCATTTAATCTGTCAATATAAAATAACACATTAATCGAATTACAGATTTTGAATCAGCAAAGCATCACAGAGATAATTCTCATTTGATCACAGTATATGACTATTTTAATATGCTGTTGAATTCAATATTTTATTATTTTCTATAAGACTTCTGCATTTATGTTCATGAGACATACTACCCTTTATTTTTTTCTTGTGGTATCTTTGTTTTTTTTAATATCAGAATAATGTTGGCCACTCAAGATGAATTGAAAATATTTCCACATTTTAAATTTTCTGTACAAGTTTAAGAAGATTTAAATTAACATTTTTCTAAATTCTGGTAGAATTCACCAGTGAAACCATTTGGTCCCAAAGTTTTCTTGGCTAAGAATTTTGTTGTAAACACTTCTAAGTTAACACTAACATTCATGTCATTAATGAGAGTGATGTTATATTTTGGAGCAATAATAAATGTTTTTCTTCATAAAACTTTTATTAGCCCTCATTTATTATATCTAATACATTTAGCAATTTAAAAAATTAAATCATTAAATTCATATTCACAGTATGAGAGTTTATTTAAAAATGCACTAAAATATTTTCATTTGAATGGAAGGAGAATTTTTCAGATTTATTTACTTTCTGAATATTCTTTTAATGTAGCAATTCTGAGAAGTAGACAAAACAGGTATTATGTTCCCTGACTGACAGATTGTGTGATTTACCTAAGGTCAGGTGGTTACATAAGATAAAGATTAAAGGATTATATGGATTATAAACTCTAGTTCTGCTCCAGCGAATTCCAACTAAATATTATGGCCTTGCTTGCTATTTTTCATTCTCTGAGTTAAAGTCTATGACAAAAAATGACTACCAATATATTTATTCATAGTACCAAGCAATGTAGAGTTATTTAAACTTTATATTTATCTGCTTTCTTCAGAAAGTCACAAATTGTTTTAAATAAAATATATTTCACTACATCATATGTCTCACAAATAAAGCAAATTTACCTCAGAAAGCATACATCAAATGCCCAATATTACACAAAGAATATATGTGGACATTTTAACTAGAAAAAAGACTTCCTCATTTATCTATGTTCAGTGTCGTTTGGGAGTGTGCTAATGAATAAGGCTAGTTAGTTCTCAGTAGATGACGGACCTCTGAGTCTCAGAAGAGTCACCAAGTTTCTGCATCACTAATGTATAAATACTCATATTTAGAAACAAGGGTACGTGAAAAGAAAAGAATAACTAGTGAAAAGAAAATATCTATTGATTGATTCCACGAGGTATAGAGAATAAGGAAGACCAGCAACTAAAGGAGGCTAAACATTTATTCATATGCCAAGGTCTAGACCAAAGGAATTCAAGTTAGGAATTGCAGTTGTATCAGTAGCCAAATGCTCAGAGAAAGATCAGATTACATCAACAGTGGAAGCTTGTGGAAACAAAAAGATAAGAAATCTAAATTAAAATTGGCCAAATCCTCACAACAAAGCAAAGGCATTTTTCTATACTTCATTTGAATGATTCTAAATTTATAGCAAATTCTAAATGTTGTTTAAATGTTATAAATGTCTTCAGGTAGTTCAAACATAAGAGTTAGACACATGTTCAGGTGGCTGTTGTTGAAGTTTGGCAATTAATCTGTGCAGTTTTGTTACTGGCACTCTAAGTTTCCATACTTTTTGCTTCTTCTGGTTTACTTATGATTTTTAATTTTCTAACTGGTCATTAAAGATTTTAGATTATAGTCTATATTATAGACTGTTGATTTAACTCCTCTCTCAAATAATTGAATTCTTACATACTCTTCTTTGCTGCTTATGAAGTTGGAGTATTATCTTCACATAATTATAGCTATTTCAACTAACCAAATTGTGTGATATTTACATGCCTAACTGATAAGGTATTCATCCTAAAATTATAGTTTTTGAGCTTAAATTGTCCTCTTGTATCTACCAGGAATATTTATGACTGAAAGTCACTTCTTCCTTAACATGACACCAAACTCTGCAAATAGAATATATGATTTTTGTTACAGTATCAAGAAAAGACTTATTACATACCAGATACCATTATATGTACTTCCAAGATATGAATTAATTTCATTCCAACTCAGCCTTATTAGACAGCTATTCTCGTTATATCTGTTTTATACATGTGACAATTGATGCACATCTAAACTAATACTTTTATGAAGATCCTGTAGTTTGTAACATATAGAGCTAGAATTTTGATCCAGGCATTCTAGCTGCACATCCTGTATGTTGTGATACCTAATATTTTCTAACAGAAAAATCTTGCATGATCAGCACCAAATAACCTCAGGCTTTATCATTATAGATTACGTATTTCTCCCACTGATATAGAAGAGGGGAAAATAAGTGATAGCCCCTCCCCATTATAATTTTCCCTGGATTACTTTCCTGCTTGAAAAAGTTGAGAGAGGAATTAAATTACACAGTCACACAACAGTTAAGTTCAACTATTGTATATGATTTTGATTCTGTATATCTGAAACATAGAATAAAGATTGGTACTGTGTTGTTAAGGCTCAGTGATTGCTTTCTCAGAATTCGGCAGCTGGCACCTCACATTGCAGGTTCTGTAACCCTATTAGGAAGGGAAATTAGTAAATTGGAGACAATATTTTAAATAAGCAATAACAGAATAAAGGCACATACACTGAAAGAGCCTCCTAAAATTACCTCTGAAACAAAGGCCATGACTGGGGAAAAGAAAAGTTTAGGCTTTTCCTAGAATAAATGCACTTCAAAATATTAGACTTCAGAGAGAAAGAAAAGAATGAGAAAGCGAAAGTTCAAGTCAAGACACATATCTGGAGATTCTGGAATGTTAAAAGATTTTGAGAGGCCTAAGCAATCAGAAAATTCTATCAGACACCAACACTCTGTAGGCTGGGAGCAAAGATATCTCAGAGGTAAAGTCAAAGAAGCCGAAAGCAAAAATATCAGATTAGAGTGATAGTTAAAATCTGGATATCATTATTGGCTCATCTGCAAGCTCATTTTCCTGCATGTTTTATCATAAAATATTCTGGCTTCAGAGTTCATATTTAGTAAATGACATGTGTTAGATTAACTCATCTCTAAAGACTCTTCCAGTTCTATTTTTTTATGATTCTGATTTTTAATTTTACTTAAAACCTGAATGCTTGTATCTCCTTACTTCACAATACTGTCACTATAAAAGCTTTATTTTTGGCAGGCTGTAAAGCTCAAAAAATTGAGTTATTGCCAGAGAGATTATGTCAGCTGGGAATTTTTTTAACATTCTACCACAACAACTCAATTAATTTTGGGGGTATTGCCTTTGACTTTTCCTAAGGGACCTTGAGTTTTGTCACTCTGTCAACCTATAGTTATTGAATTCTTACAATATGTGCACTAGACAATCGGGAGAGTAAATTGAATATAATAGAGTCATGGTTTTAAAGACAACCACAATATAGTGGAACAATGCAATGATATACAATATGGATAATACTGTGCTAGACATACAAATGTTATTATTGACAAAGGGCAAAAGAAGATAGAAGTTCTCATGGCAAGAGTGAGAATGGAAGTATTCAAAGTAAATACTTTTTAACATGTATAGTTCCATAAATTGAGGTGTATATTTTTGGAAGAATGTGAAACAAAGTGTGCTGACCAAATATAACCAGACGAACAGGGTGAGAAATAGCATTATGGAAAAGTAGACTTATATTATTTTTGTCTTCCCTGTATAACTTTTTTCTTTCTTATTTTAAACATCTCTTTTTTAATTACTTCAACTGTGTGGTAGAGAAAGTGAGCATACTGGGCTGACCCTTTGTCAACAAGGGTTAGGCATATGATTTAGACTCAACTAATCATGATATATCATTCTTTTGACCTTAGCAGTTTATCCATGATATGGCATATGACTCAAGCAAGATCAATTAGATTTTTCTCCCTAGAATTTTAATAAAGTAAAGTAGTAAGTCTGTGTCCAAAACTTTAGAGCCTCATATTCGGTAATAATACTTGCTTAGTTCAAATATAATTTCTATCACTTAATATCTGTGTTTATTTAATTAAATTAATCAATATTTCTGTACCTTAACGTTTTCATTTATAAAATGAGGATCACACTAGTACGTATGTGAATTTAGAATATTTCCTCAAACATAGTTGTAAGTACCTCTTAAAAGTTATTGGTATTATTGTGTATAGTACATGCTGTTGTCATATTTGTTAATTACTACTATTTATTACGGCATTCTTATATTTGGTTGATGTCCTAGAACAAATTTTCTGTTTTTTCTTTTTGTACTGGGGATCGAACTCACGACCTTGTGCTTGCTAGACAGGCACTTATGCTGCTGAGCTAAATCCCTGGTCCTAGAATAAGTTTTCTTATCATGGCATTTTTGACTATTTGAAGAAGATAATTCTTGGCTGTGGGCAGTTGTTCTGTGCATTGCAGAATATTTGCTAGCTTTCCTTGCTGGTAACTATTAGATTCTAGTAGCATAGTTGTAAGAACCAAAAAATATTTCCCGAACTGTTGAAATGTTTCCTGGAGGTCAAAATTGCCTCTGGTTGATAACAATTTTGAACATTTTACCTTCTTCCTGAGAAAGATAATTTATTATCGGGATGAAATTAAATGATTATATAGAGAACAGAAACAAGAAATGGGGAGATTTAGAAACAGTGAATGTCAGTCAATTACATCTTCAGTTCTAATCCATGAATCCTCTAAAATTCTGTGGTACTTGCAGCTCATATTTTGATTTAATCTTTCTATTTAAATATTTCCTTTTTGGTAAATTAGCTTGCATTGGATTCTATCACTTGCAAGTGAATATTTGCAAAAAGTTAGACATATTTCAAAAATTAGACATTAGTAGGTTTAACTTCTTTCCATTAATTAGTTTCAGATTTAGATAGTTCTTACCTTACTAAGACACTGAGATGCATAGTTATTTATTTGCAATTGCTCTATTTTTTAGATGTACATTTATAGCTATAATGTCCCATCATGGTTTGTATCTAGATGTACCCCCAAACCTCCTATGATCATAGGTGTGGCTTTTCAAAAATGGTTGTATCCAGGGTGTGTGATTCTTGGATCAGGGGTGTGATGCTGGGATTTAGTTATAGTGTGATACTGGGATTAAGCATGCTTAACCCTGGATAAGAGTGCTATCGCCCTAAGGGTTGGTAGCCTGAACAGTATATAAAGGAAAGAAAGAGGGTCACTGCTTGTTGTTTGCTGCCAGCTACATCACACCTGGCTGCTTTTTTCCTGCCTTGCTTTGCAATGTACTCTTTTTCTTCTGTGATGTCCCTCTGCCATGGCACCCTGCCCTGAAGCCAGCTGACTATGGATTGAAATGTTAACAAATTGTGAGCCAAAATAAACCTTTCCACTTTAACTTGGAGTGTTGGATAGTGTGTCTCAGTAATGAGAAAAGCTACTAAGAAAATTTCCTTCTTAATTCTGCTTTCATTGTGTCCCATATATTTTATTGTGCTTCCATTTTCATTTGATTTGAGGAACTTATTAAATTCTTCTCTGATTTCTTCTGTAATCCGCTGATTATTTAATACTGTATTATGTAATTTAAATGCATCTGAATAATTTCTGTGGCTTCTTTTGCCATTAATTTCAAGTTTTATTCAGATTTGATATGATATGATAGTATTCTGGAGATTATATCAATTATTTTATTTTTAAAGCATGTTTCATGACCTAAAGTACTATTTCTGAAAAAGTTCTGTGTCCTTCCAAATAGCCTAGTTTTCTTGTAAAAAACAATGACCTCAGAGAAAGAAAATTATGTTTCTCAAAGATCCATTTAATGATATAAATATAACCTGAGACTTAATTCTGTGCAACTGTCATCTTGATGCTTGCTTACCTTCACACCTTTATACTTCTCTATTCTCTTGAATTTCTATCACTTTGCAATGAAAATGGGGATTTTGCTAAGTTGAATGCTGAGTTTCCAGTATCTAGAGTAGTGACTGGCACACAAGATGTATTAAATAAGCATCAGTGAAAAAACTACAAGTAATTGGATGTTGATAGAGCCAAAAATATAGGAAAGTGGGCATGTTGTGTATTATAGACAGTTAAAAACTGTTATAAATGCCCTTAACGGCAATCATTATTCCAAAGGGAGTGAAAAGCACTGTCATTAGGATCTCCCAGAGCCATAGTACACGTTATATAGATTTTTTTCTCTCTTTATTGATCATTCTTGTACTTTGTATTGAATTTAGCTGATAAATTTCTTTCACTGTAATATGTCATACAATATCAAAGATATAGTAAACAAAATCTATAGTTACTACAAACTACTCATTGCTAGGAGCTACTGAAATTTATAAAAGCCAAAACGAAGCATACCTGATATTACTGAATTATCCAAATTATTTTCACTCATTGCAATAGCATAGAAATGAACTTTAAACCAAAAGTAGAATATATTTTTCCTTATGTTGAGCTGATAGAGAACCAAAAGATAGTTGTAAAAAGGTGAGTGACATAATAAGATTTGAAATTTAGGTGTCACATGTAGTATTGTGTGGATAAAAGACAAAAATGGAGGGACACTGAAGGCAAGGAGAATAATTTGAAAGGTTTTAATCCATCAGAGAAATAAAACAGGCAGAGGTTGCTGAAGAGAAGAGGAGGGCATGGATTAGGGAATTGTATACAGTATTTAGAAAGGCAAATGATTAATTAGGATGGTCTAAGTAAAGAATCAAAAGAAAGCACCTGCTTTCTAGGCTTCAGGCCTATAAAATACAGAAAATGGTGGTACAAAGTGAAATACAGAATACAAGAGAAGCACAGGACTTTTATTATGTTTCTTGATATTTTGGTTTATTTAGTTTTCTTGTCCCTGTTGACTTACTGTGTCAGCTTACTTTGATTGCCAAGTTTCATTTTAATGCTCTGAACTTCTGACTCACTTCCCTGTAGCTATGGTAAACATTGACAGTTCTGTTCTCTTCAAGCTATGTGTAATCGTAAATCATTTTGACAATAAACAAAATAAAATAATAGTTGAATTCAACCAAAAATGGCTATTAAAAAGAACAACATTGAAATGAGACAAGATTGAATTACAGGGACTTGGTCATTTATTAACATCATCAACAGTATAGTCAATAAATATTGCATTCTAACACAGTGTTAAGCACTATCTTGGGCCCTGTGGAAACAAAGATCTAAAGAAGCAGTCTGATAAAGTGAAGAGAGTGCTGATTTTGATATTAGAATGGGGGAATATTTTTCATTCTGCCATCTACCAGGTTTTTGACCTTGGGCAAGTGATTAGCTCCTCATAACCTTATTCATTTCTGTCTGTAAAATAATGTTAATTTCCTAATATAGACATAATTTAGGTATCATTTTAAGTGAGATATCAATTCTAACTTTGCACAACAGCTGACATATTACAAACATATAATATATAGCACAAGTTCCACAAGATAAATATGATTATTATATATCACAAACATGTACTAATAAAAAAAGAAAAAAATAGTGCTATGGAAGTAAAATCATAAGTGTGCCTTCATGAATCTTAGAGTTGGTAATGGGAGCATAGCTCAGTGTATTGAACTAGCTTAGGACGTGAAATGTTCTGACTTCCCTCTCCAGCAGAGCAGAGGAATAAGAAAGGAAGAACTTTTCTACATAAGTCTCTCTCATCGTTTCTTATCAGCAAGTCAAAAAATGGAATGGCATCGCTTCATATTCTTATTACAGGGTGAGCATAATGATTCAAAATGATAGTATATCACAGTCTTAGAACAGCATTCCTTCAAAGCTATACATGTAATCAAGTATAACGTTTAAAGTCTTTTGAGATTTATTGGACCAATCTTAAGAAATTAGAAAAACTGCAGCAAACTCCTTTAGCATCATAAAAATGCCATACACAAAGAAGCAGTGAAAGTATGTTAATTGACTTTAATGTAGCACCCAGTATATGATGCAATTTGTATAGGGAGGATTTTAAAAAAGAGAAATACATAGTGTAATGAATACTCAGTGTAATGAGAGATTTTACCAGATTAGAATATAATGAACAGTGAATTTCCTTGTGTTTTAATGAAGCTAATGATTGAGTATCTCATTAAATTTCATTAGACTGCGTTGCAGGCCTTTTTATAGTAGGTCTGTTCGAATCATTTCTGATTTCAGAATTATGTAAGATATTGTAAAAAAGAAAGTTTCACTGCATTACTATGCTCTTATAATTTAATTTGCTTCATTACTTGGTCACTGGAGAAAACACCAATATTATTCCACATTTCAATATTGTTTTGTGATAAATAAGCAGCAACATTGAAAGGAAAACATGCATGGCACTGGCAAAGAAATAGACCTCATGATCAATTGAACAGATTACAAGATGTAAACACAACTACAAAGACATTAAGCCACCTGATATTTGACAAAGGGGCTAAACATGTTCACTGGAAGAAGGATAGCCTCTTTAATAAATGGTGTTGGAAAAATTGGTTCTCCATGTGCCAAAGAGTGAAACTAGATCCATGCCTATCATCATACACAAAACTAAACTCTAAATGTATCAAAGACCTAAATATTAAAACAGAAACACTAAATCTATTGAAAGACATAGTAGGTAAAAATCTTGGAGACATAGGGGTAGGCAGAGAATTCAAGAATAAAATACAAAAGTCACAGGAAACAATTCAAAGAATAAACAACTGGTTTCTCATATTATTGAAAAGTTTTTGAACTTCAAAAGAAATCACTAACAGAGTGAAAAAAAGCCATAGAATGGGAGAGACTTTTAGCCAAAACCCTCAGACCAAGAACTTATACCCAGAACATATAAAGAATTGAAAAACATCAAGCCCCCCAAATTCAAAGACCCTCTCCAAAAATGGACATCAGAAATGAGCACACACTTCTCAGATGAAAAAATAGAAATGGCAAATAAATACATGATGAAATGTTCACCATCACTGGCCATTTGAGAAATGCAAATTGAAATAGCATTGGATTTCATCTCACTCTGGAAAGAATAGCTGCCATCAAGAAATCAACTGATAACAAATGTTGGTGAAGCTGTGGCAAAAAAGAGAAAACTGCTCCACTGTTGGTGGGAGCATAGACTGGTGCAGTCACTATGGAAATCCATATGGAGAATTTTCAGAAGACTAGGAGTGGAAGTTCCATTCAATCCAGCTATTCCCCTCCTAGGTATTTTCCCAGAAAAACTGAAAAGTTCATGTCACAATGGTATATGTGCACCCATATTCATAGCAACACAATTGGTAGTAGCTAAATACTGAAAACAACCAAGATGCCCATCAACCACAGAGTGGATGAAAAAGATGTGGTATTTTTATACAATGGAATATTATTCAGCTATAAAAAGGATGATCTTGAGGCCTTCATAGGTAAATGGAGACAACTTGAGACTATCCTCATAAGTGAAATAAATAAGAATCATATTTATAAATATCACATTGTATCTCTAGTTTAAAAAGTAATAAGAACTGTAGGAGTAATAAAACCCAAAATTTGTAATTGCTATTGTAAAAAAGAGAGAAAAAGAAAGTTCTCTAAAGAATATAACCTCAGGTATGTTTAAGTGTGTAGGATTGATTGCCATATTACTAAGTTTTTGTTGGATCATTTAACAAAACTGTTTTCAGTCTCACTGTTTGAATGTTCACTTTGTATGCTTTAATTTTGTAACTTTAACAAGTACTTCTAAAAGGACAATATATAATTTATCAAGTAATGATTTCTTACTGTTTATTTTTTTGAAATTGTCTATTATTTCTACTCTTTTTTGTTTTGCTTTTTTTCTCTTTAAATAAAATTTTAAAAAAAGAAAAACATGTATGTAAAATATCCAATATTGTAACAAAATCGAAGGGAATAAATTTTGAATCAAATGTATTGAGAAAATTTTAAATTAAAGTAGAACTGTTTTAAGCTTATACTTTTAAACCTCAATGAGTGGGATTTTGCAAAGTCCAAATTTATGTATTCAGTGATAACCTGAGTAAACTCTTCAGAATAACAAATGCCAGTTAAACACATGGAAATGAATTCTGTGTGGATTGGTCCAAATGATGCTTTTCATCATTCAGTAATAGATTCTTTGATCATTCACATGGAAGGCCAGTGTTTGGCAATGTTTTCCACTTGGCAAATAAATCCTTTGTTGTCTACTATTCCTGGCTTTATACCCTTTCCCAGACTTCCAGTTGCCTTTCCATTTATTGACAGATAGCAGTTCTGACTTTATTGGTGTCTCAAAATCTTCTCAGTTGAAACAATATCTCATAAGAACAATATATCATTTTTCTAAGTTATTTATGTTCATAGGTAAAAATCTCAAGAAACTCTAGAGCACAGAAAACATAAATGTACACTTAGTTTGAGTACTGTGAAATTTTAGCAGACATTGAGCATATGAATATTTCCCAGGAAATTCAAGGGTCTGGTAATGCAAAGAAGTAACACTATTGCTCTTCACATTCTTTCCCCATAATCAATCCAGGTACAGTCTCAGTCACTTCTCTGCCTCATCTGGAAATACTTTCTCTATTAGTTCCTTAATTGCATATTTCCAGCTTTAAATGGAAATGGAAGGAAGGGAGAGACATGACATTTGTATGGTAGGTGAGTGAGTGAACTACTAAACAGATGATTCCATTATTTTTGAAGCTACAATGAAATTTATAAGTAGATGAAGAAATGGATTTGTCAATGTTATTGAAACTCTTAAGAGAACAAGCTAGTGGATTTGATGAGCACTTTATATGGCAGGTCCATTTGAGATAGGAACAAAAACAAATATTTAATCTATTTTTTGTGCAATATGGGGAGAAAAGGGGGTATGAGACAGGGGATAAATTGATCAAAAGTCTGTCCAATCATCCCTGTCTGGATAAAAATCATGCAGGGAGTATTTTATCAGAGAAGTTGAGGGAAATATAAAAGACAGGAGAGGGCTGGGGATTTAGCTCAGTGGCATAAGCACCTGACTGGCAAGCGCTAGGTCATGAGTTCAATCCCTAGTACAAAAAAAAAAAAAAGACAGGAGACTTTTGTAACACATATACCTGAGAAGTCTGAAAAAGAACCACCAACAACAAATAGCATACCAAGGGCCCTATGTAGTTACAAAAGTTTTCAGTGTCAGTGATGGTCAATGGTTTCCTAAGCATATCAATTTTTGCTTTCCTTATAGATAGTTTTCATAAGTGGAAGGCTTCAAAAGCACGTGATCAAGAGGGACATTTAGAAAGCTATATCAATTAAAACAGTGTGATAATTTGCATTAAGACAGACTTCTAGATGAATAAAATAGACTACTATTCATAAATAAATAAACCCTCATATATATGGTCAAATGAGTTTTGATAAGATTATTAAGACCATTCTGTAAGTAAAGAAAAACTGTATCCACATGCACAACAGTGAAGTTGGATTCTTCAATTACACAAAAAATTAACTCTAAACAATTTTAAAGACTTAAATATAGGAAGTAAAAAAATGAAACTGTAAGGGAAATAAAAAGAAAACAGAAAGAACTTCATGACATTGGACTTGATAATGCTTTCTTTTTCTTATTATTTTGAAGGTAGTAAAATACAACAGAACAAGATGGAACAAAGCCAATTGAGACAGTGTAGTGAAATTGGTACAGAACTTCACAACAGGTTACTGGGATAACAGAAATAGGTACCATAGTATATCTCGTTATCTTCACAATAGTTGTTCTTTCAATCAGGTATAGCAAAATTAAGGGAAATACAGAGCATTACAGAACTTATCAAAACAGAATATTGAATAGCACAATACCATTAAGCATAACAAAACAAGACAGTGATAAAAATATTTGCCTTCAAAAAATGGTAGAAGGAATTCCTCCTTATTTGCTATATTGCATATGGTCAGCCTAGCAAGAGATGCTCAGATCTCTGGCTCCCACTTGCTAATGGGGGGGATGGAATGTTTGAGTCTCAGCCCACATGTCGGTAGGTCATGGCAGCTTATCAGGGAGGCAAGCTGGTTGCTTGGTTTCCCAGTGCTTTAAGTTCCAACATGGCGCAGGTCTCAGGAGATGCTGGTGGTTCTTGCCATGGGGTGGCCACAGCTTGCCAGGCCACAGCCACTTACCAGGGAGGTGAGCTGGTTGCTTGATTTTGCAGTTCCCTTGATAATACTTACTTGAATGTCTCTCTCTCTCTTTCTCACACACACACACACACACACACGTAACAAAAAAAGAGAATAAGTTGAACTTGGACAAAATAAGAACTTCCATGCACCCAAACGATCATTAATATAGTGAAAGGTCAACATTCAGAATAGGAGAGCATACAGTATTTATTCATCATATATGCAATGGGATATTGGTATACAGAACTTCTGTAAAGCAGCAACAACAAAATAGAATACAAAGACGAACAAAACAATTGAATAGACAATTTTTCAAAGAAGACATGTAGATAGATGGTCAATAAGCACATTAAAAGATGCTCAACATCATTAAACATTGGGGAAATGCAAGACAAAGACACAGTAAGATATTATTTTACACTTGTTATGATGGCTATTGTATTTTAAAATGAAAAATGCAGAAAGAATTAAATGTTGGCAGGGATGTGGAGAAATCAGAAACATTATACACTTTTGGTACAGAAAGTCATTTAATCATTGTGGAAAACAGTGTGATACATTCTCCCAAAATTAGAAATAAAGCTGTCAAATTAACTATCAATACTAGTTTTTAAAAATACAGTAACTTTATTATTACATTTTATGAATATCTAATTATCGTATTCATTATATGGAATTTGTACCTGTACATGATATTTTTTATTCTTTTTTCCTCTTCCCCAAACTTTCCTTCAACCACTCTCCTCCTCCTTATCAACAGAAATTTGTTTTACACTTTTCTTTCTTTGTTTTAAAGAAAACAAAACAAAATAAAACATAACAAAGTGGGTCAGAATAAAACAATGCAATCAACACAGGATTTCAAAAAAAGGCAAAGATAATTCAACCATGGCTAGCACAATGTCCCCTGTTCTCCTCAAAATAATTGCTCATATATTCACACACATTGCATTCAAACAAAACAGTATAAGACTGATTAAACAAAAGAATGAAAACATTACCCACCTTCAAAATCAGACAATAGGAAAATCAACAATGGCTACCATAATGTTTCTAGTTCTCTTCAAAAGAGCTGCCCATACCTTCACGTATATTGAAATCACATAATAGAACATGAACTAAAACCAATCAAAACAAAGAATAATATCTTAAATGTACTTCAATACAAAATGTTAGGAAATCATCAATGCCTACCATAATGTCTCATTTTCTTCAAAGTGGCTATTCATACCAGCACATGTAATAAAGTCAAGCCTTATAAACTCTTTAGAAGTTCTAGGCATTTATAAGCCTGTACACGTACATATATTCTTCCTGTTTTAGAGAGAAAAACAAAACAAAATAAAGCATAAGAAAAACAAGAAAAAAGAGACAAATAAATAACTATTACAAAGAGCCCGAAACAATAACAAAGTAGGCTTTAAAAACAAGGTGGTAGGCACATAACAATTTTTGTTGTTTTGCATAGTTATCTTCAAAAGTCTTACCTGAATTACCAGATACAGTTATACAAGGTTGATATAATCCTACAAATGTTAACTGTTTTATTCCAAGAACTAATAGAAATATTAGTACAATCATTTTAGTAATATTAAGTGTATATATACAAGTTTATATCATCTTTATTTTCTCTTCCTTCTTTTATTCTTTTCCCTATCTATTTTTCCCCTTTGAGCAGTTTCTTACCATTTCACAATATTTATTGAAGATCGTGTATCTCATGTATTCTTTCAGTTTCTTGCACTAGGGAGATAATACAGTATTTACACATGTGAGTTTGTTTTATTGCACTTCTGTCTATGCTCTCAAGTTGCATCTATTTACCTAGAAAAGCCTCAATTTGGTCTTTCCTTATAGCAGGGTACTATTGCATTGTATAAAAATACCACATCTTTTGTGTCCATTCCTCAATTTATGGGTATTTGTGTTGTTTCCAAGATTCAGCTATTACAAATTGTGCTGCTATAAACATGTGTGCACATATAACACTGTGGTATGATGTTTTCAGTTCTTCTGGGAATATGCCCAACATGGTATAGCTGGAAATTATATCTCCAATCCCGGCATTTTGAGGAAGCTCCAGACTGATTTCCTCAGTGGTTTCACCAGTCTATACTCCTACCAACAGTGCAGAAGTGTTCATTTTTCCCCTCAGTCTATCCTGCATTTGTGATTGGTGGTTTTCTTGATGCTGGCTATTCTTTCTGGAGTGAGATAGACTCTCAGTGTTGCTTTAATGTGAATTTCTCGAATGACTAATGATGTTGAACATTTTTTCATGTACTTATTTGTCAGTTGTATTTATTCATCTGAGAAATGTATGCTCATTTCCAATGCCCATTTTTGTATTGTGGCTTTGAATTTCAGGAGCCTTATGTTTTTAATTCTTTCAAATTCATATAGAACTCCTTTGTCTCAGGGACAATTGACTAAGATTTTTTTCCCAATTTGTGGGTTTTCTTTACACTCTGTTGGAGATTTCTTTGGTCATGCAAATAATTTTAGTAAGATGAGATCTCAGTGGTTAATTTTTGGAAGTATTTCCTGTGAAGTTTGACATTTGTTCATGAATTCTTTTCTAACTCCTACATCTTAAAGATTTCTACCTACTTTGCCTTGCAGCAGATTTAATATTTGTGTTTTAGTATTTAGATTTTTGATCCATTTTTACTTTAGTTTAGTGCATGGTGATAGGCATGGGTCTAGTTTTAATTTTCAGCTTATGAAGAGCCAATTTTTCATGTACCACTTATAAAAGAGGCAATCTTTCTTCCAGTGAACCTGCCTGGCACCTTTGTCAAAGATAAGATTACTGAGTGTGTTTGTAGTTGTGGTTTTATCTTCCAATCTATTCCATTGATCTTCAGGTCTGTTTTTATTCCAGTACCATAGTGATGTTATCCCAGTAGCTTTGTAGCATAACTTCAAGTCAGGGATTGTGATGCCTCCTGCCTTGCCTTTGTTGCCTAGAATGGCCTTTGCTATTCTAGGTCTCTTCTCATTCCAGATCAATTTTAGGAATGATTTTTCTAGAACTCTGAGGTATGCCAATGGTATTTTGATTGGAGATGCATTAAATCTGTATAGCAGTTTTGGAAGAATGGCCATGTTCACAATGTTTGCTCTTCTTATCCATGAAAATGGAATATTTTTCCATTTTCTGAAATCCTCTTCAATCTCCTTTTGTAGAGAACTGCAATTTTCAAAATATAGATATATTGGGCTGGGAATTTAGCTCAATGGCATAAGCACCTGCCTGGTAAGCGCAAGGTCATCTTGTCAGATTTATTTGTCAGATTTATTTATTTTTTTTGTCTTTTTGAGACAGGGCTTGCTATGCAGTTCAGGCTGGCCTTGAGCTCACTTTGTAGCCCAGGCTGGTCTCGAACTTGCAACAATCCTCCTGCCTCAGCCTCCCGAGTGCTGGGATTATAGGTGTGAGCCACCACATCCAGCTTGTCAGATTTATTCTTAAGTGTTTCAATTTTTTGGATGTTATTTTGAATGGTGTGTCTTCTCATTTGTCTCAGTGAGTTTGTTGTTTGTGTGTAGGAATGCTACTGATATGTGTATGTTGATTTTATATACAGCTTCATTACTAAATTTGGTTGTTACATTTAGAAGTCTTTCAATGGAGTTTTGGGGGTCTTCTTTGTAGAGTATCATGTCATCTGCAAATAATAATTTAAATTCTTCTTTACCTATCCTTATTCTTTTTATTTTTCCCTCTTGTCTAATTGATCTAATGTGTTCAGAACTATGTTGAATAGGAGTGGTGATAATGGGCATCCATATCTTTTTCCTGATTTTACAGTGAAAGCTTTCAGATTTTGAGCATTTAATATGATGCTGGCTGTTGGTTTGACATACATGGCTTTTATCAGATTGAGATAAACACCATGTATTTTGATTTTCCATAGGGATCTTATTATTAGTGAGTAGATAAGGTTGGACTTTATCAAAAGATTTTTTGCATCTATTGAAGTGATCATGTGATTCTTGTCTTTGGCTGATTTATATGGTACATTATGTTTATTGATTTACATATGTAAAACTATCCCTACATTCCCTGGATGACTCCCAACTTAGTCATGGTATATAATTTTCTTGATGACTTGCTACATTCTGTTTTCCAGTATTTTACTGGGGATTTTTGCATCTATGTTCATTAGGGAGATTGGCCTGTATTTCTCTTTTTTGGGACGGTCTTTCTCTAATTTTGGCACTAGGGTAATTCTTGCCTCTAGGAATGATTTACAGGAAACTGCTTCCCTTTAAGTGTCACTGAACAGTCTGTGGAGTGTTGGAATTAAGTCTTCCTTGAATTTATTGTAGAATTCCACCGTTAATTCCTCTGGACCTGGGCTTTTTTTTTTGTTGGTAAGGTTTTAATTGCATTTTCATTTTCATTAATTGAAATTGGGTTATTCAGAAATTTTACAACTTCTTGATCCAGATTTGGTAATTCATATATGTTTAGGAATCTTTCCATTTCTTCTGTGTTATCAAAACTATGAGAGTAAAGTTTTTTGAAGCAGGTATTGATAATCTGTATTTCCACAGGGTCTTTAGTGAGTTTTCCCTTTTCATTCCTTATTACCTGAACTTGAGTTTTTTCTTTACTTTTTAAAATAATGTTGGGTAGGGGCTTATCCATTTTGTTTATTCTTTCAAAGAACCAACACTTTGATTTAATTCTTTGTATTGTTTTCTCAGTGTCTATTGTTTTGATTTCCACACTCAGGTTTATAATTTCCTCCCTTCTTTTGGCTTTTGTCTTGACTTGCTCTTCTTGTTCTAGACATTTGAGCTGTAGTATCAGGTTGTTTATTTATATTAATTCTGTTTTCCTGATGTGGGAATTCACTGCAGTAAATTTCCTTCTGAGAGCTGCTTTCAATGCATCCCACAGTTCTGGTAAGTTGTATTTATAGTGTCATTTGCTTATAGATGTTGTTTAATTCTTCTTTAATTTCCTCTGTGACCCATTGATTGTTCAGGTGTTTATTATTAATTCCATGTGTTTGTGGGTGTTTTGCAGTTACTTTTGTCATTAATTTCTAGTTTCTTGACACTGTGATCACATAATATGCATGGGATAATTTTCATTCTTTTGCATTTACTTAAGCGTATTTTATGGTCTAGCATGGACTACATTAGAGAAGGTTCGATGTGAATCTGAGAAGAATGCATATTCTGATGTTGTTGGGTGGCACACTGTACACATCTACTAAGTCCATTTGTTCACAAATTTCATTCATTTCTTTTATGTATTTGCTGATTTTCTGACAATTTGATCTGTCTATTTATGTCAATTGCATGTTCAGGCCTCCCATTATAATTGTGTTACTGTTTATTTGATTTTTATTTTCTATTAATATTTGTCTTATATAGCTGGGTGCTTCCATATTTGGTGCAAATCTATTTAGGATTTTCATCTCTTTCTCTTGAAGTTTTTCACTAACTAATATGTAGTGATATTCTTATTCTCCTTTGATCATTCTTGTTTTGAAGTTTATATTGCCTGCAAACAGAGAAGTTACCCCTGTTTTCTTTGGGTTCATTTTGCATGAAATATTATTTTCCATCATTTGAGTTTCAGTCTATGTGTTAGTTAGACTGGTATCTTGTATACAGCATAGGGTTGGATGTTTTACCTTGATTCATTCTGCCAGTCTGTTTCTTTTAATTGGTGATTTGAGGTCATTTACATTAATGATTATAACTGATATATACTGGCTCATTTTAGTCATATCTTTTTGCTGTTGGTTGTTTACCTTTCTCCTCTGTTTAACTGTTTCTCTTGCTTAATGGTTTTTTTTCCCCTGTGGGTGTTGTTGAAGTTATAGTTATTTTATGTCTATCTAGAATATCTTTTAGTATTCTTTGCAGGGTTGGTTTGGTGTTATGAAGTTCTTTAGCAGTTATTTGTGATGAAATTATCTTATCTCTCCATCAGTTTTGAAGGATAGTTTTGCAGGGTGCATAAACCTGGGTTGGAAAATGTTTTCCTTTAGGATTTGAAATACTTCACTCTATGTTCTTCTTGACTTCAATTATTTGTATTGAGAAGTCTGCTGTGATTCTGATGGGCCTTGCATTATAAATAATCTGTCTCTTTTCTCTAACAGCTCTCTGTATTTTGTTCTTATGTTGAATTTCTGGGATATTGATTATTATATGTCTGGGTATAGCTTTATTTTGCTTATGGTTGACTGGAGTTCTACATATTTCTCTTATCTGTATGTCAGTTTCCTTTCCCATGTTCAGGAAATTTTTCACTACTGCTTCTGTAAATATTCTTTTTATAACATTTATGATGTCACCTTCTTTTTTATTTACACCTATAAATCATGATTTTTTAACATTACTTTGCAACTGTTGAATTGTTATTTCCTGATTCTTTTTTATTTTTAAAAGAGATTTCCTTTCTTGTTATCTAGCTGCAATCTTGTCTTGGAGGTCTTAAAATCTGTCTTTACAATCCTTCAGGCAGTGCTGCTAGCTTTTGATGGAAATTTTATTTTCCTGTTTATCTCTTTGATTCTGTCTCATGCATTCTATTTCTTTGATGTATTATTCATTTAAGGTTTCCATCTGTTTGCAGTGTGCTTCAATTTTTTTTTAACTATGTCTTTTAAATGTGTTCAGGATTTCTTTTATTACATTTCTTATTTCTTCTTTTGCCTGGGAGATTATTTTTGCTCTGAGTTCCTTTATATTTTCATGCATTTGTTACTTTCCTTTAGCTTCTATCATTTCAGAAGCTTTAGGTGTGCAGCTTTCATCTTCTTCTATATTCATGTCTCCTTGACTTGTTTGGGATGTGCTGGAGTTTTGAGACTGTATTTTGCTCTTTCATTTTGTGCTTTTCCTGTATTCTACTGGGGAAGCCTAATGCAAAGTCACAATTGTTTCCTGGGTTGAGAAAGTCTGTTCATACTGCAGGGAGCATCCTTAGTTAGTGGGGGTCATTAGGTAGCCCTTACCAGGTCCCTATTTTCACAGGAAGGCTCTTCAATTCAGGAGAGTACACTAGGCAGACCATCAACACAAACCCACGTGGCACTGCAAAGCTCTCTGGCTGCTTAATTTTGTTGGGCAGGACTGTACCAGATTTTGAGTGGTGTACCATGGCTGAACAGCTAGATGGAGTACACTGTGCAGGCCTTAGTTCATGCCAAATGGCACAGGAAAGCACTCCAGCTGCTTGGGTTTTCTGGGTGGGGCCTTAACAGGTTTCTAGTGAGGTACCAATGTTGCACAACTAGGTGGCATTCACTGTGAAGGACTTCAGCTCTTACCACTCATTGGTTTTTCCCCTACCACTGAGGGCGACTTGGCAGGGCCCAGCTAGGATCCATGTGACCTACCAAAGTTACCTGGCTATTTAAGGATGCCGGACAGGGCTCTCCAAGCAAGGTACTGAGCTTGCATCACCAAGTACATTTCTCTGTGAATTATACTTTTTAGCCAGGAATTGTGATGCACCATGCCTTGTCTTTGTTGCCTAGAATTGCTTTTGATATTCTAGGTCTCTTCTGGTTTCAAATGAATTTTATGATTGGTTTCTTTAGTTCTGTGAGATATGCTAATGGTATTTTGATAGGGATTGCATTAAATCTGTATAACAATTTTGGAAGTATGTTTATTTCCATTATATTGATTCTTCCTACCCAAGATCAAGGAATATATTCCCATTTTCTGATATCCTTTCCAGTCTCCTTTTCCACAGTACTGTAGTTTTCAATGTAGAGTTATTTTATTTCCTTCATTTTTTTGATTCCTATGTATTTAACTCTTTTGGAATCTATTCTGAAATGCATTGTCCCCCAAATTTTTGTCTCAGTGAGTTTGTTATTCACGTACAAGAAGGCTGTTGATTTTTGAGTGTTGACTTTTATCCAGCTATGCTAATGACTGTAGCTATTAAAACTAAGAATTTTGGGTGGAGTTTTTGGGGTCTCCTCTTAGAGTATGATGTCATCTGTGAATAATGATAATCTAACTTCTTCCTTTGCTATTCTTATTCTTTTTATTTTTTTTCTTCTCTAGCTGCTATGAATGTTTCCAGAACCATATTGGGTAACAATAATTTTTTATAGGAATTTTATCATGGATGGGTTTTGGGTTTTGTTAAATATTTTCTCTGCATCTATCAAGATGATCACATGCTTTTTGTCCTTGTCTTTGTAAATATGGTGAATTATTGTTGTTGATTTTTGTATGTTGAGCCATCCTTGCATCCCTGGGATGATTTGTACATGATTATGGTGTATAATCTTCTTGATAATTTGTTGCATTCTGTTTGCCAGTATCACACTGGGGATTTTTGCTCGTATATTCATTAGAGAGATTGTCCTGTAGTCATATTTTTCACTTGATCGTTCTCTGGATTTTTATCAGAGTAATCCTTGCTTCCTGGAATGAATTTGGAAACATTTCTTCCTTTTCAGATTCATTAAGGATTTTGAGAAACAATGGCCTTAGGTCTTTTCTACATTTCTTGTAGAATTCAGAAATGAATCCATCACTTCTTTTTTCTTAGGTTTTCTTTTTTTTGTTAGCTTTTAAATTATATTTCTTTTTTGTTAGTCTTTAAATTACATTTTTTATTTATTTGACAGACATTGGTTTATTTGGAAGTTTATGTCTTCTTGGTTAACTTTGGGTAATTCATGTGTATGTATGAATCTTTCCACTTCTTCTGTATTCTCCATCTTTTTAGATTACCTTGAAGTAGGTATTGATGATTTTCTGGATTTAGGCAGGATCAATTTGTAATTGCACTCTATTCCTAATTGCATGGATTTGAGGCTTTTCTTTCCTTTTCTTGGGATAATTTTGGCTAAGGAATTGTCACTATTTTTAATATTTCCAACAACTGTCTCCTTGATTCATTTACTCTTTTTATTGGTTTCTTTGTTCATGTTGCATGCATTTCTGCTCAAATCTTTGTAATTTCCACCCTTATTCAAACTTTGGGCTTGCCTTACTCTTCTTTTTGTAGAAGCTTGAGGTTCAACATTGTTTTTTTACTTGACCTTGCTATGTTTTCTTGATACAGGCATTAACTACTATATTATTCCGTTGTAGGTCTCTTTCATTGTGATCCACAGGTTCTGATATGTTTTATTGATATTATTGTTTAATTGTAAAAACTGTCCAACATCTTTTTTAATTTTATCTGTGGCCTGTTGATTGTTCTGGAGGATGTTATTTCATTTTTATATGTTTATGAAAATTTTGTCCAAATTCTTTAATTTTATTAGTGACCTGGTTTTTCAGTAATGTATTATTTAATTTCCATGTGATTATGATTTTTTGTTTTTTTGACATTGATTTTCAATTTCATTGTACTGTGATCTAATAATATACATGTGATAATTTTAATTCACTTGCATTTATTTGAGTATGTTATATGAACTAATATGTGGTCTATTTTGGAGAATATTCCATGAGCAGGTGAAAAGAATGTGTATTCTGATGTTGTGAAGTGGAAATAATTTGTAGACATTTACTAAGTCCATTTGTTCAAAAGCTTGGTTCTATTGTAATATTTAATTGTTTGTTTTTGTCTAATTGATTTGTCTATTTATGACAATGAAATATTTATATTCCCTATTATGATTATATTATTGCTTATTTGATATTTCATGTTTGTTAATATTTGTTTTATATTGTTGGTTGCATTGGTATTTATTGCATATATGTTTATGATTTTTGTCTCTTTCTCTTGGATTGTTCCTTTTACAAGTAGAGAACTTCTTTATATCTCTTAATCAGTCTTGGCTTGCAATCCACTTCTTCAAATAGAATAGCTACTCCTGCTTTTCTCCAGGTTCCTGCTCCATGGAGTACTGTTTTCTATCCTTTCACTTTCAAACTATGAATTTATTTTAAAATTAAATGCATTTCTTGTGTTCAGCATATTGGTAAATCATGTTTCTTGATCAATTCTGCCACTGTTTTGAGTGATAAATTGAGAACATTCCCATTGATGGTTATAACTGATACATATTGAAATCCTTGTCATGTTATTTTCCTATTGCTGACACCCTTTTTTCTTCTCTGTTTAATTGCCTTCTTTGCCTGTTCGATTCATTCTGTTGGGGTTTGTGGAGTTGTAATCCGTGTTATCTCTTTCTGGAATATCTATCAGAACATTTTGGAGTGCTTGTTTGGTATTCATGAATTTATTCAGTTGTTCTTTGTTATGAGACAATTTTATTTCTCCATCAATTCTGAAAGATAGTTTTGCAAGGTCTACCAATCTGGGTTGGAGGTTATTTTTTTATTTTAGGGCTTGAAATTTTCCTCTTCCAGTTCTCTTTAGACTCAAGTCTTTGTGTTGGGAAATCTTCTGTGAATTCTGTTGGTATTTTTTAGGTGATTTGCTTCTTTACACTAACAGCTTTTAATATTCTGTCCTTGTGTTGAATTTCTGGAATCTTGACTATTACATGCCTTAGTGTTCACATATTTTTTCCATCATGACTAACTGGAGTTCTATATACCTCACTTATCTGCACATCAAATTCAGTTTTTTTGCTTGGGAAATTTTCTGGCATTATTTCTGTGAAAAGATTTAAGTTATTTGTACCATAGGCTGTTTTTTCATTGACTCTGATCAATTTTATCTTAATCTTCTTTCCATCATAGAGCAGCTGTAGGATTGATTTCTCATTGTCCCTTGTTATTATTAAGAAATATTTCTTCTCATGATTGATAAGTGCAGTGCTATCTTCTATATCTGAATTTCTGTCCTCACATTGGTTATTTCTCTTGCATATATTTTGAACCTAATGTTTAATCTCCAGTATATGTGTTTGAATCATTTTCATTGATTCCATTTAATTTCTATATTAAGTGTTCATGGTTTCCATAGACACACCTTGTAGGGGACATTTCTTTTTTTCTAGATTGTTCTTGATTTTAATATGAGTATGAACTGGTTTCTAGTTTTTTATTATTGTTTTATTCTGTGATCCTTTTTAATTCTTCCTTCTCTCTTTGCCAAATTGGTGAATAAGACAGTGGAGAAGAAAGAACTATAGTGAGTAGTGGGTAATTCTGGTGTGCCTGCACCCTTAGCTCCACTGAACTTCAGGCTGCTTTCTTTCCTTGAAGCTAGCAGTCTGTGTACCTCCTACCAGCTTGAACTCAGCTCCCTGATCTTGACACTGGGAGCTGCCAGATGGAAATAGCAGTCCCTCTGATTTCTAAGGCCTATTGCACCCTTTCCAGGGTCATTCCCATTCAATTGCTCTCTTTTGGGGAAGATCTGAACCCTGAATAGCTCACCACCTACTGCTATCCACTGCATCCACTGCTCCATTCCTCTGGTGCATTTCTCTGTGGAGGTCTCTGGGATTCCCAGTAGTCAACATATGCCTGCAGATTTAAAATGGAACTGTGTTGCAAGCCACTTCCTTCTTCATTTAATTTTGTCTCTTCATTCTCCCCATGGACTTCAATACTTGCTTTAGATCTTTGCTGGTTCTTGGAGACCCATCTCCCAGTTTTTTCTCCTCATACAGATTTCTGGACACCAAATCTCAGAGAGGCTCTTTCTATGTTACTTACAACTCCATAATCTTCCAGGAAATGTTACAGTTCTACTTTTGAAGCTATTAATTGCTATGAAGAAATGAAGTACATATCCAGGGCACTTATCTGTAAAAATCATGGTAGGTATCAAGTAGCCCTTGAATTTACACACAAAACAATTGAAAGCAAGGACTCAGATTATATATCCATAATTACAAGTGATATTTGAAATAGCAAATAGGTGGATGCACCTAATATTCATTAAAGGGTAAATGAATAAAAAAATGGGGTATATACATATAATTAAATGTTATTCACTCTTAAATTGAATGAGATTCTGACATGTGTTATCAAATGAATGAACCTTGAAGGCATTATGCTGGGTAAAATAAGTCAGGCACAAAAAACAAATCTGTTATATTCCCTTTTACATGAAGTACCTTGAGTACTCAAATCAATCGAGACAGAAAGTAGGGTAGTTTGCCAAGGGATAATAAGAGGGAATGGGGAGTTACTGCTGAATAGATAAAAGCATGAAGAATTGAGAAACCATTTAAAAAGGTAAAACTCTGGAGATATATTGTATTGATGATTCTGATGGCAGGGACTAGGAAGGAGTGAAAGAGGAATTGCTTTTTAGTGATTATAGAGTACCAGTTTGAGAAAATGAAAAATATTGTGGAGATGGTGATAATGGTTGTGCAACAATGTGAATACATATAACACTAATAAAATATACATTTATATTAATTAAAATGATTAATGTGTGTTAAGTACATTTTACCACAATCAGAAAAAGGCGAGTTAAAATGAATTAGCAGTGTGTTTTAAAAATACCACTCTTGTTACAAGTGTTTTGTCAGCTGCTACACTCCTTGTGTCAGCCATTCACAGACATTCTCCTCTCTTAGCTACCTTAACAACTCTCCTGCTTGTCTCTTATTTTTATCTGCTCTGCCTTCTTAGAGTTCTTTATAAGATGACTCTCGATGCTTTCTCCTCACCTCTATCACACACTTAAATATGATCAGAAGAAACATATTTTTCTTTTTCTGATAGTCTGTGTTCCTTTGTCTAGTATAACAGTTATGAAATCCATTGAGAGAGAGAGAGAGAGAGAGACAGAGACAGAGACAGAGAGAGAGACAGAGAGCTATTGATTCTTCCTAAATTCCTTTTATACCCTATTAACAAATTAACCTATTTAGTGGCAATGTTACTTTATTTAGAGTTTTACTTAAGGGAAGTAGTCATTATCAAATAGAAAGGAAAAAAGATAAACCTACTCCTACTAGACCCAGTGAAATCTGAGAATTGGAAGGGAAGATATGTTAAGCAGGCAGGCAGATGCACCATGTATCCTCTCCAGCTTTACTAGATTCACCTTATACTTTTGAGCCACTAATGCTGTTTATGACTTTGATTTCATTTCCTACTTCACTAAATAATTTTAGAACCTTGGTTTTATATTTCAGTTTAAAGTGGAGATCAGATTCTTCAAGTGGGCTTAAAATCTCCAGTTAGCTGAATGTCATTACTTTGTTTTTCAATAATTTTCCACAGAGGGAATGTCCATTCTTTCTGAAGACTCATCTATGTATACAGTGCCAGTTTTGTGAAACAGCCACTATTTCACTTTCTCTTTTCATTTCTCCTCTTTATGCCAACATAATTGGTCAAATAACAGTATTTGGTATAATTTATATAATTGTGGGGGACATGGCTCAGAATAAGAGGCTTCACTCTTCATTGTTAAAATGGAGAGTGGCTCCTGTGAGTCAGTGCTACTCCTGGACTGTAGGGGAAGAGAACAAGAAGTCAACAAGAATTTAAGACTTCCTGCAAGTTGGCACCATATGTGGGCTGATTGGGGGAGAGCCAGATGCCAGCCCTCTCCTGTGAGTTGATACCATTCAAAGACTGCAGAGAAGGAAACAAGGATCCAAAAAGAAGCTAAGACCTTCTGTGAGTCAGTGCCATCAGCCTGACTAGGGAAGAGCCAGACGCCAGCCCCTTCTGGTGCATGGACAAGGAGACAAGATGAGCTAATGTCCCCCCACCATGCAATGGGCTGATCCAGAGAAACACACACTGTGATGATAGCTAATGAGGTAAAATACAACTTAATGATTGCAGTGTTTAGTGATTTGCTGATTTTTCAGACCTAAATGTGGTAGCTTAATCATCTATTAAGAGGATAACAATGTGGACTGTAGCATCTATGGGGGATCTCCTTCTGAAAGTGGTAGCCATTGTTAATTCCATATTATCTTGTTTCAAAATCCTTTATCATTCTCATTGTTTTGTTTGGTTAGGTTTTATTCTGTTTGATTTTATTATATCTGATGGCATTGGCAGCTATTTCAAAGATAGGGTATATTATGGTAGCCATTTGGCATATACTATTATTTTGTTTTGAAGTCCTATGTTGCATTCATTGTTTTGTTTTTATTGGTTCTTTTCTGTTCTATTTTGATTGATTTTACTATGTCTGAAGGTATGGGCAGATATTTTGAAGACAAGAGGTATTATCTTACCCATTGTTGATTTCCTACTATTTTGTTTTGAAATCCTGAGTCACTTATATTGTCTTGTTTTGATTGGCTTTATTCTGTTTTATTTTACTTGATTTTATTCTCTTTAAAATAAATTTAGAATGGAGAGTTGAGAGATTTTGTGTTTCCCATCTTGCATGCTTAATTATAATTGTGGTAGTAATAACCATTGTGATAACTAATCTTTTTGTATCCTTTGACAGTTATGCCTACTTAATGCCAGTCATGTGCTAGAAACTTTATATAACACTAATCTTCTTAGGATACAAAAAGAAGCCATTATTATGCCAATAACAACATAAACAATAACACCTGTTACTACCAAGCATTGTGATAGATGCTTTATGAAATTTTCTCCTGAACTCTCATAGCAACTTAAGTTAGTACTATTAATACATGCAGTTTCCAGGTAATTGAATTGAATTTCACACAGATTAAAAAATTTGTCCAAAACACAGCTAGTACAAATCCTCTGGAAGAAATGAGGGCAAATAAATGAGCAAAATTATTATACAATTCAAGTTTAGTGAGTTGAATGTAGAATTTACAAGTTGGAAGGACATTATCAAGCAGAAGAGTAAGATATTGCCTTAGATTTTCTGAAATTTTAAAATTTTATGGTGAATGAAAAGCTTCTAAAAGGATCCAATACCTCAACTCCCAGATTAGATTATTTTAAAGCAATAAAAATCAGGCTGACATTGGATTTAGACTCCATGCCTTAAATGTGTGGAGACAATGTACCCAACTAACATTTATTAGTGCTTATAATGTGCAGCTCAATCTGCTACATAATGAACACTGTCAGTCTCATTTAAGTTTTACTACAATCTTGTATCTTGTACTTTAGAAACAAGGCAAAATTTTAAGTAATTTCTTTAGCTCACGAAGTCATGTAAATAGCAGAATAGAATTATCCACTGCAATCCATAACCTATACTCCTATGACTTCAGTGCTCTGATACAAATGATTTATTTTGATTATCTCTGCTCTCAATTGCTTAAAATGTCACCTTGTGCTATTTCTTGCTTCATTTAACCCAACACATGGATTATGTCCTTGTATTAAAATTCAGATGTTTGCTTTAATGCTTAATCATCTATCATATTCCACACTCCATGTCTAAAATGGTCTTAAGATTTAAAGTCTATTTTTGATGTTTCCCTTTTTCTGATCTTGCATCCTTGATTATAATTGTGATAGTAATAATCATTGTGATAACTATATTTTTGTATTCTTTGGCAGTCATGCCTGCTTAATGCCTTCACTCTTTTACCTTCTGCTCCAGAAGAAGCTCAATAGGCTGTACTTCCTGCCTAGACTGCACTAGCTGCCTCTCTGCAACATTCTTCTTATGGACAGATATATCCAGCAGCCAAGAAGAGTTTGAATGTTCAATTCAGATAAACAATATTCTGTGAATTATTTTATTGAATGAATGAGGTTTTCTCCCACAAATATCTGTTGTGCAATGCCTCTTTTTTGTTTTTACATAAAGGCAATGTCATCCAACCTAGACTTTGAAAATGGAACTGTGAGTTCTAATAAATTGTCCTCTAGGCTTTCAGGAAACATGATTGGCTTACAAACAAAACAGAGCTGTGAATGCAAATAATTTATGTCAACAATGCTACTATTATTTGCATACATGCCAATTTACAAAACAAATACTTTATTTCTACATAATGTAATAAATTTTTCTAATCAAAACTATGTCTATGCCCTCTGAAATTAACTAACTACTCTCTAAAGAGATCTTAGTTGCTTCCATATAGCAGCAGAGGAATAGAATAAGGAAAAACTTGGTTTCAATCTTGATTCATTACTAACATCAAGTGACCTTGGGCAAAACACAGTAAAGTTTTGAATTTTTTTATCAAAGAAGATTTGGCTATTTTACTATTTAATTTATAGTATGATTGCACAGATTAAATTAAATACTAAAACATCTAATAAAATTCCTGATACATGCAAAGCACTCAAACAATGTTACTTCTTCAGTCTTCCTGTATACTTGGTTATTTAGAAGTTGTAAAATATCAATGCAAGATGAATGTTGGATAAGCAAACAAGTAGTTGATTAACTCTGCTAAGCAATATATATAAGGTGCATAACAAGAATCTACTCAAAATTCTTTCATATAATTCAATCTCTTAGATTTCCTTAACTGTGTGTTACAGTTTCTGAGGCAAATGAATAAATTATGATAATGGTAAATGACTCATGCAAATTATGGGGCTAACTAAACCTCAGTAGGTGCCTTCCAGTTATAGAGCTCCAGAAATTCCAAAATTGATGCATGATTTTGACTTTGGAAGGTCTGAGTTTTCCTACTGCTAGTTGCTCAGCAACCATATACTACTTGGCTAAATCCTTAGATACTCCATGCTAGGTTGGGTTGTGCTAAAACACAGTCTGGACGAAGGAATGAATGGGCTACACTTGAAAAGTTGAAACATGTCTTAGAGATAATAATTAAATTTTGATATAAAAATACCAATATGTCTTAGCTTCTTATGCTGAACAGTAAAGGAGGATAAAAATCATTTTGTAATAATTTGTTGCACATTTTCCTGGTTTTACATTATAAATTTTTCCAATTTAGATATTGTATCATACTTATGTAAAATGTTTCATTTAAGAAGACCTAGTAAAATGTGTATGAGATTATCTTGTGCATTTTTAATGCAATTTCCTATGAATTATAATTATGTCCAAATAACAGTTAGGAAGACAAAATCATACAGAACAATCTCATGCTATTTGGTAGTGAATTCACTTTTCTTTTAAATAGCAGTTTACTAGTTTTTTGAACTGAGATTGGAATTTAATATTTAAAAAGCTGTTGATAAAAAAAACTCAAAAAGTTGCCACCTTAAATGAAAAATAAAACTTGAGACTTTAATAAAGTGAAAACTAATGCCTGGGTAGAGAGCAAGTTTCCCAGCCCCTGCAAGCACAGATCTGAGTCCCAGGAAGAGAGACAGTTAGAATAATGTACTAGTAATGGGAAATGAAGTAGTTCTCTTTCTCACCAGCTATGTTTCTGGCCAAATTCTTTTGTACCAAAAAATACCAGGCAAAATAGCCATTAGGATGATCCCTTACAAGAACTGAAACTGTGTCTTTGATTCATTGATTCTTTGTATTGCTTTATCTGTCTCCAATGCTTTAATTTCTGCCCTGGTCTTTATGATTTCCTCCCTTATACAAGTTTTGAGCTTGGTCTGCTCTGCTTTTTCTAGCAGTATGAGGTTCAACATTAAGTTATTCATTTGTGCTTGCTCTTTTTTCCTCATATGAACATTCGCTGCTATTAATTTCCAACTCAGGAATATATTCATTGTGTCCCATGTTTGAGGATATTGAATTGTCATTATCATTTAATTGTTGATACTGTTTAATTTCTACTTTAGTTTCATCTGTAATCTATTGGCTGTTCAGGAGACTGTTGTTTAATTTCCATGTATTTATGAATTTCTTGAGGTTTCTTTTGCCATCAATTTCAAGTTTCATTCCACTATGGTCTGACAATATGCATGGGATAATTTAAATTCCTTTAACTTTACTTAAGTATGTTCTATGAGCTAATATATGGTCTTTTTTGGAGAACATCCCCTGTGCAGCTTGGAAGAAAGTGTATTCTGCTGTTGTGGTTTGAAATCTCTGTAGACATCTACAAATTCCATTTGTTCAGAAGTTTGGTTTAGCTCTAATAAATCATTGTTGATTTTTTTTGTCCAGGTGATCTGTCTTTTTGTGAAAGGGGTGTATTGGAAATTCCCTGATATAATTGTATTAATGCTTTTTTTGATTTTTCATGTCTGTTAGTATTTGTTTTATACAGTTGGGTGCACTGGTATTTGTTGCATATATATTTATAATTTATGTATCTTTCACTTGGATTTTTCCCTTTAGAAGGATTTACTCACTTCCTTGTCTCTCTTAATCAGTTTTGGCTGTGTTAATATGGTATATTACGTTTATGGATTTGCATATGTTAAACCATCATTGAATCCCTGGGATAAATCTTACTTGATCATAGTGTATAAACTTCTTGATGATTTAATGCATTCTATGTGCTAGTATCTTATTGAGTACTCATTATACATTGAGTTGAGCACTCATTATACACTGTGTTGTGTACTTATTATATATTTGATGGAAAGAATAAATGAACAAATGGATATAAAAGAACAATATGTAAGTCACTGCAATGTTTCTTGCCTTGTAAATCTCTTTCAAATGATGATGTTACTGAGAATTAAAAATTCTGAGTTGCATGAAAAATCTGAGGAATTCTTAGTCCCTTCTCATGAAATATAAATAAATAAATCATAAAACTTATACTAATTTTCTCAGCCATAAATCACTTAAACTGGCCTTGAGGAACATGCTTGCTAAAATGATAAGAATTGCTATTTCATGATAATTTATTATGAACAATATGAAAAATATAATATGTTATGAAGCTCTAAACTGATAACTTTGAAAATGTAGCAAAATGAGATATTACCATCTTTCTGAAGTTTTAAAACTAGACATTGTGCTCCTCTGAGAAGTTGCTGATTCATACAAAATAGTCAAGTCTGTTAATAATTTGGATTGATAAATTGGTAACTGAAAAAATATTATTGTGTTTTTGGGTTAGAGAATTTCACCTACAGTTGTAAATTTTATTGAGATTGTCAATGAAAAAAACTACTGGCTGTATGTTTAGAACAGTGCAAAAACTCTTTTTCTTGCCAAAAGTTTAAGACTGCAACCTCAAAATAGTAGAAAAGTTTGACAGATCACTTTAGGACAGCCAGATATAGGTTGCCTAGCTTGGATGAACCTGAAAGTCACTGCTCTAGTCTAATGCTGAAAGACAGCACTCAGAATCTTTACTTTATTCATGTTACAATGCTCACATATTATCTATTTACTATAGATCTGTTGCAATGATGCAACTAAATTGAAAATCTGTTATCTAACAACTCCATAACAATTTTGTTGTATATAACAAATATGCCAAAATGTTAAAGCTTAATTGTAATTTTGTCTAGGAATTAAGGATTTGCACAAATATGATTATGATTTTTGTCTTGTTCATGCTAGCAACATGCAGTAGACATATATGTTTCCAAACTTATTTTAATTTTGACAATAAAATGAGTTACACTAAACTGACATTTTAATATATCACTTTAAGAAGTTTAAAATAATAGTAACTTTTCATAAACAACCAATATTCACTGCCATTCCCCAGCAGTCTTTTAAGAAAGATACAAGTAGATATTGGCTAAGCTTTTAACACATCCGATGACAAGAGGAAAAGAAATTGCATCAGTTCATCTTATTTCTTTGCCTTTTCCTATTTTAAGGCTGGATCAGCATTACCAAAATTTGTTTTATGAGAATACTCATCTTGCAAAATGTTAAAATTTGTCCAAGATAAAAATAGTTCAGAGAGAGAGACAGAGAGAGAGACAGAAAGATAGAGAGACAGACTGAGAGAGTGAGAACCCTGGGGAGAGATCTGTAAGAAAGCAAATTTTGAGTTCTTTAATTTAAAGAAAATAAAGTTATTTCCAATATAATTTTTGAAAAATTTCATATTCGTTATAATATATTAATTATATAATGATTATTGAAAATATCTACGATTTTAAAGATGCAATGTTTCAAGTACAAGACAATTTCAAGCAACAAGTTTCAGGTAATTCTACAATAGACAATAAATAACTTTACTGATAGGAAAAATTTCTAAATCACTTGTACATCCCTGCTACCTGGTATGGTGCATCAATTCCTTCTGCTTTGTATAGCCTTAAATTTAAGGTAAACCTGTGTCCCTCTTTATATGAAATTGCTACAAGCCAAACTAGCACAAAAGTATAGAAAATAGCCTTTCTTAGCACAGTGATACAACAACAAAAATTAAAACTTTGAAAAGTCTAAACACAAACATATAAAGAATATGGGAATAGTCTAATAAAATGATAAGAAATTTGAAATTATTTTATTGTAAACACCTACTTATATTGTTAATATTTTGCTACCATATTGGATCTTGCAGATAAATAACTAAAACTTATATTCATGTCATGTATACTGTCAAAAATGGAGCATTATTATTTTGTGAAATGCATTCCGATTGGATTAACAATGGATGCAAACAAAAACATTACTGAAAATCTAGGCACCTTTCTGAGTTGACTCTCATCAAGAGAATGGACTGCATCATTTGAGATATGATTAAGACCATATTGCAGAATCTTCGTTGGATCTTTGAGCAGAACTGTTTGTAGTCTGACTGTTTGAATATTTACTATGTACCCTTTAACTTTGTAACTTGAACTACATCCAGGATAACAGTACGTAATTTATAAATTACTGATTTCTTAGTGGGGCTTTTTCTCATTCTCCTTTTTCTTTCTTTTAGAATTCTGTATTGTTGCTATGCTTTTTTCTGTTTTTTTTTCTTCTCTTTAAATAAAATTTAAAAAAATGTATAATTGCTGTTGTGAAAAAAGGGGAAATAGGAAGCGCTATAAAAGATATAGCTGCATGTATGTTTAGATGTGTGGGATTGATGACCATATTTCTAGGTTCTTGTTGGATTATTAAACAGATCTGTTTGCACTCTCACTCCTTTAGTGGCCACTTTGTGTGCTTTAATTCTGTAACCTGAATAACTATTTCTAATAGAACAATATGTAATTTATCAACTAGTGATTTCTTACTGTTTATCTTCTTTTCTTGAAATTCTGTAATATTTCTACCTTTTTCCTGTTTTTTCTCTTTAAATAAAAAAAGAAAAGAAAAAAAAGAGTAAAAATAAACAAAAGTAAGGAGATAGAAGAAAACAATAAAAACATCAGAATAAGAGATATGATTAGGAAGACAAAAATGGAGCAACTCTTAGTAAGAATTTCAGTTAATTGTAGCACATCACAAATTATGCTCACAAAATAGAAAGAAGCATGAACACATGTTTCAAGTAAAAAAGTGTCACAGAGAAGCACACTTTCACATATCTGCAACAGAGTTTTTAAGCACGCAAGGCTGGAAACCAGTTTACTGGAATTATTGGGACAGTGTTGCTTTTCACACCCTCCATGCTAGATTTAAGAGCCTCTGGAACTTCTAGAGTGTGTGAGCTTCAAAACTGTAACTAACCTTCTCAGGCTTAGTTTTCTTCATTTATTAAATGAGTATAAACTGACTAATGATATAGAGTGATATTAGAAATGAATAAAATATGTGCATAAAATATTTGTGAAGGATATGGACCAAGCATGGCTGAAATAAATGGTAATTATATCAGTACTTCTATTATGGCTATCACTGAGATTATCTCAGTGTCTTTCCCTAAATTTTAACCATAGCATAAGCCATTATGCTTCTTTTATATGATAAGCTATGTTGGATTATTTCATAGCTTTCCATTTTGACCCTAATAATATCAATCATTTTGGCAAAGCCAAAAGTATCTCTAGATTAAAATCTTTTCATCTCTATGTTTGTTCTGCATTATTTTTTTTACTGAAATATCCTTTTTACCAGTTCAATAAATGAACTCCTGGTGTGAGAAAATTTGTTATCTCTGCTCCCTGGCAAATTTTGTTTAAATGGACTTTTAAATATACTGTTTCATCTTCATGTCATTTAGTTATTATTTATATACTACTTTCTTCCAGAAAAGATTAGAAGTGGCTAAGTAAAGTTCCAGTAAACTTAGTTTTAGGAATCTAATCTCTGTATTTTTAATTATTTTTAGTAATTTATTCTCTGCACAACAAAAGGAATCACTTTGGTGGTGTTGATACTATTATTTTACTATCCATGTACAACTTGAAAACTTTTACTTTTATAATAAAAATAAAGGATATCAATCATAGACTATAAACTCCTAGATGGGAGGACATGTCTTTTCTTTCTTTCTCTCTTTCTTTCATTCTTTCTTTCTTTCTCTCTTATTTTTCTCTTTCTTTCTTTCTTTCTTTCTTTCTTTCTTTCTTTCTTTCTTTCTTTCTTTCTTTCTTTCTTTCTTTCTTCTGTTTTTGGAGACTTGCTAGGTAGTTCAGGCAGAACTTGAACTCATTTTGTAGGCCAGGCTGGTCTAAAACTCATGTTGATGCTCCTGCTTTAATCTTAAGAGTGCTGAGACCATAGGCATGTGCCACCATGTTCAGCTGGGAGGAAATTTCTGTTCCCTCATTCATTAGGCAAATATTTATTTAACTACTGTGTTACAGATATTGAAAATCTAGAATCTAACTCAGATGAAGGTGGAAAAACATTGCACAAAGCACAGGCTTGTATGTTTGATGAATGAGTAAATAATATAATTGATTAATCAATATGATCTGAAAAGGCCCATAACAGAGAATTTAGATTCTCAGCTTGTGCTTTCCAATTAAACCTATGAATAACTCATGAAAAATTCATGCAATTTGGGGTACTACCTAATCAGATAACCTTGATGGCACTGATGTTGGTGATGGTGACACTGAATCTCATGATCTGTGGTTTAAAGACAAAAGGACAGCTTTTCTCTATGCTTGTACAGCCCTTCGAGCAAATGACTTTGATAGAGGCATCCCCCTTGTCTTTAAAATGGCATGGGATTGATTCAAAAATTTGCTTCCAACTAGGCCTTTGCAATGTCATGTTTAATCAGTTGGACAGAGTTTGAGAATTAATAAGACTAATATTATCTCTATACATATTTTCTGAATTTGCTGTTGTATTTCTCATCTATTGAGGATGGACTGATAATGACAAGAAGTTTTCAAAACTTTAAGTACTTTATTATAAATTTAAATAAATAAATTCTATTCCAGGAGTCTTAGTGCTTTGTCGTGAATTAAAACTGACTGTAGTGCAAAGCCTACATATATATATATATATATATATATATATATATATATATATATATAATTTCCCCCAAAAATAAAAGTTTTTCTTGAATCATTAAAGAATGTAGAACATTGATTACTTCCTACATGAATACACAGCTTTGGATCACAGTATTCTTTGGTTCACATCTTGGGCTGTACTCTTTTCCTGTAAACTTATCATACTACAGGGATTATTAGCAAAACTTCTGGCTAAGTTATGATACCTTCTTTCATTCTGGGGTCTCTACTCCACCAGTTATCTTGCCTTGGAACTCAATACTGGCCTATAGAAAAAACAAATTTTCTAGGATTTGCACTATCTCTTAAATAGCTACTTTTCCCATTTCTTGCTAACACAATGCTGTTTGGAGCTTTTGTCAACTAAAGGAACAGATATGACAAAAATTATAGCTTTTCATGACATTTCTAGCACTAATGTTTCATTTACTTCTTGGTTCTATGGTCTCTTCTTTTGTGCTACAGCTGAACTTTGTAGTTCTTCAGGAAGACCTTTCAGCCTCCCGACTAATCTCCCCTTGACAACAGTCCAGAGATACATATTGACTTCTTAGGCACTGTTTTGCAGGAACAGAGGCTGCAATCATTTTTCCTTTTAAAAAAATACTCTTCCTAGTCTGATTGAAACAGTATAAAACATATTGTCCTGTAATAAGCTTCAATATCTTTGCATATAATAATTTCCAGCAGTTAGATGACTAGGTACACTGCTGATGTGCTTTCCATTCAAGTATTTACCCAACAAAGCTCACATGAGCTGGTTTCTTGTTACCTGCAACCATAGCACTTAACATTTATTGCTTTTTATACTATGTTTTAGACACATCAATTTGCTCCCTACTCTGAAGACTTTGCAATAACTGTTCCCTTGTCCTGGAAGTATCTTTCTCCAAATTTTTTCATGAATTGGTTCCTGATTTTGTTTAGGTCTCTGCTTATATGTCACTATTTTAGATAATATTTCCCTAAAAACATTTTCTTAAAAGAAAGTCTTTAAATCTCATAATATTTTATTTCTATATCTTGTTTCCTTTTCTTCAGAGAACTTATTTGATCCTTGAAAATATACTATGTTTTCATATTTGTTACTATTTACAACCCTACTAGAATGTAAGTTTTGCATTCATAGCATATGGCTTAACTTTTTTTTTCACTATTTTTGCAATCTGTTGCTTAATTGTTAAACCATGGGGAGTGCTCAAAAGTACTTTGTGAATAAATGGAATGGTTAGCAATTGATGGCATGCTCTACATTTGGTATAGTGTTGCAAGCTCTGAGGAATCAGAAGTGAACAATATCTATAAAATTTCTTGCTTTTGTGGAACTCACATTCATTGAAGGTTGTTTGAAACACTGGTTAAAAAAGAAAGAAATATACTGGTAAGAAAACATAAGAAGCCTCCCTAGATTTACAGTAGCAAGGTGACAAAAAAAGGTTAGATTGAAAAATGTTTAATAGAAAAAAATCACTTTTGGTGTTTTTTTCAGCATTAAGGTGGTTATTTACTATCTTCAGGGCCTGAAAAAATGTTTAATTGACTAGAAGACCATATTTCTATGCTTTTATCTTATTTTCTAGATTACTTCTCTTTTTCTAGCAGACACTCATTCTGCCTTTCTTTCCTTTAGCCTATCAAACCTCTCACTGGATCAACAAATTTCAGCTTTTCTGAATCTAATACTCCAAATTTCCATTTTTCACCTCAGTTGAAATCTCTCATTTCTAATTTTCAGAGTTAAGGTTCTTTCTGGAAGTGTTTGTATTATTTTCAAAAAAGCAGAGATCTTAACATTGTTGTGCACTAAAAACTAAGGGTGCATAATTAAGCAAGACAGGCAGGGTGTGACTTTCTAGAAGCTAATAGTAACTCCCAGGGAGTTTTGTTTTCCTGCCTAAAATGTCCACACTTCTAAGCAAACTAATTAGAAGAGTTTTCTATATGAAGAATTTCACTATTTTTCAAGTGACTGATGTTCCCACAGCACAATTACTGTTCAAGTTTTTCCCAACTTGCAGTATAAATGATACCCTCATTCATGACTTTTATCCTGTGTGTACTCCCTGTACCAAGCAGTTAAAAAATAATTTAAATATTCATTAATATATCACCTAACCACTGGAAGAGTGGGCTTCTTCACAGTAGATTAACTTTTTAGTCCACCACTCATTTATTATTGAAAAATTCCAAAGCTTAGCTAGACATTGATATTCCAATGTAACTCTCTCATTTATTTTTAGGTCAAGCTTCAGTGAAGCTCTAGATTGTTTTTTCCCCTACTGTTGACTGATATGTGCAGTTTTTTAAAGGTTCACTGTGACTCATATTGCTCTCTTATTTCTCAAAAACTTAGGTAATACTCAGAAGCAATAAATATAGATGCCATATATAGTTTTACCTGAGAAAATATAAAACTGTGATTCATATAAGATGTATAAATGTCTGAATGTTTTTTTGGTGTGTGCTTGTCTTTGATTTCCCTTTCTTATTGAACCTTGAGAGCATTCTGAAGAGTTGGCTTGGTGGTGAAGAATTTCTTCAGTAGTTTTTTTTTTACTTAGAAATATCTTATTTCTCCATCGACTCTGAATGGTAGATTTTCTGGGGTGCATCAACCTGAGTTTGAAGTTGTTTTCTTTTAGTCCTTAAAATATGACACTCCAAGCTCCCCTTCATTTGAGGGTTTGTGTTGAGAGGTCAGCTATGTTTACAATGGGCTTACCTTTATAGTTGATTTTTTTTCTCTACTTATAATATTGTTGTGCTCACTTTCTGGAATCTTGAATTTTTATGCTTTGTAGTTTTAGCTTGGTCATGGCTGTTTGGAGTACTATATGCTTCATTTATTTGTATGTCAGATTCTTTATTCATGTTTGGGAAATTTTCTTCCAATATTTATAATATGTTTTTACAGCATTTGCAGTTTCCAGTTTTTTTTCATTGACTCCAATCTATCTTATGTTATTCTTCTTTGCTTCATTATATAGCTGTTGGATTGATTTTTTTCATGGTCTCTTTATATTTTAAGGATATCTTTTTTTTGTGGTCAATACCTGCAATCCTGTCTTCTAGTTCTGATAGTCTATCCTTGCCTTCATTCAACCTGTTAGGTATAATATCAATGGGAATTTTAATCGCCTGGATTTCTGTTTCAATCTATTTCATGAATTTCATTTCTTCTTGTGTTATGAATTTATGGTTTCCATTATTTTCCTAAGTTCTTAAAATTTTTTATCTGTGTCTTTCATTTTGATCATAATTTCTTTATTCTATAGCTTTTTCAAATTTATTTCATTTCTGTTGCTATCATTTCAGAAAGTGCCAGTGTTTGGCTTCTAAATTCCTCTGTCTCATTGTTCCTTGGATTTGTCCTTGGTAGGCTGGGTTTTTGGAATTACATTTTGTTTCTGTGTCTTATCATTTTGTATATTCTATTTTATTTTATGTTATTTTACTTTGTTTTATTTTCTATCTTGTTGCTTGCTTATTTGTTATGGTAGATAGTTTTATCACTAGTATTGAGGCTTCCTTAGCAAATAGCTTTTCCACAGTGGTGTCTTCTAGACATAGGATGTTCTTGGTCTCTGTGTATATCCTAAGAACCTGCCTTCCAAATTTATTAGGGGTAAGTTGCTATCTATTTGGCTCTATTTTCAATCTCTGATATTAGACTATGATGATGGATTATGACCCCATACAATCACAGTGTTGCCATACAAGGAAGAGAATTTGATAAAACATTCCATTCTTATGTCTTTCTAGGAAGAGAGTGATGACTCATGAGCAAGTTGTCTCAATAACTCACCATTTTTTTCTAGTTTTAAATTTTTTGTTAATCTTATGCAGCATATTTTTTAAATTAAATATTGTTTTTCTAGAAGATTTATTGGGTACCTTTTTTGTTTGCTACTCAGCAGCTGTAGGGAAAAATAGCATCAGAGTGCCCCTTAGTTTATTTTAATATAAAATCTGTAAAATGAATCTTTTTAAAAACTAGTAATATTAAGAAAATATACATACTTATTAATAAAACAAGAGATCCCTACTGACAGTTTAAAGTGATGAAAGGCCAGTAGACATTTTTAACCCTTATAGGACAGCCTTATGAGACAGACTGGCCCTGATCCTCCTCTACATTCTAGAAGAAGTGTGGTGCCTCAGTTCTGCCTCAGTTTACTTTCTCTTCTGGTCTTACACTGATGAGGAGGCAATCTTTTCTCTTGAGATTCTCCATTCTTACCTTTCTAGGAAGAGAGTGATGACTCATGAGCAAGTTGTCTCAATAACTCACCATGAGCATGAGAAGAAAAGACTTCCTTTTTCTATTGTTAAATCTTAACTTTTGTTGCTACTTTGTAGTCAGTCTCCTTTTTCAGAGACATGTAAAATTAAGGAGAAAGGAACTTTAAACTTCTCCTACCTTTTTCTCCTATCTAGTAACTAAGAACCTTTAAGTGGGCCCATAGAAATTGAGTGTTAACATAAAAGACAGGGATGTCTCTTAGTTGAAGACAGCTCAAAAGCTTTTATCTATACTTTATAGAACTGTAACAAATAGTGGTTGCTCTGTTAGCAGAGAGTGAGTTCCATAGTACCTTCTGATTCAGTCTGCATTAAAGCCAATGGAATGGTGACCAGACAGGCAGCTGCCTTCGGTTGTGCACAATCAGTGAAAACTAAGAAGACATCTGTAGGGTCATGGCCAGGGAGACTGACTGGAAGAAGCCCAAATGTTCCTCATTGGAAGCTGAATCCAACAGTCCAACTGGCTAAGCAGCAAAAAAAAACTCTTTTTCATACCTCTCTCTCTCTTGTTAGTAAGTTAGAAATCCATTTCTCTCCAGTTTACTAAGCAATAAATTTACACATTCTTGGTTAACTAAATAATCTTGTAGCTAAACCAACCCTCCTTTAAGGAGGTCAAGCTGAACCAACATGCAACAAATGTTTGACTTTGACTTACACAGAACAGCTATCAGAGAAGATATTTACACTTGTACCTTATATATGTTAACTAAGAGTAAAAGAAATGTTTTAGTCAGTCTTTCTCTTTCATGTGCACGTAAAAAAGTAATAGATTCGCCTTTCCTAATATGTAAATTTTAGCCATCCCAAATCAATTCCCTGCACCTAGCAGGCACTAAGTGGGTGAAGGCCCCTGAAGTTTGGCTGGCCTAGTGGGGAGGGGCACGCAGGAGAGGGTGGAGGTCCCTCCCCAGCATGCTTCGGAGGAACTGTGGGCAACAGGGAAGGGGGTTGGGACCTGCACTGTACACCTGTGTGGAGGAAGCTGGGACCATGACAGGAGAGAGAGGCAAGAGGAGGCCCCAAGCCCAAAACCCTGAGAGCACTGATTCAGGAGAGGGAAAAACAAGGGAGACTGAGGGCAGCAAATACACAATGTCAGATATATCTGATATCTCAGATAAGAGATATCTTTGGAACCTTATAGATGAGCTCAAAAAGGTATCTTACAATGTAACTACTTATTAGAGCAAGAGAAAGGCTTATATTCTGGAGTGCAGAATTCTGTCATGCTGTTTGTATGCCTGTCACCAGGACTACAAAACAGAAATTTGAATGTTAGATATTTTAGGGATAAACAACTTCTCCAAAATTTTTTTCTGCTAAATACATAACTTATGCCCCTCCCCTCCTCAGCCCAAAAGTGTCAGAATATGTAGATGCTGTCACCAGGAGGCCTGAATCCCAATTAGCTTTCCACAGGAAAGGGGCAATGAGCCCAGATGACTGGGAACCATAACGCAAGTGTTAAGTGAAGTATTGTTTCTAAGTGCTTCCCTTTTCCTCTGTTCCTTACTAAAAAACATTCTTACCTGAACAAGGGCAGATGATGATTTGAGGCAAATAGAGTCATTTATCTGCTTGGAGCTCACTTTGAATAAATTATTTTATGCTTTTACTAAAATACATGGCATTTTTTGATTTGATCAGCAGAGAGTAATCAAATCTAAGCCTATTAACCTAAGTGGCTGTAACATACTCTGAGTAGGGAGGGGACAGGTTGTAGTTCACATGCAGCAGACTCTTGCTATTCTTGTCAAACTTTTAGTAAAATTTTTTGATTACATCTTTCTGCTTTAGCCAAAAGTTTTTTTATATTCTTTTTGAGAGAAATACAATGAACAAACCTCAGACACTGAGCATAAAAAATATCTTTACAAAGGAATACGCATTTAATTGGATCAGTTGGTAAAGTAATTAATTTACCAGGATATTATAAACAACAGAACAACCAGTCAGCAAACAGTGGAATTTAGCAGCTGAAAGTGGTCAGGGAGCAATTATTCAAAGAGAAATGTATCAATTTCATTGTTTTGTTTTGATTGGCTTTATTCCACTTTATGTTGTTTGGTTTTATTCTCTTAAAAATAAGACTTTAAAAAAATGACTGTCTTCATTAGAAAGGCAACTTGTGGGCCTTTGCATGCCATATCCTCTTAGGTATAGCAGCAACAACAAAAAATGTTATACAGGGATCTGGGAGTGAGGGAGAAAAGGAGAAAAACAGACGTCACTAAAATATGCAGCCAACTAACAAACAAAATATAAATTCCAATTTCTGGAGTGAGAAGCCAGTGTTCAGAGTTGTTACAATACATATTAAGTAAAATGTTGAGTTTCAAATAACAAAATTAATGAGACTTTCAAAGAAAGTGTGATCCATAGAGAGCAAATTAAAAAAATAAAAACAAAAATGCAAGTAAAAGAAATTGCCCACTAGGTAACCAAATGTCACCTTTAATAAACAGACACTTCAAAATTTTCCTGGCCTTTTATGTTCACATGTTCAGATTTGCCTGATGGCTGCTGACCAAATCAAAAGAGACTATAAATTTGGGCAAGAAAGAATAAAGTCTCATTCAAAATTAGCTCCAAGAAGATGGAGGGGCCTATTTGCCTCAAGTCACCATTTGCCTGAGTACAGGTAGGAAAATTTATATATATATATATATATTAGTAAGGAACAGAGTGACAGGGAAGTACAGAGAGACTACACAGACCCATTACTCTTCCTTTTGGAAGTAGAGCCTATGTTCCAACCTCCTACACTTCACATCTGCGTATCCTGTCACTTCTTTGAGGATGAGTTGGTGTGATTGGAGGAGCAAAGGAGCTATGGAGAGAGAGAGAGTGCAAATCTCCACTTGTTTTCTCTTTAATTCTTCTTTGTTTTATTCCTCAGTCTATGGGAGAAGTCTAGGTTACAGTCTCCTGAGACTCACATCTGCATATCCTGTCACTTCTTTGAGGCTGAGAGAAGAAAGTGTTGGTTATGTGCAAAAGGTAGGGTTATTATTTTATCTTTGCAAGGACGCTTCTAACTTTTAAAGTTCTATTTTACAATACTGGCTACAAAAATAGTCATTATAAATGTATTCAGTGAATCTAGGAAACTATGATTAGAAAACAAAGATATGACAATGTGTCATCAAGCATCAAATACCAATGAAAAGATAGAAATTATTAAAACAGGCTAAGTGGAGAGTCTTGAGAAGCAACTAAATAAAAATTTCACTAGATTGTTTCAAGAAAATATGGATTTTATATGGCAGAAAAAATAATGAAGTGGAGACAATTCAATACAAAGAACACATAAATTAAATAATGATGAAAAAGTAACAGAAATTTAGAAAAATGCAGGACACCATTAAGCATTCCAAAAGTACTTGGTAGAATTCCACAAGGGCAGATGAAACAGAGGAGCAAAAACAATACTGGAATTATCCATGAGAATAAATGAATAGAAACAAATTGTAAATAAGAAAGTTAATATAACAAATGCTGTAAATATACTTACTTATCTTTTCTTCTGTCAGATTTTTTATAAAACATAAACATCTTATATTGTAATAAGTACCATGATGCATTGTTGAGTTTGAAATATGTGTCACATAAAATAGATGAAAATTATCAGTCTGAAGCAGAAGAGAAGAGGTCATTTACCCTCTTGTTTTTATCTTCCATTGGTCAAGTTTTTCCATGGATTGCTCAAACTCTTACATTCTAAGGATGTGTACACATGGGTGTAGCATAACAATTTACATATATCTGATGTTATAGTACAAGATGAGATTGAGTAGGGTGAGATGACGGGAGGTGAGATAAGGTACTGTCAAGTTGTACCTGTGTGAAGTTGTAATAAAAGTAGTCTTGAGCATGTGAGGTGAGACCCAACATATGTCCATTACAACATTCATTCATTTCAAGCTTAAAAAAGTTAACAGAAAGGAAGCAAAATGTGACCGCATAATAACACAAACAGCAGAAAATTATAGCAAATAAAGAAAAATGCAATAGAAAGTATAAATAAGTTAAAAATTCATTACTTTGAAAGATTAAAATATCTATGAGCACTGTCAAGGTTAAGGAAGTGAGGAGAAAGAGAGGAAAAAAAAGTTGACAGAGTAAGAAGTTTTAGGCTTTGTTCCCCCACAGAAATACCAATTAAACAGTCATATGTGATCTCAGGTACTCAGGAGGCTACGGAAGGAGGATAGCAACATAGTAAAGTCCTGTCTCAAAACAAAAAAACTTTAGAAGGGGCTGGAATTTTAGTTTAGTGGTAGAACGCCACTATACCCATGTGTTTGATCCTCTATACCTCAAGAAGCAAACAAACTTTAGAATCTTGAGTCCAGATAGTAAATTGCAGCTGAGCACAAAATCTAGGAGCACTAAAATAGGGACTGAAGGGTAGGGAGAAGTGGGAAGTTGCTAATCAATGGGTATAACGTTTCATTTATATAAGATCAGTAAATTTTGGATATTTGTGCACAGGACTGTGCTTATAACTAATGATTTATTGTGCACTTACTCTCTTAGATAGTTTAATTAAGTGTTATGACCCTAATGATAATTTTAAAAATTATAGAAGGAATACATGTATTTATTGTACCGGGAAACATTAAACATATCATATGTAGATATATTGAGCAACTTTAACTTGAAATTTGCTTTTGTTTTTTTGAGACAGCTTCTCACTACAGTTCAGGCTGGTCTTGAGCTCACTTTGTAGCTCTAACTGGTCTCAAACTCACAACAATCCTCCTGGCTCAGCCTCCCAAGTGCTGGGATTACAGGTGTGCATCACCAAACCAGGCTTCAAAATTTAAATAAAATGAGCAAATTACTATAGAAAGGAAACCCACAAAATGTACATAAAATATGTCTGAGTAATTCAAGTTACTAAGAAAGAAAACTAAACTGATATAATTTTTTAAAGTGAACTTCTCCTACACATTACAAAATATTGTCAGTCTTATAGTAGGTCTTGCAGAGGTTGGTGAAAGATTCAATAGTGTGAAACTCATTTTATGAGTTCAGTATGAGTTGAACAATAAATGTTGATAACTTTGATATATAAAAAGATATTACATATGCATCGCTATCATAGAGGTAAAAGCAAAAGAAAATCAACTGAAATTAGCAATATGTAGTAAATATATGTGATGAATGCGAATCTTTTCAGGAATACAGGATTGGTTTAATATTTAAAAAACAGTCATTATGGTTCACTAAATTAACAATTTAAAGAGGAAAAGTCATAATGTTCAAAATAGATAAAATAAAATTGTTTGATAAAATTCGAGGTGCATTAATGATACAGAAAAAAATAAAAATTAGGAATGTATAGAAACTTCATTAATTTTAGGCAGAGATTGCATAAAAATGTCCAGAAAATTATCATACTTATTAGCAAAATGTTGAATGTCTTTCTTTTGATATTTCTGATGTAGATTTGTTATTACATTGGAGCTCTTACCCAATGCAATAATAAAAAAGAAATATTTTAAAGGTTTAAAAATGAAACTGAAATAAATAGAACTCATTCATTTCAGAAAATAAGATTGCTTATATAGAAAATTGATAAGAACCTACAAGTACATGATTAGAATTATCAAGTGAACTTTAGCAAGGTTGTTAAACACAAAACCAGTATTTAAAATTCAAACATTTTGTAACTTTCCCAACTTAAAAAAATAGAAATTAAAACTTAAATGCCATTTACAATAACATCTGCGGCGCCCTTTTCCGTCCATGCCGCGTCCTAGTCCATCCATGCCTTGTGACAAGGTCCATGGGTGGAGGAGAGCGCTTCAAGGAATCACTTCTCCAGGAAAAGGACACCGCATGTGGGAATTGGGCGCGAGGATCTTGTAATGCTTTGTACTGATAATTGTAATTTGTGTAATTCACATATATAAATTTTCATGTAATACTCAATATGAAATCGAAAATAGAAACTCCAGAGGAGTTACTAGAAACCCTCTAGATAACTTTGTGAAAACTAATTGTGAAATTTTACCTTCTGTGAGTAGTATGAGAGAGTTTATACAAAAGCTTTAAATGAAAGAGCTCATGGGGGAGGATTTACAAAATTCCTGTGAGACAGCTGCCCTGAGACACTGGACAGGCAGCCAGAGACGGGCAACTAGGACACATATGTTACGCCACTGGCTGCCTAAGACAGGCACAGGACCAATTGCTGTCCTGCAGGCCCATGATGGATAAGGCCTGGTTGGGTTCATATGAAAAGTCCTTGACCCAAGACAGGCGCTGTCCTACAGGCAGCCAGAGACGGGCAACTAGGACACATATGTTACGCCACCGGCCACCTAAGACAGGCACAGGACCCATTGCTGTCCTGCAGGCCCATGACGGGTAAGGCCTGGTTGGATTCATATGAAGAGTCCTTGACCCAAGACAGGCACTATCCTCACAGGGCCTGCCATACTCCCATAAGTGATAAGGGAAAAAATGTAGGGAGCGGCATGATAGCTTCACAGCTGCCATTGTTCCATCTCTCCCTCCTGTGGGCATCCAGGTGCGTTGGCTTACATTTTCCAAGCTAATTAAGTAACAAGATTAAAGTGTTACAAAGGTGAAAAAAGTTAGCAAATATATACTCCAGCTTCTAAAAATAAAATAGATTCAGATTCACTCACAGACAGGTGTGCAGTGTCTTCTGTCTCTCACTCGCCAACTCCCTGACCACCTTTGGGACCCCTGAGCCCTGCCGCAGCTGGACTCCGGCAACATCAAATTGTGATCACTTTTCTGTGAATGAATCTAATTAAAAATTGCAAGACAGCCATACATAAAATGTAATATTTACAAGTATGCTTCAAAATGCGAAGATATTGTCTAGCAAGCTTGAGGCTCTTGGTGTGCATTGCAATACGTAAAAATGCATAATAAAAATTGTAAATATACACTTTTGTACATAGAAAGATTTATATATTCAACGTTTGTCACAAAAAAATCAGTGTTGGGATGTTCAACAAACTTATGAGTAATGATTTACTCCATTATCCATCAAAAAATGAAAATTAAAATCAGAATAAGACATGTCTAAAATTCCTTCAGAATGACTATATGCTACAGACCAAATTAGCATTTATTAGTATTCAAATCAATTAGAGATTGCTTTGTTGCTTAATTAGCAAAGATGCCAGTATCTACCAAACTCTAGCATACACCATGTGCAATGGTTTGAACATGTTCCCCAAAATGTGCATGTTGAAACTCAATGACTTTGGTAGGTAATTAAATCATGAAGGTGCACCCCTCAGAATGGGGTTAATAAGATTATAAAAAGGTTGAAGGAAACACCCTTTTGATCTTTGTGTCTTTTACTATGTGAGATCACAGAGTTCCTCTCTACTAGAGGACATGGCATTCAAAGTGCTATTTTGGAAGTAGAGCACAGCCTTTATATCAAATCAAGCAGAAACACACACATATAGGAGCACACACACACATACCCAAACATATATATTCAAGTACAGGATAGCCTCGTTTTTTGAAATGATGCACTTACCAGTTAATAGCAGAAATATTTGACAAATCTTTTTATGAAAATAAAGCCACTATAACCTCACATAAAATATATAGGCAAGGATAGAGATGTAGTTAAGTGGTAGAGAGTTTGCCTAGCATGTAAAAGGCCCTGGGTTCAATCCTTAGTGCTACAAAAACAATAATCCACTAAGTCAAAGCAACCAAACATACATGATTTTCTTTATTAGTTAAAATAGTTATACTAAGCTATGATTTTACTAGTCAAGTACTATTGACTTTAGGTAAATGAGTCACAGTAATGACTGAAATGAGTGCATTAAGGGGATTTTCGAAGTACTAGTAATGCCCCATTTTTTATTACTGATTTTTGTTGATCTTTTTATCTGTTCAACTAATATTTCATTTCTAATATCTGTCAATTCTAAGTTGTTTTTGCTCTCTGTCTTTGTCTTTGTTTTTGTCTGTCTCTGTCTCTCCATCTCTGTCTCTGTCTCTCTGCCTATCTCTGTCTCTGTTTTTCTGTCTCTCTCAATCTCTCTGTGTGTGTGTGTGTGTGTGTGTGTGTGTGTTGACACTGAGAATTAAACCCAGAGCCTTGGGCATGCTAGGAAAGCATCTCTACTATTGAGCTACATTCTCAGTTGTATTCTATTCTTGATTATTTAATCTTCCTAATCATGCATTTTATATTGCATCTACAACTAACATGGTATCTACCTCCTACTATTCTCACTTTTATTACTTTACCTTAAATAATCATTATCTCTTGCATGGTTTACTGCAATAGCTATCTCTCAGCTCATACCTTATTTTCCTTTTTTTTTGCCCGTTTAAAGCCTTTTCTCTGTGGTGAAGTGCAAATTGTTGAAAAGCACAAATACCTAAATTAGTTATGCAAATCTTTTGCTGAAAATCATCATTTCTCCCCTGTTTCTCTCAGGATCAAGTCCATTGATGATAATTTAGTTCAGAAAATGCTTAATGATTGGGCTTGCTTATTTTTCCAGTTTCATCTCCTCTGCTTACTATTTATCCCTTTTTTTTACCAAATGCTTAAGAGATGTATTCCATGGGTAGTAAATAATTTGCCATTGTTAAAGTATGCTGTCTTTTCTTCAGGATTATGTAATGTCTGTTTTAAAAGACTTTAAGGGCAGAGACATTTTTGAAATATGATGTTAATAGCACTGACATGAAGCTGCATTTCCATTGAAAATTTCCATTGAAAATTTTGTGTTTTATAATTGTGTTTTATAGTTTTATAGTTGTTGATAGTGATGCTAGTAGAGATTATGAAGTGTTAATGCATCATTTTGTGACCAAATTGCTCCAGAGCTTTCACTTGAAATTTTAATATCTAGAACATATTTTCTCTCCCTCTTTTTGTCATCAGATTATCATTTCCAGTTAAGATATTTCTTCATCCAGAAAGTTTTCCCTAGCTCTTCAATGCTAGATGAGGCAAGTCTATTAAAGTGTGTTTCTGTTACTGTAAACTTAGGTATATCACAGCATTATAATATGTCAGAGTCACATGTTATAAAGAGAAAAGTTTTAAAAACTTAACTCTTTCTCAAGTTGATAGTGAAATGGTACTCATTTTATATGCCAAAGCAATGGAATGTATAATATCCAGCAGCAGTGAACTAGGAGACAGGTTTAGAGTTTCAGACATTCATATCAGTATAGGGGAAAATGTAATTCCCAAACTGCTAAATGTCAGATATGCCAAATTTGTGACCCCTAAAATTGAAGAAAGAATTCTAAGGAACAATGAAGGTTAAGAGTAGTAAAAAAAATCTTGAGAGATAGCTCCTGAGAGACCGGAAGAAATCCAAAAGGGCTTTACCATAGAGATCATTGCTCTAAGACTTTTAGAGAGCAATATCATGGCTGGGTACAAAAATCACAAGGTAAGTACAATGTGGGTCACACTATAATCACCCAATAAGATTCCAAGTGCAGCTGCTTAACTAATATTAATCCAAATGGGAAGCAGGTCATGTACCTAATACACATAGAAAAAACAAAGGTATTTTTGGGAAGAGATGGGTCTGGATACCTGCCATCCTCCTGTGACTGATGTCTATATGGACTTTATCGGAATAGGTGAATTCAAATGGAGTATAATCTCAAATTATTGCATATTCATTGGGGAGGCATGTAGGGCTAGTAATTTCATCTTTATCTTGAGCCCTGGACTTTGACAGATGTGCTGCCACCCAGAGTTGTGATATGTTTACATCTTCTGCACTGGTTCCCTCAAGGTCCTACCCTGATTGCTTACAATTCTTTTACCTAACTTAGCTGCCAATAATATCACAGTCATTTTCAGTAGACAACAGAAAAATCAATGGAAGAAGAGTGTGGGTAGAACACATGTAGAAATAGTGTAAACTGCAACACAAAGCTGGAGACCATGCAGAACTTTCTGGGCTTTATTGAGGATTTTGGTCCTTAGTTTTAGCTTGATGAGATGTTGGTGAAGGTTGTTTTTAATCATAAATAAAACTCTAAGGTATACTACATTTTAAAAAAATACAGTACAGAACCCATTGAATAGTAGCTAAAATTCACTGAAAAATAAGATGGGTATAAATAAAATATTTTGAAAAAATATAATAAATTGATAAACAGTATTTACTATCTCTGAGAATGGAAATTTATGGCCTGGAATGGTAATTATATGCTTTCATATTGTTTGTGTTTTTGTTCAAATGTAGCATTATATTTTAAAATAAAAAGTTTTTAGAAGGAATGGATTTTGCTATCACGGAGGCAAAGATAGGCAAGAATATTGATTTACAGTGTGATCTTCAACAGGTAACTTCATCTCTCTGAACTTTAATTTCTTCATATGAAAATAGAGATGACAATCATGCATGCACATTGTACTGAGAATTAGATAAAATAAAAAAAATACTTAAGACACATCCTGACACAGAGGAAGTATTCACTATGCCCTATTTTCATTATTTTTGCCTATTGAAAATCACATAGATCAGCAGAGCACAATATTTGTGGACTTGAGCTTTGTAGACAGAATCAAGTTCAAACCGTGTTTCTGCAATGTGCTAACTGTGTTGCTTTTGTAAGCTTACTTTCTCTAAGGCTCTGGTTCCTTACTATATATGTAGAAAATAGAGAGCTATCTCCAGGAGGATTTTAAGACCTGGGCCACCACAGTATAAATGATAGCTCCCACTGTGTGAGCACTTATGTTGTACATGGTTTTATTAAATGATTATAAATACTGGGGATATCATATCTGTTATTATTATTATGAATGAACATGTAGGAGATAGAGAAAATGATATCAGTAGCAATAACACTCATATTTAATATTGGGAGATTATAGATGTTTCTTCAATTAAGCACAGAGATATGTTTATTTTAATAATTTTATTATCTTCTAATTTGCCTATACAAACCTTCTGTGTTATTTAATTTTCTATCACAGTGAAAAAATATTTGTGCAAATCAGTTTATAGGAGGAAGTCATTTTGGTTCATGTTTTCAGTGGTTTTAGTCTTTTGTCTGCTGGCTTCTTTGATTTTGGCCTGATGAGAGGTACAATATTATGACAGTAAGAGCATACATAAGATGTTTCTCATTTCATGGCAACAAAGAAAGAGAGATAGAGAACACTTCAAAAGAACAGGGACAAGACATAGTCACTACTGACATGCCCTCAAATACCCATTTTTTCCAACTAGGTCCCACCTTCTGCAATATTCATTGATAAGTTTAGAGTCCTCATGAACCTATCACCTTTTGACATTTTTGTTTGTTTGTTTGTTTGTTTTTTGAAGGGGGACCAAGCCTTCAACACATGTATTTATGGGAAACTCCATATATAATCCATAACAGGTCCTTACCATCAAAGTGTAATTCCCACAACATCAGCTAGTGTGATGCCCACATAGGCCAATGATTTGTGGTCCAGATGCCAATGATTTGTAGTCTGGGTAGGATAGTAGGTATGCACAGGATCTGTGTGTGACACCAGTTCAGAAATGTGTTTCTTTGTGCTGCTTATCTACATAATACTCATTAGCTCCAGATAATAATCAATGATAATGATGAGATTGCACAAGATGGCCATGTTGCCACTGCACAAAATGAAAATGAAAAATTCTTCCTGTGATGTTGGCAGATGGGATAGATACATTCCTGATTGATGAGATAAATATCCTTCTTATTTTGCTTTTATTCATTAGAGATTACTTTGAAGGACCAGAGATAAGTCAAAATGCAATTTCTTCATGTATAAATATATGAATCCATCCCATTAGCTGTCTTTGGGCAATTTAAATGTGCTCAACACACCATCTTCTGGGAGTGTATATTAATTTTATCATTGCTTAGGCCTCCAACAATGAACCCTGACACAACTTTCTTGATCATCTCTTCCAGACAGGATGGGAAGATCAAAGAGCCTTGTTTATTCTTTCCTAGATTGTGTCAAAAAGATTATCTTGTATCATAAATAGCTTCCTTGTACCAGTTAGGCAGTGGTTCCTCTTGTACCTGTCCTCCTAAAATTAAAGATCCCATTGGCATGATGCTGACCATGTTACGCAGATATATGAAAATATATTAACCTAGTGCATCATATAGTTCCACTGACTTCTCTGAATTCAAGATATTCTTGGTATCAGCATAGGTGGCAGAAACTATCACTCTCTTAGCAGCTCATGCATATAACTTATTAAGCCATGGAGCCTGTGGGCTTTCTGAATATGTCCTGGGCCCAGGATTAATCCCAGATAATATTTCTTAAGCAAAATATACCAACTCAGTGTGTTCAACTCTCTGCCATTATGACACTCATGGTAGTCTATGAAGTGGGTATCATGAAGAAAAGTATGACCATGGGGCCAAATTTGCAGCCGAAGCTCATTTAGACTCTAGAATGGCTACCCTCAGCTACTAACCTCAGGATGCTATTCCAGCCCTGCTACAGGTAATAGTCATCTTGACTTACAGAAAGAAATATACTCAAAGAAATCCTTGACAGTACTGTATTGACCACAGGTCTAGCAATTGTCAAGTCTTTCTAAAGAGGTTCAACCCATAATTTCTTTGCATAAATAACAACTACAAAAAAAATTATGTGCCATTTTCATGGAAATGGAGGAGACTGGAGACATCAAAATTAGTAAGAAGGGTCTTATACTCTGGTATAACAAATATTTATTTGATCTTTATCTCTGTTCTTTGTACAGAGTTCCTAAAACTCTTGGGATTTCCTGAGTAACATAATGTCTTTTGTTATTCACAAAAGCCTTTTTTAGTGGGCTCGATGGTTTTGCTGATATGGTGACTATTGGAAGATGTGGCTGATCATCAGAGGTGACAACCATATGATTAAAGAGCAGGAAGTTTCAAACTCAGCCTCTTTTATCTCTGAGAAAGAATTAGGGCTGGAGATTGAGCCAAACACCAATGACCAATGGTTTAATCATTTAGTTATAAAAATGGATACTTTATAAAAGCTCTAAACTATGATGCACAGAAAATTTGTGGATTAGTGATCATCAGGAATAGTTGGAAAGATAGCATTCCTAGAAAGAGTAAGTAAGCTCTATGCTCTTCCCTATATCTCACCTTGTTTGTCTCTTCCTTTTGACTGTTCCTGGGCTACATACTTTATAATAAACCAGTCTTAGTGATCAAAATGATTTTCTTAGTTCTATGTGTCATTATAGCAAATTAACAAAAATGAGAATGTCATGGAATGCTCTGATTTGTAATAAAACTATTCAGAATGATAAGTAAACTGGGGATCCAATAATTGCAATTTTCATCTGACATGACAGTTATAGGGGGGAATGAACCTTTATTTTGTGGATTCTGAGTTAACACCAAGTAATTAGTGCCATACTTGATTGGAATAAAATTATTTGATGTGATAGCTGAAGAATTGATCACTAAATGTAATCTATACATTTGGTGTTAAATGCAGATGTGTGCAGATAAAGAGTTTTTCTTTCATAAGGTCTAAAAGTAATCTATATGGGAAGTCATCATGGCCTAAATTGTATTGTGGCAAGAGAAAGCATTGATTATTACGATTGCATGTAAAAAGTTGTTTTAATGAAGATGTATCCTAATTTGTTTTTGTTTTAGTAAAATATCTGAGGTAGGGTACTTTATAAAGGAAATAGCTTTATTTTGGGTCATGAATAAGGAAGTACAAAGCTTTGGGGTCTCATCTGGTGATGACCCTCTTACAGGTAGAATTCCAAGGCAGTCCAGTACATCACATGGCAAGAGATGGAATGTAAGTGTATGTCTGTGGCTGGTTGGTCATTCTCTCCCTTAGAAGTCATCAGAATTGAGTCATGGAATCTTTACCCTGATAAAATTTATTTAATGCTAATCACCTCCTAAAGCCCCACCTCTAAGCACAATAGTCAGATTAAATTTTCAGACTCTTAATCTCATAATGGGGATTACATTTCCACACATGAAATCTTAGGGGACCACTCAAACTATATCCAAACCATAGCAGATTGGAGAAGTATTATATTTTATTTTCTACTGATAAACAAGTTAAATCTATTGCACTGGTATAGTGGCCTAGAGATGAGTTCAGTTCAAGTATTTGATTTGGGATACAAAGTACAAAATATTTTTGGATGAGCAGAAAGGTGGAAGGAGACAGGGGAAACAGAACAAATGCATGAGAATAAGGAATTTTTTAAAAGTGCATAGGAAGTGACACATAGAGCAATTTAACTGAAATAGAAAGATACCAGTAAATGTTAAAATAGATCAGTGTCAGATTGTGAAAGTCTTTGTGCATGTAACTTGGTAATTTTCATTTGATCCTTTGGGAAATTGGAAGCAATAAATTCTTTTGAATAAGAAATTGAAAAAAAAATGGTAATTTACAAAGATTAATCTGACATTTGCAAGCAGGAGTGTTGAGAGAGTCTAGAAGAAGGAAGACCAGTTAACAAATGTGGAAGAAAAATGAATGCTGTCAGAATCAGAATCAAAGAGAAGTGTGTTTCATGAATTATAAACCACCCAAAATACTTGAATGCATGATCACCTGATAGTAACTATTATGAAATACTCTCTGCCAGAAGACCAAATTTGTGTAGAGACCACAAATTTACTTCAAGAATCTGTCCAGCAAATGTCTATTTAAACTTAGATTAATGCCATTTTTGCTATTGATTGTAGCCAAAGATTATTATTTCAGAATACCACGTGCAATCTTTGATTTTTGCCTGTGAAATCTTCCCCTTGCTTCTATCTCCTTGAATATGGCCATTGTTTACTGTTCTTATTGCAGTGGTCTGCTACTCCCAGTACATATCACTATCCTTTAGTGAATCTTTCCTTTGTTTTGTTTAAATTGTGGTGAGAAAAATTACCATAGTATTCTATGTACATATGACTGGTTCTAAGTTAAATAAACAAATTCCAAATAAATCATTGTATTATGAATGAGATCGTATTTTGAGTTAGCCAGAAGACAGCAAGAATGAGAAAATTCTATTATAAATGCCATTCAAAAGGATAAATCTATCAAGGTTTTAGGAAATCATATAATTCTTTTACAAAATTTTCTTTTTTGAGCTTATTTTTTTTAAACAAAATTGATACGGGAATATATAGATTATTTTTAGATATAACCTATATCCACATAGGTATATATCCTGTATCAATATTCCTTACCAGAATGGTAGATTTGTTACAATTGATGACTAATACTGATATATCGTTATCACTTTAAATCCAGAGGTACATTAGAAATTACTTTTGATGTTATAAATTCTGTAGATTTTTATAAGTATGTTTTATTCATCTCTGTCTTGTTCCTAGTTATGGAAAGCACTGATCAGATATGTTTTACTTTCTCTGTAGTTTTGCCTTTTCAAGAATGCCATGGGAATAATAGATCATGTACCTCTTAAGTGCTGATGGAACATTTGTTGCAGTTTTGTCTTTGTGGTATCAAGTTTGAGGCCATTTGTTATGTAAGTGCCTGTTCCTCCATTCTTTCATTCACTTAACTGTATTTGAACTCTTGTCTTTTTCTTTCTTTGTTGCATTGGTAACAAATTTATTACCACTAAGACACAACTGCAAAAATGGAAAGGAAAATAGAGCCAGAACTTTGACTTGTTACTCTACCTACATTTTGTCTCATTTCCTGATATTCAAGTCCTAGCTCACTGCTTGCTAATTTTGTTTTAAAATGTCTACAGTTGATTTTGTTTTTCTCAGTTTGTCTTTATGTCTTTGTATTCTTCACACACAAAGTATCTAAATTCCCCAGATTTACTTACCAGTGTCTCAGAAATAGCTTCTGAAGTGCCTGAATGTTGTTCACTCAAAATTCATATGCTGGAACCCAATACTTAATGTGATAGTATTAGTATTAAGAGATAGAGCATTAAGTCATGAGGCCTCTACTCTCATTATTCTCATAAATTGAATTAGTACCCTTGTAAAAGAAGTTTAGTCTTAGTGTAGTGGTATATAACTGTAATCCCAGCACTCAAGAGGCTGACACAGGAGGATTTCAAGGTCGAGCTATCTACAGAACTTGGGGGGGGTCTGTTTCAAAATCTAAACAATACGAAGGGCTGGGGTTGCACTTCAGTGGTAAAACACCCCTGGGTTCAATTCTCAGTGCTGCTCTTTTTTTTTGGAAAAAAACCCCTAGGATTTTGAGTGATTTCCTTCTCCATTCTGCTACAGAGGACACAATGCTTCCCCTTTCTGTCATATCACACTGCAACAACAGGATACCATCTATAAAGCATAAAGCAAGCCTTTATCAGACACTGAATCTACAACTCCCTTAATCTTGAATTTCCCATCCTCTAGAAATGTGAGCAATATATTTCTGCTATTTATATATTACACGGTCTAAAGTATTTCTTTAGTCCTCCTGAGATCCACACCATGTTGGAATTTGGGGTGCTTGGAAAACAAGCAGCCAGCTAGCTGCTCTAAGTGACTGTGTCCTGGCAGGCCATGGCTGCGCCAGGGTGAGAACCATCAGTATCTCCTGAGATCCACGCCATGTTGGAACTTGGGGCACTGTGAAACCAAGCAGCCAGCTCACAGCTCTGGTAAGTGGCTGTGAGCCTTCCTGTGCAGGCTAAGAATCAAACATCCATTTCCCACCCCATTGGTAAGTGGGAGCCAGAGATCTGAGTATCTGTTGTGAGTTAGAATATATGCAATATAGCAAATAAGGAGGATTTCCTTCTACCATCTCATTGAAGGCAAATATTTTTATCACTGATTTGCTTTGTTCTGATTAACGGTATTGCTCTATTCAACATTCTGTTTTTATAAGTTCGGTATTTCCTTTGATTTTGCTGTACCTGATTGAAAGAACAACTATTGTGAAGAAAACGAGATATACTATTGTACCTATTACTGTTATCCCAGTAACCTGCTGTGAAGTTCTGTACAAATTTCACTACACTGTCTCAGTTGCCTTTGTCTCATCTTGTTCTGCTGTATTTTACTACCTTCACAATAAAAAATAACAAAAATAAAAGTAAATAATAATAACAAAATAGATCAGTAAGGTACCGAGCAAGCTGAAACATGATATAACTAAACAGATAATGAACTTAAAAAGAAAAATGAGGAAAAGAAAGTGCTCTAAAGAATAAAACTGCATGTATATTTAAACGTGTAGGATTGATAAGCATGTTGCTATGTTTTTGTTGGATCGTTGAACAGAACTGTTTGCAGCCTCACTGTTTGAATGTCTACTTTGTATGCTTTAATTTTGTAACTTGAACAACTGTATCTAAGAAGACAATATGTAATTTATCAACTAGTGATTTCTTACTGTTTTTTTAAATTTCTGTATTGTTTCTACACTTTTTTCTGTTTTCTTGTTTTCTCTTTAAATAAAATTTTTAAAAAAGTATTTCTTTATTACATTCTGAATGAACTAAGATATAATATAAATTTATGAAACAAAATCTGATTTAGCCATTAATGATTATAAATTAACACATAATTCCTAATGATAAATAAACTTGTAGTTTTCCTTGATTTTTACATTTTAACTATAAATATGTATGGCTGGTAAAGTGTTAGGACTGTCTTTGAAATGCCTTTCAAAATACCATGCAGTCAATAAATTGAGTATCAAATTTTTGCATTATTTCTGAAGAATCATCTTTTGAGAATGTTTATCAATAAAGTTAAATACTCCGGCATATGTTTACTCTTTTTTTACATTATATTTTTATTTGGTTTTGAATTTGTATAGGATGTAATTTTCTCTGAACAATTTCTCTATTTTCCAAATGGAATGAATCATATTTGAATATAGCATATCTCCCAAGATGAACACATTTTTAATATTTTGAATGAAATCAATATAACATAAAAATAAACAAAAAGTTAAAGGGGGTTGAGGACCTCAGTATAGATTAAAAAATTGAATTTCACTCAAAGCTAATGTGGATGAATAATGCAACCTAAAAATTAGTAAAAAAATGTCATTAATAAATTTAGCATTTTAATACACACATGGGGGACACGTATTTCTTTGTTTTTTTCATCTAGTTAATAAGTTCATTTCTGACTATGGGGTACTAATCCTCCATAACTATTTTATTGGTGTTTATTGGTGATTTTTGTCCACTAGTGTGCTTATTTTATTAAATTTTTTGAATGCATGTTTATAACTTTTTGTCTTTTTTTGATAGAGAGGATTTTGCTTTGCAATTCAGGCTGAACTTCAACTTACTTTGCAGCCCAGACTGGTGTAAAATTCACAGAGACCCTTCTGCTTCAGTCTTGTTAGTGCTGGGATCACAGGTTTATGCCATCATGACCAGCCAATAATTGTTAAACTTCCTGTAAAATTGCTTTCTTAAAAAATGTATGTAATGACTTTGTTTATCTCTTCTGATCAGTCTAAATTTGAAATTCACCTTGTCTGAAATTAGGATAGCAACTTCTGCTTCCTACTGGGTTTTTGTTGCATGACATAGTGCTTTCCGTTCTTTAACTTCTAATATTTGAGTATCTTTTAGAATTAAATGTGTTTATTTTATGCTGATTTTTTTGTTTTTTATTTCTTGACCAATTCTGCCAATCTGTGTCTTTTGGAAAATTGTGACACTCACAATGAGAATTATTATTAGACTTCCAAGAAATAGAGAACCAGTAGGCAGCAACAAATCAACATATCCAAGATTGAAAATACAGACACTGAAAATAACAACTTTTGGGAGAAAAGGAGTGAGGTTGTTCTCTGGGACTCATGAAGGACTTGAAATAAAAATTAGAGCTTACAGAGAAAGTGAATGGAAAGATATCAATACAAAGATTGGAGGGGACAAACTGAAATTTCTTTCTAGTTCACAGCATGTGGTGTGAGCAAGGAAGAGCAAATCTAAAAAACAAAAAACAAACAAACAAAAAAGCCACAATGAAAGCAAGTGAATCCAGAAATCTCCAGGGAAAAACACAACAGTGGAACTTTGCAGTGGATGCTGTGCATTACAGCATCAGGTGAGTGAGTCTCCTCCAAAAGGCTACCATGATACTTGGAGAAGTTGCTGGACAGATGCCATTTTGGGAAGGACTAAAACCACTTAGAACTTAGAGCAGTCATGCACTGACTTTACCTCAGAGGTCCAAGTGTTGAAATCTCACAGTGACAATCACAGGGGAAGGACAACTGCAGGAGACTTCCAGAGACATAGACTCATGGTCAGGCTGGCAAGATACACCCAGAATGTTGTGGGTTGAACTACTCAGATGCTAAGCACAGGATCAGGGGCAAGGATTAACCTGAATTTCTGAGAATTTGGAAGTACCAGGATAAGCACCACATGCTGATTATATCATTGTAGCTTTTTAGTATAATTTCAAATCAGGGATTGTGATGCCACCTGCCTTATCTTTGTTGCCCAGAATTGCAACCTATAATTGTTATTATAGGTATTTTCTGTTTCCAAATTAATTTTAAGAATGTTCTCTCTTTAGTGCTAGATTAATATAGTAATATTGGAACTATGGCCATCTTTACTACATTGATTCTTCCTATCAATGAGCGAAGGATGTCTTTCCATTATGTGTGTCCTCTTCAGTTTCCTTTTTCAGGGTACTGTATTCTTTATTGTATAGATCTTTTACTTCCTTTGTTAGATTGATTGATATATATTTAATTTCTGGGGGGATGCTACTGTGAAGGGTATGGTTTCTCTAGTTTCTCTTTCATTAAGTTTGTTGTTTGTGTATAGGTATGCTATTGATTATTGAGTGCTGAATTTGTATCCAGCTCTGATACTGAATTATTAGATCTAGAACTCTTTCAGTGGAGTTTTTAGTGTCTTCTATGTACAGCATAATATCACCTGCCAATAATGATTTTAAATTCTTTCTTTCCTATATTTATTCCTTTTACTTCTCTCTCTTGACTAATTTCTCTGGCTATGTTTACAGAGGTATATTGAATTACATTGGTAATAGTCAACATCTTTGTCTTGTTCCTGATTTTAGAGTGCAAAAAATCAGGTTTTAGCCATTTAATATGATGATTGATGTTGGGTCATCATAGATGACATTTATCATACTGAAGTAAAGACAATATATTCCAATTATATGTAGAGCTTTTTTCATAAATGATTGCTCAACTCTGTCAAAAGCTTTTTCTACATCTATCGAGATGATCATGAGATTTATGTCTTTTACTCTGTTGATATGGAGTATTACATGTATTGATCTGCATATATTGAACCTTCCCTGCATCACTGGGATGGATTCCAATTGGTCATGGCATATAATCCTCTTGATGATTTGCTGCATTCGGTTTGCTAACATCTTACTGAGGATTTTTGCATCTGTGTTCATTAGGGAGATTGGCCTGTAGTTTGATTTTTGGTTGAGTCTTTCTCTGGTTTTGGTGTCAGGGTAATATTTGCCTTCAGGAATGAGTTATGTATGATTGTTTCCCTTATAATTTCATGAGAGAGTTTGAGGAGTATTGGTATAAAATCTTCCCTATTTTTTTGTAGAATTCATCAGTGAATCCATTAGTACCTGGGCTTTTCTTTATTGGAAAATTTCATTTTCAATTTAATTTACTGATACTGGATTATTCAGAAGTTTTATGTCTTCTTGAATCAGCATTAGTACTTCATATGTATCTAGGAATCTTTCCATTTCTTCTGTGTTTTCTATTCTGTAAGAGTAAATGTCTTCAAAGTAGGTATAGATGATGTTCTGAATTTCCATAAGATCTTAATGATTTGACACTTTTCATTTATCTGTGCATGAATTTGAGTATTTTATTTCCTTTCTTTTCAAAGGTTTGCTAAAGGTTGATCAATTTCATTTATTCTAAGAATCAACTGTCAATTCATTAATTCTTTGTATTGTTTTCTTAGTCTTCATTGCACTAATTTCTGCTTTGATCCTTATAGCTTCCTCCCTTCTATGGGCTTTGGGCTTGTATTGCTCTTCTTTTTGTACAATCTTGAGGTGTAGCATTAAGGTTATTTATTGTGATCATTCTATTTTCCTGATGTATATATTAACCACTATCAATTTCTCTCTTAGGACTGTTTCATTCTGTCCCATAAGTTCCAGTATGCATTCTGGTTTACTTGTAGATATTTTTAAATTTTTAATCCTCTGTGAAATATTGACTGCTTAGAAGGGTGTTATTTAATATCCATTTTGTTTATGGAATTTTTTTTGTACTAGGGATTTAACTCATGACCCCGTGCTTGCAAAGCAGGTGTTTATTGTTATAGAATTTTGCTGCTTCTTTTGCCATTAATTTAAAATTTCTTTGCATTATTAATGGGTAATATTCATGGCATAATTTTGATTCATTTGCATTTACTTAAGCTTGTTCTGTTCTAGAATGTTCCAGGTGTAGCTGATAATGATGTGTATTCTGAGCATGGAACACTGAAAACATCTATTAACTCCATTTGCTCACCATTTGGTTCAGTTCTGATATTAGCTTGCTGATTTTTTGTCTGTTTGGTCTATCTGTGACAATGATATTAAGGTCACTCTCATTATAATTGTGTTATTATTGCTTATTTCAATTTTCATGTGTATTTTTAATTGTCCTATATAGTTCAGAGCTCCCAGATCTGGTGCATAGTTATCTATTATTGTTATCTCTCTTGTTGAAGTTTTCCTCTAGCAAGGATATAGTGACCTTCTTTATCTCTTTTGATCATTCTTGGTTTGAAGTTCATATTGTCTGCAATTAGAATACCTACTACAAATTTTTAATGAGTTTCTGTTTCATGGAAGATTTTTTTCTCTCCTTTGACATACATTCTATGGATTTTTGTAAATTAAACTTATTTCTGGTATATAGTATATTGCTGGATCTTGTTTCTTGATCCATTTCTGCTGGTTAGTTTCTTTGATTGCTGATTTGAGGTCATTTATGTTGATAGTTATAACAGATATGTATTGGCTTATCTTTTCCCCATATTTTACCACTGTTAATTCTTGCCTTTTCTCCTCTGTTCTATTGCTTGCCCTGCCTGTTGGTTTCTTTCTGTTGTTGTTCTTTAAATTTTGGTCATTTTTATCTATCTCTAGAATATTTTTCAGTACTACTTGTAGGGTTGGTTTTGTGTTCATGAACTTCTTCAGTTGTTCTTTTTCATAGAAATATCTTATTTCTCCATTAATTTTGAAAGTTCCTTTTTTATGGTATATCAATCTGGATTGGAATGTTTTTCTTTCAGGATTTATAATGCTTCATGCAAACACTTCTTGAATTAAGGGTTTGCGTTATGAAATCTGCCATGATTCTGATGGGCTTTCTTTTATAGGTGATATGTTTCTTTTTTAATAGTTTTTAACATTCTGTTCTTGTGATGAATTCTGTAATCTCGATTATTGTATGTATTTGTATTCATCATGGCTATTTAGAGTTCTAAATGCTTCATTTTTTGCATGTCAAATAATTTATCCATGTTTGAGAAACTTTCTGTCATTTCGGTGAAGACTTATTTATATTTGTGCTGTTTCCAGCTCTCACATTTACCCCAAGCAATTCTATTATTCTTTGCTTTATCTTGTAGCTGTTGGATTGATTTTTCATGGTCTCTTGCTATTTTAAGATATCTTTCCTTTCATGGTCATTAACTGCAATTCTGTCTTCATGGTCTGAAATTATATTCTCTCCTTCAGTCTGTGGCATACACTTTCAATAGAGGTTTTAGTCTCTTGGATTTCTGTTTAGGTATACTTCATGGATTGCATTTCTTTTATCAGTTGGGAATTTTTTGTTTGCATCAGTTTTCTAAGTTCATCTATTTCTTCTGTGTCTTCTGTAATATATTTGATTTTAAGCATCATTTCTTTTTGTACCTGGGAGATTATTTTCTCTATAGCCTTTTCCACTTGTTTTTTTTCACTTCTATTGTTAATATTCCAGAAAGCTCCAGTGTTTGATTTTCTCTTTCATCTATCTAACTGAGTTCTGGGCTTGTTTTTGTTGGGCTGGTTGTCTGGGCTTGCATTTTGCTTCTGTGTCTCATCATTTTCTATTTTCTCTTTTTACTTTTATTTTGTTTTCTATGTTGATTATTGCCTATTTCTTGTGATAGATCACTTTGTCAATAGTGTTGAGTCTTTCTTAATGGATGTCTTTTCTTAAGGTATGTCCTTTAGATGTAGGTGGTCAGTTATCCCAAGAACCTTTCCTCCCAAGTTTCAAAGGCTGCAAAGTTACTATTTGACTCAGCACACTTTGCTATTGACTGTGGTGATGATTATGACCACATAAAATCACAGTGTTACCATACAAGGGAGAAAACTGACTATAGTAATGCAGTTAACAATAATAATAGTTTCCAGTAAAACTTAACTGCTAACAAGCCATGTTAATCATTAACCTCTTACCTGTGACCACAGGATCAAATTCTAAAATTACACAACAAAGTTAAACATACAGTTTGTACTCATATTCACTTATTTTCCACTCAGTAAAGTGACTTTCCTCTTCTGTATGGAGCAGGTGTGTTATCATGGGCAGATGACATGATAAATTGATTAATGTTCTCAAATATAGTAGAGTCAAAGCTACAAGTCAAAGGATAATCACCTGAGTTTTGGGATATTGGAAGACATGGGAGAGAAAGAATGAAATAAAATATGATGGAATAATCAGAAAGGAAGAGTCAATGCTTATGCACCTGAAAATTTAAATTCTAGAAGTAGCTGAGGAAAGAGAAAAAGAGGATTAATAGGAAAAAAGGAAGATGAGAAACCTACCCAGTGAATCAAATAAGGAAAAAAGGTGTATAAAAGAGAGAAGAAAAGAAAAGAGAAAAAGAAAAAAAAGAAGAAAAGAGGAAAAAAGGATTTCCAAAATAAAAAACCCTCACAGAATACAAAACAAAACAAAACAATTCCACTAAACAACAAAGGAGTAGCCAATCAAAAAAAGGGAGAATAAAAGTAATAATAAAATACCTCTGATGTTTACAGTTCTGGGATACAGTCCAAGTTAGATTCCAGAAATGTTCTGGGTATGGAGCTGGTCTTGGACTCTGGAATTCAGTGCTAGGACTGGTCTTGTTTTAGTGAAGTTCTCCAGAACCCAACTGCTAGCTTCTCTCTGCTGCATCTGACACTTCCTCACTGCTGGTCTCACCCATTACTCCATCCTCCAAAGGCGTGTATGCATCCGCATACATAGGTCCTGGTTGTCCTGGCTTTGGAGTTCCAGTGGATCCGCCCACCAAAAGCGTGTGTAAATCCTTGCATTCAGGGCCCAGTTCACCTTGCTTCTCAGGGTTCCATCTAGTCCACACTCCAAATGCCTTTTTTGCACCTATATGCCAGGGGCCAGCTGTCCTCAATCAAGATTCTATCTTTTGTGGCTTTTTAAAAATTAGTTTTGCTTTGTTTTGTTTTATTTAATTTTTATATGACTGTGAATATTGTTTTGTGTTTGTTTCATTTGTTTTGTGCTTTCTTTTTTTTCTTCTTTCTTTTCTTCTTCTCTCTACCAGTTTCTTCAGGCTTAGTCTTCCTTTGTACTACAATCATGTTTCTAATCTTTCCTCTTATATATTTTATTTTTTTTCCCTCTTACCTTTTTAAAATTTTCTCCCCTTAGGGTAAAATCACTCTACTGACTGGATATTTACTGAATGTAATTTTCTGATTTGTTTTAAAGTTTTTTAATAAGTATAAATACTTTATCTGTGATCAAAAGTGGCAAATTATTAATTATCACATTTTGTCTCTTCCTAGTCTGTGCTCGATGTTATTGTTATTATTGATTTTACTACTTTAACCAAGGTGACATAGTTGTGATCCACTGATATATAGTGTATGCCAATACTTAGTTTGTCTGTTGGCCATAAGTAAAACTACAGTCCAATACAAAAGAATTGGGTGCTATGCCAAACCAGCAACAGCTTTCTTCTCTAATAAATTGAAGTGCCAGAATCTTGGGACACACTCAAAAGGCAGATACATGTCTTAAAAGTATTCATTTTCTAAAAAAAATCTCAATACCAATAATACAGATAGCTACAATTAGCAGTTTACAAGCCTCAACTCAGAAAACAAATAAACAACAACAACAAAGAAAATGAGAGAAAACAGCTGAAAGTTACAACCCATAATCCACAAATCACTCAAGGAATTCAAGGGGATATTGAGGTAGAATAGAATCCAGAATCTCCCAGCTGAATTCTAGGAAATGCTGGTGGCAGAAGTAAAGCAAGCAAACAAACAAATAAACCCGAGATCAATAAGTTTGTTGGCAAAAACCAAGTAGAGATAATTAAACCGATGACAACCAAAATGAAGGAAATGATTAGAAAACTCAAAGTACATTTAAAAAGTGCTTTAGAAAGACATGGAAACCATGAATGCCCAAGATAGACTCAAATATAAATCCAGAAGTTTAAAAATTCTACTGAAAGTATACACATTATAGTCAGAAAATGTGAAGACAGGATATCGACAGGGTTAAGGTTGGTGATCTGAAAGACCTATTAAAAATTCCAAGGAACTACAAAAAAAATCAATCCAATAATTTCTATCTGATGAAAGAGGACTAATAGAAGATCAACTGGAATCAAGGAAGAGTCAGAAGATAGCATAAAGCACATAAAAACCTGTTCACAGAAGCAACAACAGAAAACATTCCAGGTATTGAAAAGGAATTTGAAATACAGATATGTAAGGCCTTTAACGCTCCAAATGGAGATCATCAGGAAAAAATCCACATGAGACTTGTAATAGTCTAGATTTCAGAAATTCAACACAAAAACAAAATATTAAAATCTGTCAGAGACAAGAAACAAATCACCTATAAAAGCCCAACAAAATCATAGCAGACTTCTTAACAAAAAGTCTTAAGGAGAGTTTAAAGCGTAGTATCTCAAGCCCTAAAAGGAAACAAACACCAACCCAGATGGGTGTACCACACAAAAATATATTCCCGAATTAATGGAGAAATGCTAAATTTCCTTGATGAACACGTGATAAAAAATAAATTCACCAAATCATCATTTAAAAAATTCTGAAGGATATTTTAGAAAAATATAACGAAGATAATAATTTTAAAAATCTCAACAGTATGAATTTAAAAGGCAAGGCAAGCAATTAAGCAGAAGTAAATAAAGCAGAAAATAAAGCAACTAACAAAAAGAAAAAATATGACAAGAAAAAATACATACATGTCACTTGTAATCATAAATGTGAATGCTCTCAATTCACTCATCAAAAGAAAGAGATTTGCAGGTTAGATCAATTAACAAGAACCAACAATATTTTATACAAAAGAAACACATTCATCTCAAAAAAAATTCACATGGTGAAAGTAAAAGGAGGAAAACAATACTCCTTTGGATAGAAAAATTAGAAAAAATGGGATGGCTATTCTTCTTGCAGATAAAGTGGATTTCAAGGTAAGAATGATCAGAAAAGACAAAGAAGGTGACTACATACTTGTTAAGGGGGCAACCTAAGATGAAGATACAACTATCATAGCCATATATATCCCAAAAACTAGCACACCTGGCTATGTAGAAAAAACACTAATGCTTATGAAAAATCAGATAAATAGTAATATAATGGAATTGAAGACCTCAATATACCACTGTTATACCTGGGTCAATTGTTAAAAAAAAAAAAAAAAAAAAAAAACAGAAAACTATCAGATCTGAACCAAACCTTTCACTAAATGAACTTAGTGGATATCTACAGAGTGATTCACCACAAACATTAAAATGCACATTCTTCTCAGTAGCATACGTGATTTTGTAGAAAACAGACCACGTATTCACTTGTAGAACATATTTATACACATGAAAACAAGCGGAATTATCCTATACATATTATCAAATCATACTGCAATAACATTGGAAGTCAATGGCAAAAGTAAATATCAAAACAAAGTAAACCCACAAAAATTAAATAATGCCCTCCTAAACAACAAAAGGGTCAAAGGTGAAATTTAAGAACAATGTAAAAAGGTGCTAGAATTGAATGATAATGCAAATATGACATATCAGAACCTATGTGATGCAATGAAAGCAATCCTGTGTGGAAAATTTACAGCAGTGAATTTCAAAATCAGAGAGAAGTCAAATAAATAATCTAGTGTCAAACCTCAAGCTTCTAGAAAAGTAAGAGAAAGTTAAACCCAAAGCACATAGGAAGAAGAAAATTATAAATGTCATATCAAAAATTCATGTAATGTAGACTAAGAAAACAATGGAAAGAGTTAATAAAACAAAGAGTTGGTTCTCTTTTTATTTTAAAGATAAAAACAGTAAAAACAATGAAATAAAACTTCAAACAAGACAATAGGAATGTAACAATGGTTAATACATTACATATCATGAACTTCAAATTTATTGCTCAGAGTACAATATATAGTCATAAAAAATTGACCAAACAATATTAGCACAAAAATTTATGAAAAACAATATTAGCACAAAACAATGAAAAAAGACAAATTAGTGACGCAGCTATCTCAACTATCGTATATAGTTTATTTTTCCTTTTCCATTCCTTCTTTTCTTATGCTTTCATAATACTATTGTACATTTTGCATGTTATTTACTCTTTCAGCTTCTCCCACTAGGGAGACATTGTGATGTTTACAAATAGGAGTCTGATTTATTTCACTTAAGCCTATGGTCTGAAGGCTCATTCAGTACTGTAAAAAGATCTGATGTGTATCCTTTTATTTACTGCATAGTATTTCTTTGTATAAAGAGAACACATCATTTTTCCATTTCTTGGTTGATGGGCATTTGGTTTGTATCCAAGATTTAGCTGTTACAAAGTGTACCACTATAAACATGGGTGCACATATATTGCTGTAGTATGATGTTTTCAATTCTTCAGGGAAGACCCACAGGAGGGAAATAGGTGGGTAAAATGGGGATTCTAATCATAGATTTTGAAGAATCTCCACACTGATTTCTACAGTGACTGCAAAATCTACACTCTCACCAACAGTGCATAAGGCTTCTTTCTTCCCCATAGCCCTTCCAACATTTGTTATTGATAGATTTCTTAATGATAGTAATCTTCCTGGAGTGAGATGGAATCTCAGTGTTGTTTTAATTTACATTTCTTGACTGATCAGTGATTCTGAAAATATTTCCATTTACCTATTTTTCATTTGCAATTCTTCATTTGAGAAGTGTGTATTCATCTCAGATGCCCAGTTTTGGTTTGGGTCTTTGAATTTAGGAGGTCTGACATTTTTCAGTCCTTTAAATATTCTAGATAGGAATCTTTTGTCTGAGGAACAGCTGCGTACAATTTTTCCCACTATGTTGGTTGTCTTTGTGCTCTGTTGATATTTTTGTGTGTGCGTAAATGCTTTTTAGTATGGTAAGATCCCATTTGTTTATTCTTTGTAGTGTTTTCCATAAATTCTGGTTTTGTTCATGAACTCTCCTTACATGCATATCTTCAAGATTTCTACATATTTTATATTCCAGTAGATTTAGTGTTTCTGTTTTTTTTTAAATCTTGTACATTGGATCAAACTCATAACCTCACACTTGCCAGGCATTTATGCCACTGAACTAAATCCCTGGCCCAGTGTTTCTGTTTTTTATATTTAGATCTTTGATCCATTTTTCTTTAGTTTAGTGCATAGTGATAGACATGGGTCTAGATGTAGTCTTTGAATTTGGAAAGGTAGTTTTACCAGCAGCATTTAATAAAGGGGCTATATTTCTTCCAGTGAGTATGTTTGGCCCCTTTGTCAAAGATAAGGTGAATGCTTGAGTTTGGGTTTGTATGTCTGTCTTCTGTTCCACTAGTCCTTAGGTCTCTTTTACTGCCAGTACCAGGTTGATTTTATCACAGTATCTCTGTAGCATAATTTCAAGACTGGAATTCTGATGCCCTCTGACTTGACTTTGTGGCCAAAATTGCTTTTGCTATTCTAGGCATCTTCTGGTTCCAAGTGAATTTTAGAAATATTTTCTGTATTTCTGTTAAGTACAATAATGGTATTTGGTTGGGGTTATATTAAATCTATATAACATTTTGGGGAGTAAGGCTATTTTCACTATGTTAATTCTTCCTGTTGATGAACAAGGGATATCTTTTTCATTTTCTGACATCCTAATTGATGTCTTTTATCAGAGAACAGTAATTTTCAATATATAGATGATATACTTCCTTTGCTAGATTCCTAAGTATTACTTTATTTTTTTGGATGCCATTGTGAAAGTTGTGATTTTCCTATTCTCTCTGTGAGTTTGTTGTTTTGGTAACAGAATACTACTGATTTTTGAGTTTTCTTTGTATCCAGCTGTGCTACCAAATTTGGATTTTCAATCTAGAAATCTTTAGATGGAGTTTGGGGTCTTCTATGTAGACCATTATGTTATCTTCAAACGATAGTTTAACTTTTTTTCACTACATTTATCTCTTTTATTTTTTCTCTTGTGTAATTATGTAATTGATTCTTTACAAAATTAAATAAATTAGAAAATCCTCAACAAACAAATGAAAAGAGGGTAGAAAAGACTCAAATAAATTCATACAATTATAAATGAAAAGTACAAAATTATAATAAATACTGCAGAAACACAGAAGATGATTTATACTGACTTTGAGACCCTATATTCTAATAAGGTTGAAAACACAGAAGAAAGGAAGAGATGCCTTGAAATATTTGAATTACCAAAACTGAATCATGAAAAATGTTAAATAACACAATAATATCAGTAAATAAAATTGAAAATTTAATCAAATAACTACCAACCAATTCACTCGTGAATTCTAAAAGAATTTTAGAGATGCAAGGCCACTACTCTTCAAACTCTTTAATAAAACTCAGAAGGAAGCATGATACCAAAACCAGAGGAATGTTCAACCAAAAAAGGGAACTATAAGCTAATCTCATTAACTAACATAGATGGAACTATTTTCAGTTTAATCTTGCAAAAATAATGCAGCAAGTCAAGAAAAGTACACATCATGAACATGTATTTATCACAGATATACAAGACTGGTTCAACACAGAAATCAATAGATATAATGCACCACAGTACCAAGAACAAGAACCACATGAGTATCTCAATAGATCCAGAAAAAGCATTTGACAAAGTCCAGAAACCATTTATATTAAAAACCTTCAGAAAATAAGAATGGAAGGTCTTTATCTCAATCTAGTAAAAGCAATCTATGACCAAAAAACCAGCTAACATCATACTAAATAGTCAGAAAGTGAAAAATATCACTTTGTGCCTAAAGTCAGGAACAACACAAGGATGCCCACTTTCAACTCTCCTGTTTAATATAATTCTGGGAACAGCCAGAGCAATTAGGCTAGGAAAGAATTAAAAGTTACATGGCTAGGAAAGGAAGAATTTAAATTACCAGTATTTTCTGATGACATGATAACTCTACATAGAAGTCCTCAAAAATTCAGCAAGAGATTACTAGAATTAATTACTAAATTTGGCATGATAGCAGGATACAGGAAATACTCAAAATAAAAAGCATTCCTGTCCACAAATAACAAACTCACTGAGAAAGAATTATATGAATCAACAGCTTTTACAAAAGCATAAAGAAAAATGAAATACTTAAGAAACTATGTCTGAAAATAATTGAAACAAAAAGATATTGAAAAGTACAGTATTCTGAAAATGGGGGTCAAATAGGATATTAGAATTTCATAGGGTTTCCTCTGTTCTTTCTTTTTTTGTTGTTTTTTTCAGACACAGTTTCACTATTCAGTTCAGACTGGCCTTGAACTAACTTTGTAGCGCAGGCTGGACTTGAACTCACAGCAATCCTCCCGCCTCAGAGTCCCGAGTGCTGGGATTAAAGATTTAAGACAACATGCCTGGTTTTCCTTGTTCTTGAGTAGACATGAAAAAATAGTGAAAATATCTACACTCCCAATAATGTTATACAGATCGAATGCAGTACAAATCAAAAGACCAGAAGCACACCTCACTTAACTAGACAAAGCAATCCTGAAATTCACATGGAATCAGAAAGAGTTCAGAAAACAAAAGAAAAGTTGGGCAACAAAGCAGAGGAAATCACAAGCCCTAATTTAATGTTGTGTTATAAAACTACCATGATACCTACAAAATAAATAAATATATAGATACAAAATTCTCAGAAAACTGACTTCGCACGTGCCAAAGATTACTCCTAGGCTCACTTTTCTTACCAGCCATTAAAACAAAATTGAAATGAATCCAGGGTATAAGTATTAAAACAGAAACACTCAATCTTCTGAAAAATAAATAGGCAAAACTCTTGAGTACATGGGGATAGGCAAAGACTTAATTAAGAAAACTTTGATTATTACAAAATATCACCAATTAGATATTCAAATTAAAAAATGTTTTATACAGCAAAAGAAACCAATAGTGGTGAAGAAACAACCATTATAATGGATAAAAAAGTTTATTTGATGTTTCTCAGACAATTGATTAAAATCTATACTATATAAAGAAATAAAAATAATGATTTCTCAAATTTAAAAAACAAATAGACATTTCTCATATGTGAAGATAGAAACAAGAAATATATATATGAAAAGTTCTCAAAATCACTGGCTACACAAAAATCCTAAATAAAAGGTCACTGAAATTCCATCTCATTCCAGAATGAGTGGCTATCATCAAGAAGTAAACTAATAACAAATGCTAGCGAGGTTGATGGCTAAGACAGTGAAATCCTTTCTCCATTGCTAATGGGATTGTAATTTCATACAACCAGTATGGAAATTATTATGGAGGTTTCTAACAAAACTAGAGGCACGAATTGACCCAACTATGCCGCTTCTAGGTATCTTCCCAAATTTTGTAAAAACCTCATACCATAGTCATATAGCAGCATTATTTATAACAATTAAATGTTGTAAAAAAAAAACCCTATGCCCATCAGAAAGTAAAAGGATAAAGAAAATGAGGTATTTGTACAGAATGGAATACCACCTTGACATAAAGTAGAATAAATTTAAGTCATTTGCAAAAAAAAAGAAAAAAAGTTTGCAATTTGAGACTATAATCTTAAGTAAATTAATAAGACAAGTTTAAATGTTAAATTGTGTTTCTTGCATGAGAAACCGAAGGAAGGAACATAATGTAGAATAGGTATTGGAAGTAGGATGAACCTATTTAAATAGAAGTGGTGTAAGAAAGCAGGAAATGAGAAGAAGATAAAAGGAAAAAATAAGAGAATAAAAGGAAAAAAACCGGAAAATAACCTTCTGTAAATGGTGTTATGGCGTACATTTAGATGTCCTCCAAAAGCCTCATGTTGTCATAGGTAGAGCTTTTCAGAGGTGGATGAATCTAGAATGTATGATTCATGGTGCAATGGTAAAGTTAAGGCTGTTAGAATTAAGAGTGGCTGCAATTACTAAGTCCATCCCCTGACTGGTTTGACACTGCCCTAATGCTGGTAATGTGTAAACAATATAAGACAAAGGAATAGGCTTATCTTGCTCTCTTGTTTGCCCTACTACCTGCTGTCTGTCACGAACTGTTCTCTACCATGAAGCAATTGGATTATTGACTGAAATCTCTACAAGCTGTGAGATAAATAAACCTTTCCCCCTTTTAACTTTGGGTGTCATGCATTTTGTCTGAGTAATGAGAGAAAAGTAACTAAAACAGAATTTGACACCAGAGAAGTGGGGTCATTACTGTGTGTAAACCGGCACATATGGTTTAGGAGCCTTTGGGAATGTTTTGCAGGAAGGGTTTGGAAACATTCAAAGATGCTAGATGAAAAAATACAGCTAGAGTGCCTTAGGTGTTACTTGATGGGAGATTCTGATCAGAGCTCAAGAGATCAGAAATCTGATAGAAATTCTTTCAGTAGACCAGGCTCAGGTGGTTTCCAGCTGGAAGAAGAACCACACTGGTTGTTGGACTCCAGAATGTGTGTGCTACAACTTGGCAGAAAGTTTGTCTGCATTTTGCTCACGTCCAGAGCTTTTGTCTGAGTCTGAGATTAAGACAGAGTAGAAAAGTTATTCTGGCAGAAGAAATTTCAGGGCAGTCTAATGTTGAGCACTGGCATGGATACTGTTGGCTAGATTTATTAAGCAGATTTATGTTGATAATCAACAGTAAAGAGTCTAGCAGAGTGATTCAAAACCTTGCATGTTTGGCAATAAAGGAAGATCTAGTAAACCTATGTACTAAAAAGATAGAGCAAAGGAGATACTGATTGCTGAAAAAGAACAGTGGAACAGAAAGTTGCCCTGACAGCATCATAAAAATAATCAGGACTCTTCCCTATTCAGTCTCAAAAGTGCAAAAGTAAAAGACCTTCCTTGAATTTAGAAGAAAACTCCATAGCACCATGTTGCAGAATAGTACTGGCCTAGAGAATTTGTTCATTGGACTAGGATTCAGAGTGCTAAGTGATTCAGGAAATTTTTCCTTACAGGCAAAAGAGAAGAAAACTTGACTACTGATCCAGCTGTCAGCCAACTATAGCACTATGCACATGGCACTGGTTTAGGTACATATGAGGTTAGAAAGGCTTCCACCCAGATTTCTGGAGAAGGCTTTGGAGAACAGGCAGTGTGCCCCTGAGAGTGCACTGTGTGAAACAGTCAATGTGAAGCCAAAGATTCACAAGTTTGGAGAAAACAGGAAAATGGATCATCTGAGGAAAACTGAAAGGAGAGAGAGAAACCATGGGAGCTAAAACCAGAGACAATGTTTTAAGGGTGGATACGCACAAGTGCCTTGGATTTCACAATACCCTTCAGAGTGTCAAACATGCTGGAAGTGGAACTGTGGTATTTAATGTTTTCCCTGTTGGATTTTGGACTTTCTTTTGCATCATTGTTTTGTGTCCTCCTGTTTGTAACTTTTGGAATGAAAATGTCTATTTGTGCAATTGAACATGTTAAGTGTGTAACTTTCTTTTCATTTATATAGAGCCTTGAAGCTAAGATATTGCCTTAAATCTCATAAATTTTGTACTTGGACTTTTCAGCAGTGCGGAAACTGTGAGGACTTTTATAACTCTTTGAGATGGACTAAATACTTTCTTGCGTAAAGAAATATGTGTGAGTCTTTGGGCATGCATTGATGGAACGTTATGGCTTATGTTTAAATGTCTCCTCAAGACGTCATGTGGCCATAGGTGGGGCTTTTTCAGAGGTGACTGGATCTAGAATGTGTGACTGATTCACAATGAAATAATAAGATTAATGGTGCTAAAATTAAGGGTGACTGTGATTACTAAATTAGTCCACTGATCCTTTTGGCATTGCCCTAAGCCTGGAAACAATATAAGGCACAGAAAAAGGCCTGTCTTGCCCTCTTACTTCTTTACTACCTTCTGCCTGCCATGAACTGTTATCCTCTGCAAAGCCATCCGGTCTTGGAACAAGTGAATTATGGATTGAAAACTCTAAAACTGTGAGCTAAACAAAACTTTCCCCTTTAACTATGAGTGTCGGGTGTTGCCATGGTTTTTGTCTAGATGTCTCACTACAGTCTCATGCAGTTCTAGATGGAGCTTTTTTGGTGATAGCCGAATCTAGAATGTGTGAAGGATTCAAAGCGCAATGTTAGGATTAAGAATGATGGGAGATTAAAGGTGTGGGGTAGCAGGTATGCAATATAATATAAAAGACAGAAAGAGGGTTATGTTTCTCTCTCTTTTTTCTCTTAGTTTCTCTTTTTCTTTTTCTTTCTCTTTCTCTCTTTTTCTTTCTCTTTGTCTCATAGCTTTTTCTGTCTTCTGCCATGAGCTGTCATCCCTCTGCCTTGTGCTACACTACCTTGGAGCCAGCAGATTATGGACTGACAGTTCTATGCACTGTGAGACGAATAATCTTTTCCTCCTATAATTTTGGGGGTTGGATATTTCATCCAATCAATGAGAAAAGTAATAAAGATAAATGTTTTGTCTCAGTAACAAGAGAAAAGTAAGACAAATGGGAAGGGGTAGAACCTTTGAAGAGTGTGGAGCACAACGGACAAAAAGAGATAAACTGATGCATTTTATACAGTACAAATTACTTATGATGAATATGATCAAAATGTATGACAAAGATATAGTAGTAAACTTAAAAATAAAAGGATTTATTGCTGAGTGGGATCAACTTTTTCCAGTCATTATATTATTTTTCTGTAGCTGATTTCTTCATTTTATCCTATTTTAATTCACTGCTTGTCCTTCAAGTGTGTTCATTTTTTCTGACTTACAGGTATTGTTGGCTTCATTTTCTCTTTGTGGAATGTCTTTGAGAAGATTTTATAAATCTATTTTAGTGGTGATAAATTTCTTGAGGTGTTCCTTGTTGCAGGATCCATAAGTCAGTGTTGGAAGTTGTTATCCTTTAGGACTTGAACTACTTTACTTTGAGCACTTCTGATATTTATATGGAAGTATCTGTGATTCTAATGGGTTTATCTTGTATGTGATTTGTTGTTGTTCTCTAATAACTTTTAAGATTTTGTCCCTGTGATGGGCTTCTGGAATTATGTTGGGTAGAGAAGTTATCATTCAATCTTATCTATTTGGTGTTTTATATGCCTCACTTATTTGCATGTTTACTTCATTTCTCATGTTTGGAAAATTTTGTGCTACTTATTTTGAACAGGTATTTAAGCCATTTGTGAGGTCTTATGAGTTTTACTTCTGATTATGTTTAGGTTAGTATTTTTTTGCATAATCTAGCTGTTGTTGGAACAATGTTTAATTTTCTTTAGCATTTTTAGTATATCCTTTAGGAATTGGTCTTTGAAGGGATAATTGCCTTTCAGTTATGAAATTTTGTACATGAATTGGTCTGTAATGTTGCCGTATATTTTATAGGATTTTTAATCTCCTAGATTTCTGACTGAAATTTGTTTGTTCACTCAGCTATAAAGAAAGATCACATTAAGATTTTTATAGGTAAACGGATGTGACTCGAGACCATAATCATAAGTGAAATAAATTAAACTCACATGTGTAAATACCATATTGTCTCCCTAGTGTAAGAAACTGAAAGAGTAAGTAAGATACAAAATCTTGAATAAATATTGTGAAAGGGTGAGTAACTACTCAAAAGAGAAAAAGTAACTCAGGCAAAAGGAAAAAAGAAAGATGGGGAAAGGAAAAACAATATATAAATTTGTATATACACATTTAAGATAGCTGATAATTGTGCTACTAATTCTGTTAGCTCTAGGAACAAAAGAGTTAACATTCATAGGATTAGATCAATTTTGCACGTTTATATCTGGTAATCTGAGTAACTCTTTTGAAGATAACTATGCAAAATAACAATCTTAGTTATGTTCCTACCACCATGTTTTGAAAGCCTATATTTTTTCATTGTCTAGCTCTCTGTTATTGTCATTTATTTTTCACTTTGTTTTTTGTTGTTTTTGTAATTTGTTTTATTTTTTCTCTCTACTATAGAAAAGATATAGATGTACATGTATAAGCTTGTGTATGACTAGATCTTCTAAAATGTTTACAAGAATTGATTTTATTATGTGTGATAGTATGAACAGCTACTTTGAACAAAACGAGACTTTATGATAGCAATGGCTGATTTCCTATCATCTTGTTGTGAAGTCCAGTAATGCTTTTATTCTTTATTTTCATTGGTTTTGTCTGTTTCGTATTACTTGATTTCAATATATTTTGAAGAGAACATGGCATAACGGTAACCATTGTTGATTTTCCTATGGTCTGCTTTTGAAGGCTAGTAATGTTTTGATTCTTTTGTTTTGAATGCTTTTATATTACTTGTTTTGTTTGAAATTATTGTGTATGAAGAGATGTACAACTATTTCAAAGAAAATAAGAGATATTATGCTAATCACTGTTGGTTTCTTGTTGTCTTGTTTTGAAATCCTGCATTGACTGCATTGTTTTGTTCTGATCTGCTTTGTTCTGTTCTGCTTTGTTTTGTTCTCTTTAAAATAAAATTAAGAAATAGAAATTTGTTTGTCCACTGCAATTCTTTGCTGAATTTGTCACTCATGTTTTGTATGGTTTCTGGGGATCATATAGCTTGCTACTAGTTTCTTCTGAGAGAATGTGCACCTTTCTTGTTATTACTTCCATTATACATTTAGTTATTTCTTCACTAATCCTGCTTCCTCACAAGCTTTAAGCTAGGAAATGGAGAGAAAGTTCACATTACCTCTTCTTTTATCTGCATTGTGGTGTATCACTTCAATTTCTCTGTAAGTTCCAGTTTTCCTGTCAGATCCTTCCTATGTCCCAAGAATACACTGCCCTCCTTTTCTTCTAAAATTGTTATTTTCCATTGTCTGGATTCCAACTCTTGGAGAGGTTGACTTATTGTTGCATACTGCCCCATCATCTTCCCAAAAGTCCTTCTGTGTATATTAATTGAATGGATTAACAATGTTTATTAAGTACCAACTCTGAGTCAAACATTATTCTAGGTAGTTGAACTATATAGATATTTATTTTAGATTTCTAACAAGTTTATTGAGATATAATCTATATGTTATACAATTCATCTATTTAAAGTAAAAATTTCAATGGTTCTCAGTATAACATGGAGTAGTGGAACCATCAATACAATCAATTTTATATCATTATTATCACTCCAGTATTAAATCCCCACACTCCTTAGTTGTGATTCCCAACTTACTCCCCAAGTACCACTTGCCAGCAATTGCAAATTTACCTTCTGGTTCTTAAATTTCTTTGTTATGCACATTTCAAACATATGGAAGTGAACTTTGTGAGTGATCTTTTACATTAACATAGTGTTTGAACTTTCAACCCATATTGTAGCTACTGTAGCATGACTCAGAATTGTATTGTATTCCTTTACATTTTGGTATAATGTTGTAATTTTTATTATATAGGAAAAAATGTAAAACCAAATTTTATAAAATAATAACAGGAATATAAAATAGCTAATATATTAGGTATTTTTATCTTTAAAATAGACTACAAGATATGGCATAAAAATTCTGCAAATCATATTAGGTCAAACAGTTGTTTCAGTATACTAAAAGAAATTAGCATTATGACTATCTTGTATTTGTCTTTTTCCTTTTCCCTTCCTTCCTTTCCTCTCTACCCCTTCCTAGTTCCTTTTTCAGTTTGAACAATTTCTTCCCACTTCACAATATCTATTGTATATTTTGGATCTTGTTCATTCTTTCAGTTTTACATGTGAATCTGCTTTATTTCACTTAGAAATAGGGTATCCAGTTGTATTTATTTACCTATAAAAGTCTCAAGCTTATCCTAATTTATGACTAAGTAGAATTCCGTTATACAAAAAGACCACATTTTTTATCCATTCCTTTGTTGATGGGCATTTTGTTTGTTTGTTTCCAACATTCTTTTAGAATTCTGTTTTGTTGCTACCCTTTTTTCTGTTTTGCTTTTATGCTTCTCTTCAAATAAAATTTAAAAAATGTATAATTGCTATTATAAAAAGAGGAAATAGGAAGTGTGGGATTGATGACCACATTTCTAAATTCTTGTTGGATTGTTAAACAGATCTGTTTGCACTCTCACTGCTTTAGTGACTACTTTGTGTGCTTTAATCCTGTAACTTGAGTAACTATTTCTAAAAGAACAATGTGTAATGCATCAACTAGTGATTTCTGTTTATCTTTTTTGAAATTCTTACTGTTTATCTTTTTTTGAAATTCTGTACTATTTCTGTCCTTTTTCTGTGTTTTTTCTCTCTAAATAAAAAATGATCATGTGTTTTTTTATTTGGTCTTTTAATATGGCGTATGAATTTATTGCTTTGCATTTAATCAACCAATCCTGCATACCTGGAGCAAATCCTACTTGGTCATTGTTTATAATCTTCTTGAGGATTTGGTGCACTCTGTCAGTATTTTACTGAGGATTTTTGCATCCATGTTTATTATGGAAATTAACTTGTAGTTTATAGAGTCATTTATGAGGAAGATGTTTTACGGCTATGGATTTGAAGCAGAAAATATACAAATAATTCTATTAGTGTAAATTCTAAAACAAAATTTAAAAAATAATACATAGAAAAATATCTCATGGAGAATTGAAGAAAGGAAATTATTCTTGAATAAAAGTGGATGTTTAGCAAACAAAGAGGGATATTTCCTTCACAGAGATATAATGATATAGAAAAACAAATTTCATATGTGGACGACTGTGTAGGGTATGTAGTTGTGACAAATGAGACTAGAACAACCTAATCTCAATTTTGCAGTTCGTGCATTCTTAGTTAAGACATTACATTTTTTATTAAGATCAAAAGCCGCAACATGAAATAAAATCTGGCAAATCCGAGCTGTATTTCTGGAGAAGAGAAAATGTAATGTGCTTGCTAGGTAAGCATGTGGAAATCTCCAGATTTTAGCCCCAGCTCTGAAAAAGGAAAAGAAAAAACAAACAAACAAACAAACAAAAAAAAACAGAACCACATATAGATATCAACCTCACTCCCACTCCAATCAAAATAATAATAAATACCATTGTAGATGTATGGGTGTTGGAAGTTCTTATACACTGTTGGTGTGAATATAAACTAGGACACCATCCAACTTCTTTTCTGAAATGGAATCAATTCTGTAGAGATAATTGCATATCCCTGTTTATTGAAGTTCAGTTTATGATACCTACTTTAAGGAACCATCCTAGGTATCCATTAACAGATGAATGGATAAAGAAAACGTAATATATACAATACATGCACAAAGAAGTATTATTCAGCTATATAAAGAACAAAAGTATATCATGAGCAGGAAAATAAATGGATTCAGGATTCTTCAAATAGCTTAAGAAAACCAAGCCAGACTCAGAAAGACAAATATCAAATTCCTTCTTTCATATGTAAAATCTAGAAAAATCAACAATCTGAAATTAGAAAGGAGATTATTAGAGAAAATAAATGATATCAGGAGGAAGGATGAGGACGGGTAAAAGAAAAATTGGAGGATGTACATGATCAAAATGTGTTGCATGACTGTATAAAAACATCACAGTGAAAGCAATTTTTCTATATAATTAATATGAACTAATAAAAAGGGGACAATTAATTTCATTTTTCATAGAAGCTATAGAAAATCAATTTGTTAGCTGCTAAATCATCATGTACAACAATATGTCATTTCACATTGTTCTCTAGTTATTTATTGAATGAAACACTCTGGTGAATTCTCCTTTTTTTTACCTGAAATTTACATAGATGAAGGGTTTATTAAGTACCTGTCCCAGAAAATTTTTTGCTTTACTTTATTTATTTATGGCAGGGATTCTTGTTTATTTACCAAAAAAAACAATGGAAAGTAATTATTTTTCAAGCCACATGAGTAAACATTCTCTTTGTGTCATTTGCATTTCCAAGATGTTCACTAGATAAATCACTATATCACTTTTCTTAAACTTTAGTGTCATCGGTACCATACTATATGCAAAATATTTGTTTATTTCCCTAGTAATCTTGAATTATATATAAGTAACATTCAAATCAATGAGGAAGAAGCAAGTTGCTCCTGGGAACTTTTCTGAAACACCTGGGGGTTTTCTTAGTTTGTGTTATGATTAGGGCCATAAATAAAATTGGAATATGGGCTGAATTATTGTTGTTCTTGAAATACCTAATGCTACTGCTAATAGAAGCATTAATATTGTGATACTGAGAGACAAAGAAATAATTGCTGAAAGTTATTTCTCTTTTTAGGGGGACTAAGGATAGAACCCCAGGCCTTGTATTTGATGGAAAGCAGTCTACCACTGAAGTATACTCCTCACTTGCCCTCTCTTTCAGGGAAATAGATTACATGAAACACTTTTACACTGAAAGAGAAAATTAATTATAGATGCAAGAAAAAAATTGTGAGACTTTTATATTTCTGTTTTCCAGATGAGAAAACAAATACAGAGAGATTAAGTAATTACTTTAAAATCACACAGTCAACTAACAGTGGTTGCAGTACTTGTCTAGATTCTTTGAAGCAGTAACTTACAAGAATGTCAAATTAACCAGTAGCTGGGATCCTACAAATATATTTTACTGGAATCCAAAAAAATAATCAAGCTGCTTGATGCAGAACACCTTCGCCAAATTTTCATACTGGAAAGATACTTTTCTGTGGATAGCAGTTTTGAAGGCAGATGTTGCTTCAGGCAACCAGTGCCATTACTAAAATAACAAAATCAATTTTCTCATGAAATTTATTCACAGACATAGAAGCAATGTTCTTCATGTATACTAGCAACCACTGCACGCAAGAAAGTTTTATGCAATTGACAAAAATCGTAGCAATACAAAACATAAGCATGTTTAATTGGATGAACATCAGGTAGACAAAAATGTTTATATAAACACAAATATTGATAATGGTCACCAGAGGTGATCTACATAATTACAACTTGAAAATGATGTTCCTGATTACCTCAAGTTGGGAATTAGGTTGTGTGATCTGTGTGACAGCTGTGACAGGTGTAGCAGAAAAGTTCCAATAAAAAGACACAATGCTGCATAATAATGTTACTGAAAACAATAGATAAAAGTCAAGATTTATTAGAATTTTAACTTATGGTTTACAAAAAATTATGTAGAGATTTAGGAATAGGAGAAATGATTTTTCTCCAACATTAACAGAAGTTAAGAGTAGACCTAAGGTATGATATTTATATTTACATTACCTAAGCTAAACAGAAGCATTCTTCATGTGTTCTTACTGTTAATATTCTTATATGGAAGTTATTTTGATATTCTAATTACTAGGAAATGAAAATTACAATTAATTTTCCTTTCAATTTTCAATTACTTTCTCCTATCCCTCTTCTTAGGGACCATCTATTATTTGCTCAGTGACCAGTAGATTAATTTATACCACAAGTGAATCAAAACTAGTGTAATAAGTGAAAACATAGTAGGGCTGTATCTTAAAAACATATTTTTTTTCATAAATTTAAGGAGAAAAATGAGCATTCTCATGCATAATTAGACAACAATCCAAATGATAATTTATTTTCCAAGTTCTAGAATGTCATTAGGAAAATCTTTCTCATAAAAATTAAGCTTCAACATTTTTTGCTGGGCCTAGATAAAAAAAATATCAAGTTGAGAGTTAGAGAAGGAAAGGATGACATAGAGAGACATTTGAGATATATATTTTCATATAAGGTAGAATGCAGGCTGATTATATCTCAAAGAATGTTTCTTCTCCCATTAAATCTCAGGATTCTATTTTAGGAAAAAAATCCACCTGTCATAGTTTTAAACTAGAAAATAACACATTGTATCAAAGAGAAAATCAAAGAAAGAAAGTTTAAATTCCTGCATTATTTTTCTGTTGCTGAGTAACAAATTTCCAAAATCAAAGTGGTTTAAACAGTGTGAATTTATTATCTCATGATTCTGTACATTAGAATTATTCTGTACCAGGTGGGCTTATTAGATTTTTTTCACTCTAGTTTTCACAAGGCTGAAATCAAGGCATAAGCTACTCTGTATTCTGATATGAAGGCTCTAGGGTAAAATTTTCTTGTGTATTCATTTTGACTGTTGCTGTGATTCAAGTTCATGTAACTATAGGCTAAGATGAGTATTTTCTTGCTGGGTGCTGACATGGAGCTGTCTTTATCTTTTAGAGACCATCCACGCTCCTTGACTCATGACCATTTTCTTCATCAACATTAGCACTGATAAATTGAACCCTTCCAAGCTTCAAAGCACGTTGATTTGTCCTTTTGCTTCATCTTTTCCTTTTTTTGCTTGACAAAGTTATCTATTTTTTTAAAAAAAGCAAAACAGAAAATAAAGTATAGAAATGATACAGAATTTCAAAAAACAGTAGGAAATAAACACTGGTTATTATATTGTGTATTGTGATCTTAGAAGTAGTTCTGATTACAAGCTCTAGGCACAAAAATAATCAGTCAATCAATGACAGCACAACTGTTCTTTTTGATGAACTAACAGAGGGTGATATTATATTTATCTATCTTGCATTCACATACATACATACATACTATTATATATGTTTACCAAAATACATATAATCTTTTCCTTTTCTCCTTTCCCCTATCCCAGTTGTTTTATCCTTTTTATCATGTTCTTTCTTTTTCATTATTATAATATCTAGCCAGGGATTTAGTTGAGCAGCATAAGTGCCTGCCTGGTAAGTGTGAGGTCGTGAGTTCAATCCCCAGTACTCCCCAAAAATCTCGATTATTAAAGTCTCAATTGATTATACTAGTTAGGACCACCCAGATAAACCAGGTTAATCTTCCTGTTTTAAAGTCCATTCTCCTAACTATATGTAAATTACTTCTTGGCACACAAAATAATATATTCACAAGTTCTAAGACTAGGCTGCAAACATCCTGGAAGATGGTATGTGTTCTACCATAATAGCCTACTCTACACCAAACAACTAGTAAATTATCTAGTAGTTTGTTAAAATCTATGACTCTTCCCTTTTTAAATTTTTTTTATTTAAAGGGATAAAACAGAAAAAGGAGAGAAATATTACAGAATTTCAAAAAAAAACATAAACAGTAAGAAATCACTAGCTGATAAATTACATATTGCCTTTTTATAAATAGTTGTTCAAGTTACAAAATTAAAGCACACCAATATACATTGCTCTTTGTGTAATAGTTTGATGCCCTGTAAGTCATTTTCTTTCTAGCTTAGTTGTAAAAAGAACACTTTTATGGTCTAAAAGTTCCCTAAAAGCATGAGTGTTAGAGACTTGGTCTCAGGGTGGCAGTACTATTTTGGAAAAACCTAGGACCTTCAAAAGATAGGGCCTAGTGAGAGAACCTCAAATCATCCAGGAAGTGTCCTTGAAGATATTCATGTGACACTGGCCCATTTTTTCTTTCTCGATTTTTGCTTTCTGACTAATGATAATAAATGGCTTTGCTGCGCTCCCACAATGATAAGTTGTCATACCTTATGTTGGTCTAGAAAAACAAGGCCAGTTGATCATAGACCGCAACCTTCAAGTCTATGAGCCAAAATGAAGTTTATAAACTATCTCAATTATTTCATCATCCATCCATGAAAGCACCAATTCCATATTGACAATAAAATTTGTTTCTCAATTCTGGGAAATGAACACAGGATATCATGTGTACTATTGTGTATTATACCATCTGGACATTAAACCACATTTCTAGCCTATTGAGATATAAATATTTCTTGAGAATAATCAGTTCAAAATGGAAAAATTAAGCTGAGTTTTGGCAACATGTATGTAATCCCAGGACTCTGGGAGGTTGAGATAATAGGATAGCAATATTTAGCCTTGCCTGGAAGCTTAATTACATAGTGAGATCTTGACTCAGTATAAAAACCTTTAAAATGACTGGGAATGTAACTCATTGTAAAGACTCTGGATTCACTTCCTAAAACTGAAAAAAATGAAGTCATTTCATTAAGAATTTTGAGAAGCTGAAGCTTGTAAATAATGTATTACTCTGAGGAAAGAAATCTTCCAGTTTTAATAAAAGTTCACCTTTTAATTAGCTAAAGCTAGGAAGCTAGCATATATAATGAACTACATTTCCTTATAATAGGATGACATATTTTCATGATGACAAAATATTGATTAAGTAAATTATCTAGAATTAATTTAGATATAATGAATACTTTCCTACCTGATAACATATTTTAAGGAGTTCATTTGACTTGAGTTCTTTTGCTTTATTAATTCAGTAAAGAGTCATATTTTCTCCATCTGATTAAGTTCCACTTGTAGAATGCAGAAAAACAAAACACACAAAGAAAGAGGGAGATAAAGAGAAAGAGAGAGAAAGAGGATCTTCAGAAGTTAGTCTCTCATTCTAACTCTCTAGTGTTTAAAATCAAGAGATTTGAATCATAATCTTAAAAACACCCAACTGTGTGAGTTCAACTGAATCACAGCAGTTCTCTGGACCTTAATTTTTATTATCTGGGAGCTGAAAAATATATCTTTTCATGTTTATAACAACTCTAATTTTCAATGCCCCAATTATCCCAAACACTTTGGGATATAATTAATTCTTAAAGTAATATTTGCTTGGAGAGATTATGAATTTCTACTGGCATTTTGAGAGATCTTAGATGTCAAATTTTGAATATTTTAAACTTATAATTCATTTAGTCTTCTATATGACTAAATTATCGCCACTGGTCTTATTACATTTTTGACATAGAGTTCTTTGGTGCTCTTTTTGGTGACTCTCTCTCTCTCTCTCTCTCCCTTTCCCTTTTCTTTCCTCTTTCTTGTCTTTCTTTCATTATATGCTCTTTCTTTTTATGATGGAGATCAAATCGAGTCTTGTGCATGCTAGGTAAACACTGTATCACTGAACTAAAACCCTAACTCCTATACTATTTATTTTAATTTGTTAGTACATGTTTAAAGTACATAATGTTTACATTTCTTAAGTGTATAGGCTTGCTATATGTAGAGTCATTCTAGCACCAGAGAATATTTAATTGATAAATTGTCTTTGAAAGTAACTTAATAGCTCATCCTTTAATATTGCATCTATGTATTTTAGAACAGGAAGGCAATGGCCCACAGTTTGATAAACCCAATCATTAAGCTTTTTACTCAGTTTTAAAATGGCACTGGAAAATGGCTTAAACATCTGATGGGGAATTGGACTATGAGGTCTGATCCTTAGTCATTTTATTTAACAATCAAATAATAAGGATGAAGGAAATAAATAAGTGTAATAATTTTTTATTAAGATAAGCTAAATTCTGTAACAAGAGAATCATAAAATTTCAGTGGCATAACATGGAAATATATTTCTTAACTCAGTAGGTCTTGGTAGTGTTGTTGTTTTTTATGGGGATTGAGAAACTTTGCCCATGTACAGTTGTTCAGGAGCACAAGCTGTCAGTAGCTCTGCAATCCACAATAGATAATTTTCAAGGTCACCATGGAAGTCAATATACTGGCAGCACACTAGTAAAGGAATAAATGATGGCAAGGAGCCTATTTTCATGGGTCAAGCTTGAAAGAGCATACATTATTTCTCATTACATACTTCTGGCTGTAAGTCATCAGTGTGTTTGTATCTAACTGCAAAGTGTGCTGAGAAAACACTGCAGAATCCAGTCATGCACCCTGGAAAAGCAAACATGCTGAAATGGTAAGTTGAGATCTCCTTCATATTTATTTTAACTTGTAAAATGTGACAAGTTTTTAAATGCTCAAATTTAGAGAATTAATAATTTTCAATTAGGCATCCATAATTTACATTCCCACTTTTTGAAACATTTTTAAATTTCATAGCTATATTGAGATATAACTGGCATAACATAACATTCACATATTATGAGTGCACAATTAAATGGTTTTAGTACATTTATACAGTCATGCAATTATCTCCACAATCTAGTTTTCAAATATTTCTAATTCAATTGTACCCATTTGAAATCAATTCTCATTTCTATCTCCAGTCCCAGGGAACCACTGATGTTTTCTAACTCTGATTTTCCTTTGGTAGGAATTCATCATAAATGAAAATGTATTGTATGTACTCATTGCAGGTGTGTTTTTTCCACTTAAAATAATATTGTGGTAGTTTATCCACATTGTTGCATGTATCAGTATTTTGTTCCTTTTACTGCTTGAACAGTTGTGCCATAGTTTGTTTATCTCTTCACTAGTTTACAGACATTACGGTAGGTTCCAGTTTGGCATTGCTAAGAATAAAGACACTGTCAGCATTTTTATACAAGATTTTGTGTAAATGTCTAAATAAATACTTTCATTTATGTTCAATAGATACATGGCAGTAGAATTTCTGATATCCAGATGTTTAAAAATTGGAAGAATTGCTATACTTTTCCTAAATTAAATACACTATTTTACATTTTTAACTAGCAATGCATGCTCTTCCACCTCCTTGTCAGCAGTTCATATTGTTTGTTTGTGTGTGTGTGTGTGTGTATGTGTGTGTGTGTGTTTGTATAGTCATTCTATAGGTCTCGTTGTAGCTTTAGTCTTCCTTTTTCAATTTCAAACTTGATGCCATGGTACTGTGTACAAGCAATAATTCTAACAAGTTTATATGAATTTCCATTGTCATTGGCAGCATTCAAGGAAACTAATTTCAGATGGACATTCATATTTTCTCTACATTTTTCAGAAATTTGTCTGGTTTGATGAATACCAAAGTGTTTTGGTGTTAAGGTCATATAAATCAAGGTTCTCTAGAGAAACAGAACCCATAGATTATTTACAAACACAAAATAAATGGTTTCCATAGCTGCAGAGTTTAGAATGTCTGGAATCTATAAGGCCGCATAGTAGACTGAAACATCAGCAGGGTAGAAACTCTCCGATTGGATGAAGTTCAATTCTATTATTGAGGATAATCTCTCTTAGTTAGAACCTATTTAAAAAGTTATCCATATCTATGAAGTACAATCCCAGAAAATACTACATTGGGGTTTGAATAACTGGGTACAGTATTCTATTGAGGTGGGTACATGAAACTTACCATTATTATGTCTATTAGAGGAAGGGTTGCAATGAAAAATATAATTCATTTTCTAATAGCTAAAATAAGTCTTTCAAGACAATACCTGGTTTGGCTGTTTAAAATGAAAAATAAATGGCTGTTTTCCTAAAGGGACAAGTGTTCAAGCAAAGAAAAGTCGATTGATTCCCAGTGGTTATTTTGTCAAAATTATTGGTGCAAGACCATATTAATAAATCATGTTTGGCACACAAAAGCAATGTCAAAGGGGTTAAAAAGAAAATTCTAATACATGAATACCAGAAAGTAGTAGAACATAAAATATTCTACAACCCCTATGTGTAAACTCTTTAGCAAGTTCAATAATGGTGCCTTTGTACTTATAGTAGAAAGCAAACTTTTCAATAAAATCAATATTTTCAAAGAAATGATTTTCTAATTCCTATCTATATTTGTCAGCTTTGTAGTAATTCATACTAATTAATGGAGTGTAATGTTATTTTATACTGATACAGTATGTACAAATCACATTGTCATCCTTTTCCACCATAATCTCCCACACAATGTGCCAATTTGTACTAATGAATGAAATTGTGCAAGCACATGAATATTGTATTAATAAAATGATCCATGTAGAACAATTATAAAAATACTGTAGGGATGTTTAAACTTAATTTGATCATACTGATGTCTTTAATATGATTTACATAAGATGAGTTTTTTTAAGTCTTCTTGCAGTAAATTATTCCACTTGTATCAAAATTCTTATGAAGAAATGCCTGCAGCAGCAAAAGAAACAGCTATTTGACACAACCTTTTGTAAAGTTTATAATTGAAGAAATATATGTATATTTGATTTGTCATCATTACTACTTAAGTTGATCTTATTTGTGAGGTAAATTCTTCCTTTCATTTTTGGATTTGGAGATCTAGCTTGCAATTTGGTTTTAACAGAAAAATGAAAGCTTTGGTAAATGGATATGTCAGGGAAAATTATTTTTAACTTCTCTTCCTTGTGGCTAATAATGATTTTACTTTCATCAAAGCACTGTATTCTGAGGCAGAAAAAAGACTATGTCTGAAAAAGGTGAAATCATCATTAATTAGTAAATAATGACCCCCCTCATGACAAGTTATGATTTGGTACATTGAAAACTATAAAGCCAAAATACTTCTAACTGCTTCAATACAATTTGTAATGCTACCTTGTGATAACTATTCTTTTATTTTAAAAAGGTATAAATTTAAGAGCAAGATATGTAGCTCTGTGGTAGAACAATTTTCTAACCTGAGCAAGGTCCTGGGTTTACTTCCCCACCAGAAAAAAAAGAAATAGAAATTTAAAATTTCAGTCATACATGAGGGAAGACTGATGAGCAGCCAATGAATGAAAAATCATCCATTTCTGAGCATTTCTGAGCATAAATCAGCAGTACATATAAGATTTTTTATCATCAATTATATTGCTGCAAATGTGCTTTCAGTGTCTTTAAAGAGTTGGTTCTTTGTTACTCTATCTTAAAGTTCTTTATCAGTGACAAATTCAGACCATGGTAACCTTCTAGTTAGTGTTTTATTTTTACCATTCTTTTTATCTTTTCTGTTTTATTCCTTTGTTTCTTGGTGATACTATGGCTAGAACCTAGTGCATCACACATACTAAGGTAATACTCTACTACTAAACTACATGTTTATCCTAGAATTCTTTGTTTTTATTTTGCATTTTAGGCAATAAATTTAAAAGAGCTATGAGTGCATAGGAAATATGTTATAAATATCTGTGTTATAAAATGTTTTGTGACTACTAAATATAAGGCAGATCATGACAAATAGATATTCGGTATATTTATGATCAAACATTAAGTATACACATCTTCTTGAATTAGTGTTGTGTTCACAAATTTTATAAGAGCTATATCTAGGGCTGGGGATTAAGCTCAGTGGCATAAGCAACTGCTTGACAAGTGCAAGCACGGTCATGAGCTCGATCTCCAATACAAAAAAAAAAAAAGAGCTACATCTAGCTGATCCTCAGTAATAGTAAATGTCAGTGGACACTTTTATCCTATTAACCTACTGCTATGTTTTCCATGATATTCTTGTTTTCATTTTTGAATCAATGAAGCCAGAAAAACATTGTTTTGCAGACAGTTACTAATTTTTAGTATAATTTAAAAATTAAATTATTTCACCTGTCTTGACCATGGACACCATTCCTCAGCTTACTACTTTTCTTATAATTACTTCTCATTTTGCAGATGTAACTTAAGTATCGCTTCCATTAGGAAGTTTCTTGAGAATCCCCTACCCTCCAACTGTGCAAGAAACATATTGTCCAGACTTGCGCTTTTTCTCTTTGAAACATTAATCATAACTTTATTACGATTAATGTTATTATAATTTTCAAAATGCCACTATAACTATAACAGTACATGACTTCTGTATTTTCCTCATATCTGACACTTCAGATGTAATTTTCAATCTTAGTGTCATGGCAAAGGCTGACTTTCAAGCAGAAAATTACCTGCAGGGTTCTCAGACATAAGATAGCACTCACTGGGGTAATGGAAAAGGAATGCTAAATCAGGATATATGGCATTAATATGAACTATAGCTTTTTAAAATAAATATTTCTGCTTCATGTCTGTTGATAATCAAATAGAAGTTCAGTAACAATAGTTTCAACAAATATCATTACTAGAATCAAGTCTCAAAGGATAGTTTGAGGATAGCAATAACTTCGGAGAAACCTTATTTAAAAATAATTACCTAATATATCATGGTGGCAAAAATTTAAGCATGTGTATTCATTTGATATTTATTGACTGTTTAGTAACTGGCAAGTTGTATATTGAGTGTAACACGTAATAAAAATGACACATGATTGCTGTTCTTCATTAATTTATAGACCAGTAGAAAAGTATGTAAAAATATACTGAATTATAATGTGAATATAAAATCAAATCTTTACAAAATTCTAAGACAAACATTAAAAAGTTATTGGAATTATTCAAGTATAGCTTTAATCTGAACATGAATACTATTTGTGGGAATAAGCACTCCACAATAGTTTTAATTGACAATATAGAAAGAAAGAAAATATATTTAGCATAAGAAGGTCATGAAAAATGGCAGGTCCACTGGCCACTTAATTTGAGAAAGTAAATTAGAAAGGTATGATGTAAATGTATTTTGCTGAGGTTGTTTCTTCTATGATCTAAGTATCCTGAATATTGAACCTATTCAGAGTATATTAGGTACTTTCTTGAAAGATATTATACATCTTTTGAATATGTGGATAAAATTAAACATGATGTTGCAGAATTTACATTTATTATTTACAGTGTTTTTATTAAGATACATTCCTAGCTCTAAGCAGAGTAACATGCTACAAATTATCTAACCATTATTCACAGTAATTTCTAAAGAATCTTGAATCACCTACATTACACTTTCTTGATGTCATGAGGAAAATGTCAGTTTTGAAGTAATATTGTACTGATTGTTGAATGTTACATTTTTCACATAGCCAGTGTCAGGAATTGAAGACTCTACTGCCTCATCTCTCTAGGCATTCATTCTCTAGTGGATAATGTGAGTAGAGAAATATCTATGCTGTAGATTCATTTTGAATATTTAATCCAAAAATGAGTAAAATATATGACATAGGTCTTGTATAATAGACACTTAAAATATCTCATTTACTTTCAAGTAGACTCAGTAAATTTACTGCTCTCAAAAGTTTTAAACTCATTCTAATAAAGTGTGTAGACTCATAGTGATAGAATTTAGCATATTTTAGTGGAAATACCAAATGAAAAAAATTTCATTATTATATCAGGATTTTAATTTCTTATTTTAAAAACAAAACAGAACAAACTGATGATGCAGAATTTCAAAACAAAACAATAGGTCACTAACACTGATTAATCAATTGCACATTATCTTCAAAGTAGTTGTTCAGATTGCAAGATATAGGTATGAAAAATGATCAATCAGACAATAAAAGCACAAACTGTTCTTTTTGAAGAACTAACAGACATTAGTAAGTATAGTTACTATCTTATATATATTATATATATATGATTTTGAGATAAATTAAAAAATACAATGAAACAATCTGAGTAGTATTTTTTATAAAATTTTATTTAAAGAAAAAACATAAAAAGGTAGAAATAATACATAATTTCAAAAAAGAAAAGATAAAAAGCAAGAAATCACTAGTTGATAAATTACATATTGTCCTCTTAGAAATAGTTGTTCAAGTTGCAAAATTAAAGCATACAAAGTAGATATTAAAACAGTGAGACTGTAAACAGCTATGCATGCATGAGTCTCTACATGTATTTCTATTCTTTCCATATTAGAGGGAAAAACAAAACATAGCAAGACAAAACAAAACAAATTCCTATAAACACATGAAACCAAAAAGTCATATAAAACCACAGTACAAGGTGATCTACAATGGTTACTGTGTTGTCTCTTATTATCTTCAATAGAATTGTCTATATCATTAGGCAAAATTGAATATTGCAGTATAATTGAATATCGCAGTACATAACAATATTAGTAAAAGTAAAACATTGTAGACAATATAAAACTTCAAAGGCAGGTAATAAACCAGAGTGGATATTCTAGTGAATCTTGTCATCTTCAGTGTAGTTGCCTATACTTTCAGACTTGATACTATCAATCATAACAGCTTTGAATAAAATCTGTCAATACAAAACAGCAATCTAAAAAACTAGATTCGATTAAGATCAGTCATGGTAAAACAGTGTAAGTTATACAGAGCTTCAGATTAAGTTAATTGGAAATTAAGGTTGATTACCATACTTTACCCTGCTATTTTCAGGATAACTGTCTATGTCCTCAAATGTAGTACAAGTAGACAAACTGGAACAGAATATAATCCAACTAAGCAGAGTGGTGTGAGTTTTAAATCCTGGTACACTATTAACAATATCGTCTCCCTTCTTTTTTTAGGCTATTCCTCCCCTTTCACTCCCACAGAGTGCTGAGCATTTTGAGTCCCACCAACTCCCTCAGTTTTTAGATTGGGAGGGCAACCCACTGTTTACTTTAGTGGTTCCAGACCTTCTCACTCCTGAACTTGATCTCAAGTTGTATTCCTTTACCTACAAAAACCTCAAGGTTTTCCTTCGTTATAGCTGAGTAGTTCTCTACTGCACATAAGTATCCTGTCTTTCCAACCTATCTACAAGCGGTGGTCAAGTTGCTCTTATTTCTCTCTGGTTACCTGTCACATAGAGCATTGTTTTCTCATATTTGATTTTTCAGTCCATAAACCCTCTCTCAGGTTGTTTATAGTTCCTATACAGAGCATCTTAATGGACCCTACCTCCTGATCTACTCTGCCTGTCATTTTTTTTAGTGTATCAAGGTGATCCATGTTAGAGATTATAGCCAACCTACTCTGCCTCATGTTTGCTATGCTATTTTCCTGCCATAGTTTTTCTATTTTTCTCCTTCATTCTACTGCCTGTTCACAGAGGCCTTTCTGCTACTGTTCCTGAAATCCTGGTATTTTTTTTTCTCTCTCTAGAATGTCCTTCAGTATTCTTTGTAGGGTTGGATTGATGGTCACAAAATCCCCCAGTTCCTCTTTGTCATGGAAGCATCTTGTTTCTCCATTAATTTCTAGTGATAGTTTTGCAGGATACATCATTCTGGGTTGGAGGTTATTTTCTTTCAGGGCTTGGAATACTTCACTCCAGGATCTGATGGTTGTGTTGAGAAGTCTGCCTTGATCTTGATGGGCTTTCCTTTAGAGGTAATCTGTTTCTTTTCTCTGAGGGCTTTTAATATTCTGTTTTTATATTGAATTTCTGGTATCTTGAATATTATGTGTCTGGGTGTAGCTCTGTTTTGGTTGTAGGTGGCTGGAGTTCTTTATGCCTCACATAACCGAATATCATTTTCTTTTCCTATGCTTGGCAAGTTTTCCTTAATTATTTCTGTGAATGCCTTTGTATTGTTACTGCCTGTTTCCTTGTTATTTTTAAGAGATCTTTCCTTTCATGATCACACATTGCAAACTTGGCTTCAAGTTTTGATAGTCTATCCTTAGTTTCTTGTAAGGTGTTTTGCCAATCTGCTTCATGTATTCTAGATTTTATTTATAGTCTTTATCGAAGGTTTGTCTCCTTTTTTGTGTTCCTCCTTTCTTTTCTTCCATCTGTGTCTTCTTGAGAGGTGCTTAGCATTTCTTTTACTAATCCACTTATATCTTGCTTTATTTGATTTAATATTTCAGTTTTGAGCTCGTCTACAAGGTCTCTAAGATATCTCTTAATGTCCATTGATGCCATGTCTGATATTGCATGTTTGCTACCCTCAGTCCCTTTTGTTTTTCCCTCTCCTGGATCAATGTTCTCAGGGTTTTGGGCTGGGTTTTTTTCTTGTTCCTCTCTCTTGTCCTGTGTTTGGTTTCTTCCATACAAATGTATAGTGGAGGTCTCAGCCCCTTTCTTTGTTGGTTATGGTTCTTCTGAAGCATGCTGGCAAGGGATTTATGCCCTCTCCTGTTTGATCTTGTCACTGAGGTGTAATCAGGGTTATGTATGCTGGCCCCTCCCAACCGGCCCAGTCAAAGTTCAGGGGCCTTCACCAGATTAGTGCGCGCTAGGCATAGGGAATTGGTGTGGGATGGCTTATTGGGTCCCGGCCAGGGGCATGACCCAGGCCAAGCAAATCCCAGGAATCTGCTCTGGGGAGGTAGCAACCAACTGAAGTCACTACTGTTAATAGTTTAGGCTCCTCCTGCCCAATTCCAACATGTCCTCCATTTGGCCGTGCCCTTCCTGTGGGGGGATTTCATTCCCAGCACTGACTGTGGATTAATGAAGGTACCTTTGCTGTCTTTCATTTTAGTTTCTTCCTGTGTCAATAGGATCCATCTCCCTCTGTCTGGATCTCTCCAGGGTGTTTTATTCTGGTATATGAGTTGTTTCTCCTTGGGAGGCTTTGTATTTTGCTGCTCACCGATTGGCCATCTTTCTCTTTTCCTGAGTAGTATTTTGCAAGTAAAAAATGACTATTATTTTTTAATAATAGTCATAGTCATTTAAAATGACTATTATTATTATTATTTTGGTACCAGGGATCAAAATGACTGGGTGCTTGCAAGGCAGGTGCTTATGCCGCTGAACTAAATCTCCAACCCCTGACTATTCATTCTTGATTGGAGTTTGATGTTTAAATCTTCTTTCCCTCAGATATATCTCTCTTTGATTTTATTCAAAACACTATCTTCATTTTCTTCCTCAATTTACCAGCAAGTTTCTTTAAACAATGAGTCTGTCCTGGAGTCTTTCACTTTTTCTTTTGCCTTTGTGTTTACACTGTGGGTCTGTGCCTTTGTGCTAATACCATTTTCTTAAGCATCATTAGGTGACTAGGACTAGTGAATGGGGAAAGGACAGTAGGAAAAAAGGAAAAAAAGTAAGTCAGTTATACTATTAGTGCTTCTTAGTTTATTGAAAAGGGAAAGCTTGTGCTAATACTAATTGGAGAAATTTTTATGCCAATATGTTGTACCCTGGGCAACTACTTGAAAGATAACAACATGCCATGTATTAACTATTGTTCTTCTCTTATTAATTTGTTGTGAAATTTTCTTTTAACTTTTGTCCATAAAAAATAAATAAATAGAAAACACCAGTGAAACCTGATGGCTTAACACAGCAAAAAAAACAAAAACAAAAACAAAAAAACACTCAACAATTTTATTAGAAGGTATCACATTTCATGGCACCTTTAATATTCTCATCCTGTTGGTGTTTCAAAGGATATGTAACAACCTGCATAAATATGGTACATTTTCCACATTGACTAATTTTTCACATACATTTAAGATATTATATCAAGCCAGCCATGGTGGCTCACTGTCTGTAATCCCAGCACTCGGGTGACTAAGGCAGGAGGATCATTGAGAGTTCGAGGCCAGCCTGTGCTACAAAGTGAGTTCAAGACAAGCCTGAACTGCATAGTGAGACCATGTCTCAAAAAGACAAAAAAATGATATTATATCAAATTGGTTAATTCTGCAGAACACAAAACTTGCATGAAATGTACAAAATACTGAGAGATTTCAAAGAACTGTCATAACTAGATGTCTGCTGTAAATGATGCTAACCAACATTGTCTTGCTGTTGTCTATTTTTGCTGTAATTTCTTGATTCTCCTTTTATCTGAGTGCTTCTACTTCAATTCCCTTTCTAGCTCAATTTACTCTTCATATGTAATTTCTCAAGGCTTTATTCTTGTCCATCTGTTGTTCTTTAGGGCTGATGGTACAACATAGCCTGGAATCCATAGTGGCAGACAAAGCAGGACACCAACATTGGATGTAACTGTTCCATATTTACTGTTGAGTCATTATGCATAAACTTGAGCAAATCAGATGGAGCATTGCACACTTTCTGACTCAATAAATTGTCAGTTTTAAGAGACACTGGTCTACATGTGTCTCTGCTGAAAGAATAGCACACAATAGGAAACAGAGTGTGCCTGACATTCTAAGACAAGATGTTTGGTAGAAAAGCTTGTGGTGTGGGAAAGGAGTTCCTGACACTGGTTTTGTAATAAATGTGTCATATTTCAAGCATCTTGTATAAGGTGAACAGTTATATAAGAAGGAAAGGGGATAGGTGTTGTTGCTTTGCTTCTGCCTGTTTCTTCTGCTACCTATTATTATGAAATGGTGAAAAACACCTTAAAGTCACTTGACAAGTCTATTCTCTACTAAATCCATAATCAGAACATTGAAATATGCAAGTCAGAAATGGAAGCAGCACCTTTTAGTGGCAAAAAAATGACAAGTGGAAGGTCTTTATTTGGAATAACTCTTCACCAGTAAAGATCACTTGAGCATCTGTAGCTACATTTCAGCGGTGAGTCTGAAAGGACCTCCTCCCCATTAAGAGCAACAACAATTCATCTCTTTGACAGAACTGCTCTGTAATTGCACTATTCACAAAACACTCATGGTTCCACAGTGTTATGCTCTACTTACACCTTTTAGTACTTGATAGGATTTAGTTCACTGTGGTAAATAAGGGCATATTTGTATATGGATCAAAGACATCTCAATTTATCAACTGTTTGATTTGTTTTTCATCCCATTCTTACTCCATCCCTCCAGAATGAGAAAAATATATGTATTTATAAATTTCCGGAGAAAAGTATTCCAGATTTTTTATATGATCTTATCCTCCAGAAACATAACCTGGAGAATCAGTTAATAACTCTTTTAGGAACAGTCTGTGCTAAAACTATATAAGTTTTCCATCCTAATTCCTTATTTGTTCAAATTGCTTCTTTATCAAATTTCATTTATATCTTGTCCTTGATGCAGTGAATGGAAAGACCATAGAGAAAGTGCATTTGTTAATATCTTGTAATTCATCACCAAAAGTACTAGTCTCACCAACTATTATTTGGCTTTGTGATTTTGAAAACTACATGGTCTTCACACTTTTGGTTAAAGATGTTTTGGACATACTTATTGAATATGTCTTTAATGATGATTGAGACACTGAAATGAGTCAGCTTTCGTACTACACTGATGGCTTCTATTAGGGGAGTGTCTGGAAATATTTTGTGTTGGATCTTTGAAATAGCCAGGTTTCTCATACTTCATTGTCCAAATAATAATCTAGATACCAGGTGATGTGAAGTGCTTTGACAGTTTTTTTTGTCATTTAAATGAATTTCAGAAGTAATTTCCCTTAAGATGCCTTTCCATTTTGCATTTTATTGCATGAGTTTGAATCTGAGTCAGTAAGGAGAGAATCATTGCAAACTTTTACATCTCTGTCAGAGAGCATTTTATGCCTGAAGTGATTGGTGGATATTCTATAACATGTACTTTCTGTGCACTGCTGACTTTGCCGTCATAATCATGTATGGACAGTATTTACATCTGTCTACCTCAGTAATACTGCTACGTTAAGTGGCTATATTTGTTGTCCTTATAAAGTATAAATGAGGACCACAAAATGTAATAAATATTTTTAAATAAGAAGAAAATGTTCAAATGGGAAGGGGAGCTAGAGAGGGGGAGAGGGAAAAGAAGGAAAGGAAAAGAAAAATAAAGAGAAAACAAAATGGAAGCAAAGCTTTTGCAAATAAGAAATGGAAGATAGAAGAAGGGTTGAAGGGAGGGTAGAGAAATGGGAGAAAAAGAATCAAGTTATATCATGTGCAGATACAAATTCCCTATAATGAATGTGATTATTATGTATATGTAAAATGTACCAAAAAACTTAATTAATAAAAAAAGTTACCAAAGAGTTATACTGATGCTAAATAAGTTTATTTTATTTTATTTTATTTTATTTTATTTTATTTTGGTACAAGGGATCAAACTCACAATGTAGAACTTGCCAGTGAGGCGCTTATGCTGTTGAGCTAAATCCCTGGCCCTGATGCTAAATAAGTTTAAAAAGCAACATACTACTGCACAGTTGTATATAATCCTTACAGTGTCTATTAAGTGTATTTTTACATATGTTTGGTTTTTCCATCATAGAAAATTTATTTCATTGTTTTTCCACTATGCATAAGCAGAAAGTATATATAGTATTTAGCATGGAGCTATGGACACAACACTTGATGAATTATTGGGAGATTTGTGTTTGAATCTTACTTTGGACACTAAAGAATTTTTTTTTCCCATTTGGACCTGTGTGTATAGGAAAGGGTACTGGAGGACTGAATCCATGGCTTTTGCACTGATCTACAACTCAAGCTTTTTAGGTTTTTTGTTTGTTTGTTTGTTTGTTTTTGAGGCAAGGTCTCTTTAAATTGTTCAAGCTAGATTCAAACATTGCCCTCCTTTTGCCTCAGCCTCCCAGATAGCTAGAATCACAATCACGTGCGATTCTGCTGGGCTACCTCTTCCCCCCATCTCAGACTATTATGTAGTGCATTAAAAGGTTTTGGATATAAAACCATCTTTCTTGGATTGAAATTTTGTCTTTGTTACTTGCCACATACCTTACCTTAGGTAAGCTACTTGTGTATGCAACAAAGGAAATAATAATCTTAATTGACAGGGTTGTTGCAAGGATTAAGTTTATTGAGGTAGAGCAATTAAAAAAGGTCAGGCTGGGCTGGTGATTTAGCTCAGTGGCATAAGCACCACCCTGGCAAGCGTGAGGTCATGAGTTCAAAACCTGGTACCGCAAAAAAAAAAAATTCAAAAAAGGTCAGGTACTTACAAAATACTCACTAAACTTTAGATACACTAATCTAGAAAATCTGATCCATGGACTACATCAGCTTTCTCATCATTCAATTCTGTATTTCTGTTTATAATTGTGTATAAGCTCATAAAAAAGAATGTGAACTTTTGTCTCAGATTACTTAGCACAGCATTTTTCATATGTTCCACTCTCAAAACTACTTGATAAATTAAATGAAACATGTAGAAATACATTACAGAAAAAAGACAACTCTGTTATCTACTCTTGAGAAAAACTTTTGCACTTTGATCTTTCCAAAACATATAGAATACACAGTAAATTATTTTAAAGCATCTCTATCAATTAAGACAAACTATACTATTTTAATTTGTTAGCTAACTTTCAGATTCTTTTTCCAAAATACCAATTGATATCCTAAGTATAAGTATGATTGTCTGAGAGGCAGAGTAATTTGAAATTGAATAAGTACACTCCTTAAAATATTTGGGAAGTTACAAATGGGAAGAAAAGTATATTCAGAAAATAATATTCAGTGTTAATGGATGGTAAATCTTAAATATAAAATTCACTTTGTCATTCATTGTTACCTCCTGTAAATATGAATTACTTCTGTGTTCTCTTAAAAATATATAGCCATTTGTCCTTATGACTAGCAGAAACTGGATGCTATGCAAAAAGTATATGAAAAGAAATAAATGATTGAAATAATTTTAAAAGTCAGCTGAATACCAAGGTAACCCACTGTACTTCCATAATAAACAGAATATATGACTCACAGTAGTCAACATATTATAATATAGTGATCTATGTATGGGAATTTCTTCTTAATGGATTATGAGTTTTTGTGAACAAAGGCTGTGTATTACTGATGTCTTCATCACCATGGTCTTTTTTTCCTGATGCAAAGTAGGTGTTAATAAATGTATATGGAATTAATATTTAAACAAAATCATGAGAGGAGGCTATTAATAAAAATGTCCCTAGAATTAGTACTAAGAGAAAATGGGAGGAGAGCCGCTAACATGCCACTTTGGTAAGTGGCTGTGGCTTGGCAAGCCACGACCACCCCAGGGCGAGAACCATATCAGCGTTCCTGAGACCTGAAATGCGCCATGTTGGACCTTGGAGTGCTGGGAAAACGGGAAGCCAGTTCACCCCTCTGGTGGGTGGCTGTGAGCCTTCCGGGGTGTGGGCTAAGAATCAAACATCCATCCCCTCCCATAGCAAGAGAGAGCCGGAGATCTGATCATGTCTTGCGAGTTTGACTATATGCAATATAACAAATAAGGTTGATTTTCTTCTGCCACCTCTTTGATAGCAAATATTTTTATCTTTGTTTTGGTCTGTTTTGATCAATGGTATTGGTCTATTCAATATTCTGTTCTTATAATTTCAGTATTTCCTTTGATATTGCTCTTCCTGATTCAAGGAACAATTATTGTGAAGAAAACCAGATGTACTATTGTGCCTATTGCTGTTGTCCTGGTGGCCTTCTGTGAGGTTCTGTGGCAATTTCACTGCACTGTCTCAGTTGTCTATGTCCTGTCTTGTTCTTCTGTATTTTACTACCTTCAAAATAAAATAAATAAATAAATAAAATAAAAAATAATAAATAAAAAAAATTTAAATACATTTAAAATAAATGTAAATAACAACAACAAAATAGATCAGAAAGGTACTGAGCAACCTGAAACATGATATAACTAAACAGATAATGGACTTAAAAAGCAAAAGGAGGAAAAGCAGGAGCTCTAAATGATATAACTGCATGTATATTTAAGGGTGTAGGAATGATAATTATGTTGCTAAGTTTTTGTTGGATCAGAGAATGGAGCTGTTTGAAGCCTCACTGTTTGAATGTCCACTTTGTATGCTTTGATTTTGTAATTTGATCAACTACATCCACTAAGACAATATGTAATGTATCAACTAGTGATTTATTACTGTTCATTTTCTTAAAATTCTGTATTGTTTCTACCCCTTTTTTTCTGTTTTGCTTTAGTTTTCCCCTCTCTTTAAATAAATTTTTTTTAAAAAATAAAAATTAAGAAAATTGGGAGTGAGCAACAAAATACAAAGCCTCCCAGGAGAAACAACTCATTTGCCAGAATAAAACACCCTGGAGAGACCCAGACACAGTGAGATGGATCCTCTTGACCCAGGAAGAAATTAAAACATGAAAAAGCTCGTCAAGTACTTTGGGACTACAACTGAAACAGCTAAAAAGTTATGGACACAGCATTTTCATTAATGTTGACCCTCCAAGTTTGCAAAGGCCTGAATCCATGCCGGCCAGCAGAGCCAGCCAAAATTGTTCTTGCCACCACTCACAGGAAGCACAGCAGTGCTGAAGTCAGAGGTTGGTGAGCCCAACCAAGAGTGGAGCTGGAGCAGGGACCTTCATTAATCCATGGTCAGTGCTGGGAATGAAACCTCCCCCACACGGGAAGGGGGGACCAAATGGGTGACATATTAGAATTGGCAGAAGGAGCCTGAACTGGGAGCAACAGTGACTTCAGTTGGTTCCTCCCTCCCAAGAGAAGATTCATGGGATTTACTTGGACTAGGCCATGCCCCTGACTGGGACCCAATGAGCTGTCCCAAATTGATTCCCTGTGCCTAGCAAGCACTAACCGGGTGAAGGTACCTGAAGTTTGGCTGGTCCTGTGGGGAGGGGGAGGCAAACACAGAAGCTACTTAAACCTCAGTGACAAGAGCAGGCAGAAGAGGGCAGAGTTCCCTCATCAGCGTGCTTCAGAGAAAAACATGCCCAACAGGGAAGCAGGCTGGGACCCACACTGTAACACATGTGGAGGAAGCCAGGGCCATGACAGGAGAGAGAGGCAGGAGATGGCCCCCAGCCCAGAACCCTGAGAGCACTGATCTGGGAGAAGGAAAAACAATGGAGAATGAGGGCAGCAAACACACAACATCAGACATAGTTTCAATGGACATTAAGAGATATATTCGGGAAGGTGTAGATGAGCTCAAAACTGAAATATTAAATCAGGAAAAGCAAGATATGAGTAGAGTAGTAAAAGAAATGCTCTCAGAAAGCAGCTCTTAGGATGATACAGTTGGAAGAAGGGAGGAACACAAAAAAAGGAGAGAAACATTCGATAAAGAATATAAAGAAAACATAGAATACATGAAGCAGATTCAAAGAGACTACCAGGAAATTAAAAACTCCATTGAAAGCTGAATAAACTCCTTAAAAGCAACTAAGGATAGATTATCAAAACTTGAAGACAAGTTTGCAATGTGTGATCATGAAAGGAAAGATCTCTCAAAAACAACAAGGAAACAGGCAGTAACAATACAAAGGCTAGAAGATGACAAGAGAATCTACAACTTAAGAATAAGAAATGTGAATGAAGAAGCAGGAATACATACAGGTGAATTACAAAGCCTATTCATGGGAATAATTAAGGAAAACTTCCCAAGCATGGGAAAAGAAAATGACATTTGGTTATGTGAAGCAACAGAACTCCAGCCACCTACAACCAAAACAGACTTTCACCCAGACATATAATAATCAAGATACCAGAAACTCAATATAAAAACAGAATATTAAAAGCCATCAGAGAAAAGAAACAGATTACTTATAAAGGTAAGTCCATCAGAATCACGGCTGACTTCTCGACACAGACCATCGAATCAACAAGAGCTTGGAGCGAAATCTTCCAAGCCCTGAAAGAAAATAACCTCCAGCCCAGATTGAAGTACCCTGCAAAACTGTAACTGGAAATTAGTGGAGAAACAAGATGCTTCCATGACAAAGAGGAACTGGGTGAGTTTGTGACCACCAATCCAACCCTACAGAGAATACTGAAGGACATTCTAGAGAGAGAAAAAAAATACCAAGATTTTAGGAACAGTGGCAGAAAGGCCTCAATCAGTGGGGCAGGCAGTAGAATGAAACAGAAAACTAGACAAACAAAGGCAGAAAAATAGCATAGCAGAAATGAGGCAGAGAAGGATACCTGGAATCTCTAACATAGATGGCCTTGATATACTATATTGCTAATAGTGCCCCAGGATTTAAAACCCACATTACTCACACTACTCTGCTTAGATGTATTGCATTCTACTCCAGTCATTCTACCTGTACTAGATTTGAGGGCACAGATAGCAATCCTGAAAATAACAGGATATAGTATGGTAATCATCATTAATTTCCTATTAATTTAATTTAAAGCTCTGTAAAACCTACACTGTTTTACCATGACTGATTGTAATCAAATCTGGTTTGTTGGATCTCTGTTTTGTGTTGACAGATTTTATTCAAAGCTATTATGATTGATAGAATCAAGACTGAGAATATAGGCAACAGCACTTAAGATGACAAGATCCACTACAATATCCACTATGGTTTGATTATTACCTGCCTTTGAAGTTTTATACTGTCTACAAAGTTTTACTTTTACTAATATTGTTACTTACTGCTTTACTCAATTATACTGCTATATTCAGTTATGCCTGATAATATAGTCTTTCTATTGAAGATAATAAGATACAACACAGTATTCATTGTAGATCACCTTGTACTGTGGTTTTATACAACTTTTTAGTTTCATGTTTTTATAGGAATTTTTTTTCTTTTGTCTTGCTAAGTTTTGTTTTTCCCTTTAATACAGAAAGGATAGAAATACATGTAGAGATTCATGCATGTATAACTGTTTACAATCTCACCGTTTGACTATCTACTTTGTATGCTTTAATTTTGTAAGTTGAACAACTATTTCTAAGAGGACAATATGTAATTTATTAACTAGTGATTTCTTATTGTTTATGTTTTTTTGGAATTCTGTATTATCTCTAACCTTTACATGCTTTTGTTTCTCTTTATATAAAAGTTAGAAAAAGAAAAAAGAAAATCAGAGGAAAAAATTAATAAAGTCACCATTACCTTTAATATCTCAGAGAAATGAGAAATGCCAACTAACCTTTTCTTTTCATGTGCTTACTCTATTATGGCCTACTTAGCAAATATTTGAATATGGTCAGAAAAAGAATGAATCAACAGTTAGTGTGGTTTCTCAGATGTCTTTAATTTTGGTGGAGGAAGACTGGAAATATAACAGTGTTTAACAGAATTTCTAACTTAGAGATAAAATTGGATGCTTGGGTACAAACATGAGAATCCTGTTCAAACATGGACATCTCACAACCTGTTTTTGCTATTTCCTCAGTGAAATCTAATGAAATGCTTGATGGTCTTAAGTTATGAGATGTTTTGTTTAAAACCTTCTGTCTAAGTACTCTTCCATTTATAAGAATCTCAGATTTCTGTGAGAAAAAGACAAGTAAAATAAATCCAATATTTTAAATCTGTGATTTTTAGGGAAAGAGGATAGATCTAGGTGAGACATGGAATTGATGATGGTGGACACATATATTTATCACAGTAGCTCTTAGAAAATTGAGTAAATAAGATACCTTCTTTTGCTTTCCTAGTTTAATACATGTTTATCTCCTTGATAGTAAATAGATCATCACTTTCTCTGGACAAATGTCTATTTCTTATATTTAGTTATTTCCTCTTCAAGACCTAAAATAGTGGTTTGTGTTAGTTGGCTTTTGATGATGTATTGATTTTAACTTTGGATTAAAATGAAGCATTTTATAATGTTACTCCATGATGTGGTGTTCTTATGAGAAGAGGCTATTTAGTTTAATGTCTTTATCTAAGTTTCTAGAACCTGAAACTAAAGAAGAAAATGGTCTTGTTAAAGATCATATGGATTCTGGGTCAAAGTCCTGGGACTAGCGCCCAGATCACATTCCATTGCTCTTCCAAATAAAAGTTTCTGTCTCTTACAAGAAAAGGAAAAATGCCTTCCATAAAAAAATTATGTTTAAAACTTAGTGGAAACATTTAATCAAAAGATGTCTTTCATAATCTCAAGCAACACAGTAAATTTCACATTAATTTACTCAAAGGAAGCAGTTCAAGACACAAGAGATCTGTACATTCTGAACTCTGGTGAGTCACCTTGTGGTATTTCTTGCATGTTGATTACTCTCCTTTTCTCTAAGTTATAACCAGTGATTAGAAGGTCTCCTTGTAAAGCAAATTTAAAAAAAATTAGAAGCAGAAGGCATATCTAGAGAAGAGGAGTGGCACAGATGTTATAGAAAATGTGGTCTTCACATTTTACAACTGATCTTCAGTGCAGATTATATCTTAAATTACCTAGTTTACCTAGTTACTAGGTTTTGTCATCATAAACCAAAGCTTTTATCATATATTATATTATTTTATATTTTGAGAGTCTTTCTAATCTCCCAAAGATGAATTAAATTTGAGATTCTGCTTCCTCAGCCTCTTATGTGCTGGGATTACAAGCACATGTCATTGTATATGACACAAACTAAATTTCAAATGAGTTTCTTGTCATGTTATTTTACAAGTAACACAAGCTTATAAATATATGTTGAATGGATGAATGAGTTAAGGCTTACCATTGAAACCTTTGGAAATGTACCATTAAAACTTTCTTTTCCACTTATTATTACACTTTATTACTCTTCCTTGCTTGCCTTACTTAGAATTTACCTGTGGTAGTAAATGATGGATAGGAAACAAATAGGAATCCAGGGATATGGTCTTCTGTCCATCCTTGGATTTCCAGCACATTTCACAGTGCTTATAAATAGCAAATATTCAATAAATACCTGATGAATTTTGGATGGAAACTTGTCCAATAGTAGTGTATATTGCTCATCCCCAAAATTATTTCTATTAATTAGCAACTTGACATAAGAACAACCAATTAATCTTTCATATATTGGATTTGAGGAGAATGAATAAGATATCCATAATTGAGTACTTGTGCTATAATTCAAATGTGTGTCACAAGAGCTAATAGCTAACACATTTGTTTGCACACAGCCATTCCTCCCTAGAATATATACTTGGAATGGTTGCCATTAGTAGAACTTATTATAAATGCAATTTAAAACTAAAATAGGCATCTAGTGTTTTTTCTCTAAATAATTTCCTATTCTTTTAGTATCACTTCCCAAAGACCTGATATATTTTTTGTTTACATTTGGCCAATTCATACATTGGGTTGCTATTCATTCTTTCTCCAGAAAACTCATGCTAAACTGGATATTGAGGAAGGGGTAAAAAAGTTATTCTATAACATGTGGTATTCAGGACTGGTTAAACACAGACTATGAGTAAATCTAACACACATGTAAATTATTTCTACCCCAAATATTTAATCAAAATTTCACCAAAGAGGATACCCAGATGGAAACTAAACTCATAAAAATATGTTAGCTTTCATTTGTGAAAATAGAAATAGAATAAAGGTCACAGTGAGATATACTATATATCTAAAAGAATGATTAAAACTTTTAAAAATGATCATAGAAGGTGCTGATGAAGATTCAGAGTAATTGGAATGTTCATAGCTTGCTGTTGGTGATACAAAATAATACTGTTACTTTAGAAAAACATTTTGCAGTTTCTTACAAAGCTAAATTTAAACTTAGTATACAAAAACCTTGGTCTCCCTCATAGCAATTTATCCAAGAAAAAATAAGCCTATATCCACAAAAGACATATATGAATGTTTAAAGAAGCATTTATTATAATATTCCTAAATTAGAAGCAAATCAAATGCTTATAAAGTACTGATTGAATGAACAAATTGCAATATATTGCTTCAATTTGCTACTACTCCACAATGAAAACTGTAGACTGATGGTATATGCAGTAACATAGACTGTTAAACACATTATGCTAATCCAAGTGACTTAGCCATAAAGGTGATAAGATCTATAGTGACAGAAAGCAGATATTTGGTTTTACGGCCCAAGTGTAAGAAGAAGGGATTGATTAGAAAAAAAATTGAAGAAATATTCTGTGGTGATATAATCTTCTATGTCTGGATTGTAGTGATATCTATATGACTATATATTTTCTAATCTTCATTGGATTATATACCTGAAATTAGTGGTTTTTATTGTATGTAAAATATGCTATTAAAGTGAGTTTTTAAAATGTTAACTTCAAAACACTTCCCTTATGAGCCAGCCATACTTCTTAATATACACATCAATAGTCTTTACTTTGTTATTTTTTAAGGGATCTGCCAAAACATAAATCACACCCAGGTGTTATATATCAAGTTATTCTTCATTAACATCCTGTTGTGGGTTTCTCCTTCTATCTTTCAGCCTCCAGCTTTGATATTTAAGATTCGGATAAATGAGATATAATTGATGGTGAAAAAATAAGTTATAATTTATGTGAGAGGACAAGAACGTAACAGAGGATGGTAACAAAATGGGGTTGACATATTATAATATGTGCAGTAGTAGAGATGGTATTGGACAAAAGACGATGGAAGAGAGACTACATTAAAGTGTAGTTGAAAGGTGAGAATTAGTAATATGCTTAATTGATAATGTTTTCCAACTGCTTAGTTAATCGCCAAAATAACCCTATAACAAATACAGTATCACCAGAAACAAATTTTCATATAAAAAAACTGAAGTGCAATGGAGATGAAATAACTTATCCAAAATAACAGCCAATAAATGGCAAGTTAAGATTTCAAACTACATGTACCTCCTAAAATGTGAAAATATAATTTCTAAAGTTTTCACCTTGACAGTAAAAATGATTAAAAGTTGTCACCAAATAGTCAGTTTTAGTACTTTCACATCTGCGATTCTTTTTTTTTTAACCAGGTGACTCAAATGTTTAAAAATAAAGTGGCAAATCTAATGTACTATAGAAATTTTCTAGAATTCCAATATATGAAACCAGATAGCTGCCTTCCAATGAGTAAACCTAAAATTTATTGAGACTAAACAAATGACTGAAAATGCATGGCAGAGAGACACTGAAATCAAAGTTACTCATTATCAAACTGAATCCCTATCAAATGAACTTGAAACAACAAGCATGGCAGGTCAAAAAGCATGGTGCTCCCATGTCCAGCCTCAAATAGACATTTAAAAATTCTCATTTACTAAGTTAGAACAAAAGGAAGATATATTTTTCATGAGTAACACAGATCATCCTTATCTTCTTTGATACTCTGTTTTTACTTTCACCATTGCTAATGAAATTCTGTGGTATTCATTAAATTTATAGCCACATCCTGGCATTTCACTTTCTTGGATTTTATCTCTGATGAGACCCGTGCAGTTTTCTTAAGAAAATCAAAAGCGGTAGAGCTATGATATATAAGCATTTGTATCAAAAATTGAGAGTATTGCCTTGTAAAAATTTTATCACTTTTAAATTGTATTGTGAAACCATGACACACAAACTGAAATTAAGGGAGAGTTTTTATGGTACTTCTAATGAAAAAATATTAACTTCATTACTGACATCATATTCTAATGTTTCAAAAGGCAACTCAATTCACCTTTTGACTGTGGGAGAGATTTCCAAGGAATATCCAGTCTTAAGCTTCCTATAAGACTTTTCTCTACTGTTTTTCATAAATCTCCACTATATTAATGCAATCCTAGCATTTTTTACATATATTAATTATAAGACTCATGGACTTCAATGTGAAATTTTCATTTTCAAAATGTGCATCTAACATACTTTGCTTATATTAATCTCCCACTCCCCCAACCCTATTTCTTTTTCTTTAGAAGTCTCTCTCCTGCATTCATGTTCTATTCCTCTCCCTAGATTTCACATATTACAGAAAACATGCAATGTTTGTCCTAAGTACTGATTATTTCACTTAACATGATAATCTCCAGTTCCATCAATTTTCCTGCAAATGACAGGGTTATTATTCTTTATGGCTGAGCAGTACTCCATTATGTGCATGTACAATATTTTCTCTATTCATCCATTGAGGGGCACCTAAATTGATTCAATATCTTGGCTATTAAGAATAGTACTACAGTAAATATTGAGATGCAGGTTTACTTTAATTTCTCTGAGTATATTCTTCATTTCTTCATTACCATATCAGCACCATCTAAAAAGAAAACTAGCTCATCAATTACCATAACCATTTTTAAAGAGCTGAGAAGTGTAATTTATTCAAGTAAAAGGCATGGAAAATATCAGAAATTCACAACATAACCATAAAATGTGTTTGCAAGCTCAAGACAGGTAATATTGAAACCCAGGGGCAAATGTAAAGTATGATGTTCCTGAAGTGGGCTTCATCTTGACTGACAAAGGGCATAAAGATTAAAGAAGACAAAATCTTTAATCCAAAGAAAAGAGATATATTCCAAGTCAATGTTAAAATTTGGGTGATGGTAATAGTGTTCTGTGTGAAAATTATAAGCAAAACGTAATACAGGGTGCATTGAAAATGTATACATACTTTTGAAAAAAAAATATGATCTTTTTCAACAGACGGTGTTACCCTCATATGGGGGACCCTAGAGAATATCATATAGTGCAAAAAATCTACTGTACTGTTGGCCCTTACAGCAGAAATTAAAAATGCATATACAGTAATTTCAGTGACCAAGGTTGCCCAGGCAGCAGTTTGCCATACTAATGAATGTCTGGAAGCTAATGACCACTTCACTGAGCACCTCTTGTAACTGTAGAAGTCTAAGGTAACTTGTATTCATCTCAATAAATTTAGTATTTGTTTTAGTTACTGTTCCTCATCCTGAGACAGCATACATGACACTCAAAGTTAAAGGAGGAAAGGTTTATTTTGTCTCACAGTATGTAAACCTTTCAGTCTATAGTCAGTAGGCTCCAAGGCAGGTTTGAATGACAGAGGGAATATCATAGAAGAGAAAGAGTTCATGGCAAGCAGAAGGTAGGAAAGCATGAAACCAGTGAAGTAGCAAGCAGCAAGGGATAAGTAATTATTCACTTTCTACCCCTTACAGCCTAACCAGGCTACTCACCCTTAGAACCAGTAGCACATACTCCTGGTGGGGTAGCCTTTAATCCAATCAGTACACCATGTTTCAATCCTATTCTCATATCCTTGATCCCAGCATCACATACCCTAGATCCAGCCTCTTCCAAAAAACCCATCTACAACCACATGAGGTTTTGGGGGTATCTAGGTACAAGCCACAAGAGTATTAAAATATTTATGCAAGTTTTTCTTTTCTCAAAGTGTGTATAAACTTTCTAGCGGACACATTAAACATGACCCTAATTCTAAGAGGCACATACAATCTATGTAGTATTAGGCAAATTGTTAATATATGCAGGCCTGATTTTGCTAAACTATTAGGTAGTTTTTTTGTAGATAAACCATAGTTGTAAAAAATTTACCCAGAATGTACAAGACTTTGGATTCCATCTTTAGAATTACAACAAAAATCTGTTAAATGATAATGATCATATACAATATTTATGTCCTCTGAATTATATCCCTGAATATTACTAACCAATGTGAACAGAGGAAAAAATTGTAGCTATAGTTTCTTTGAAACAATGAGAAGAAAATTAAAAAACACAAAGCACATGAAAATTCTATAAAACAAAAACAAAAAGACTGAAACCAGCTGAACAATGTAGAATATGCCTACTAGTCAAAACAAGAGTTCTAGGAATGAAAAGAACTGTAAGGGTTTTTTTGTTTTTTAGGTTGTAGACCTAAAAAAAATCATACATATTTTACATAAAAGGAGGATATCAAGAACTATAGAAATATACTAAAACAGATTTTCATTAATCAAAGTAAATCAAAACAAATGAAATAGACAAAAAATGAAGGAGCTGAGACACTCAAACCACATAGTTAATTGTATTTAGTGACCATGTACTAAACTCAGCAATTAAGTAATACAGAATGTATTCATTTTTAATTCACCACAGATGCTTGAGGAACATTGACCCCATATTTGTTGAAAAAGATAACATGGGAAAAAAAAAAGTCATGGTGGTACACACCTGTAAGCTCAGCTATTCAGCAGGTAGAGATGAGATCACAAGTTTGAGACCAGCCCAAGCAACTTAGCTAGAGCTTATCTCAAAATAAACAAAAAAAATTATAAAGGGCTTCAGATATATCCCAGTAGCGGAGCACTCAACTATTATGATCACTATGCCCAATAAGAAAAAGAAGGAAGAAAGGAAGGATTCTAAAATGATATCAGTTCAATTGTGACACAAAATTAGAAGCTATAAACAAAGTTAGAAAATGAAAGGCCCTTTACCTATAAAGTAAGTATTCTATACCTCTCTCTAATATGATCATTTTCTCAAAGTAAAATAGAAAAAGAATATGAAATTTGAAAAATAATAGTAAGACCAAATGTGCTATACAGTATTTAATGACCTTTGTAATATATCTAAAGTAGCTATTGAAGAAAATTGAGTTTTAAATACTGTATATAATAATAAGGAAAAATAAAATGATGTTTTTCATTTATTAAATTTTAAAAATCAACAAAGTAAAGGTAGACAAAGAAGAAATGATAAATAACATCTGAAAAGATTTAGTAAATAGAAACATGGATAAAGCAATAGATTTAATCATTTAAAACAATGTTTTATGTTCAATGGTTTATATTTTGAAGAGAAAAAAAAACAAAGAAAAATTGGAAAGCAATCAAGCAAACAAACAAAAACAACAAAAATTGCCAAACAATAATAATACAACAAAATAGTGATAAACAATTCAAAATAAGATGATGAGAATTTAATAATAGTTGTTATGTTATATATTTTTATCTTCAAAACATTTGCTCAGGTTATCAGACACAGGTATGCAAAATTGATCAAGCAATGCAATTTTCATTTGAGCAGTTTCTTTCTCTTTCACTAAATCTATCATATCTTTTGGATCTTACTTTCAGTTTCTTAACACTAACATGACAATAGAGTGTTTACACATGTGGATTTGATTTATTTCACTTTTGAATATGGTCTCTAGCAGCACTGATTTACCTATATAATTTTCTACTTTATCTTTCTTTATAACTGGGTAGCACTCCATTTTATAAAAATACCACATCTTTTTTATTGATTCCTCATTTGACAGGCACATGTGTTGTTTCCAAGATCTGGCTATTAGAAATTGTGCCGCTATAAACATGGGTGCACACATATCACTGTGGTAGGATGTTTTAAATTCTTCCAGGAAAATACCCAGAAAGGGAATAGCTGGGACAAACGCAACCCTGAACGCACTTTTCTGAGGAATCTCCACACTGATTTCCACAGTGTTTTTACCAGTATACATTCCTACCAGCAATGAATGTAGAAGTGTTCCTTTTTCTCCATAGCCCTTCCAGCATTTGTTATTTTTGATTTCTTGATGTCAACAATTCTTTCTTGAATGAGATGGTAACTTAGTGTTGTTTTAATTTGCATTTCTCAAATGACCAGTAATGTTGAAAATTATTTGCCATTTGAATTTCTTTATGTGACGATTGTGTATTCTTCTCTGATGCCCATTTGTGGATTGAGTCTTCCAATTTGGGAAGCCTGATTTTTTTCAATTCTTTATAGGTTCTAGATAGAAGTCCTTTGTCAGAGTAAGAGATGGCAAATATCTTTTCCTAACCCATAGGGTTTCTTTTCACTCTTTTGGTGATTTCTTTGGATGTGCAAGAACACTTTAATAAGATGAGATCCCATTCATTGATTCTTTGAAATTTTTCTCATGCAGTTTGGATTTCTTCCTATCCCTATGTACTCGAGAGTACTACTTCCTATGTCTTCCAGTAAATTTAGGATTTCTGTCTTAATGTTCAGATCACTGATCCATTTTGACTTTAATTTAGTGCATGATGATAGGCGTGTGTCTAGTTTAAGTGTTCAGCATGTGGAAAGCCAGTTTTTGCAGCATGTGGAAAGCCAGTTTTTGCAGCATTGGAATAAAGGGTCTGCCTTTATTCCAATGAAATTGCTTGGACCTTTTATCAAAGATAATGTGGTTGAGTTTGTTTGGAGTTGTGTCTGTATCTTCTATTCTGTTCCATTGACTGTCATGTTTCTTTATTTGCCAGTACCATGCTGGTTTTATTATAGCAGCTTTGTAGTATAATTTCAAGTCAGGGATTGTGATGCCTCCCACCTTTCCTTTGTTGCCCAGAATTGCCTTTGCTATTCTAGGTCTCTTATACTTCCAAATGAAGTTTTGAAATGATTTTTCTAGATCTGTGAGGTATGGTAATGGAGTTTTGATTGCAGTTGCATTAAATCTATATAACAGTTTGGGGAGTATGGCCATTTTCACTGTGTTAGTTCTTCTTATCCATGAGCAAGGGATATTCTTCCATTATATGAATTTCTCTTCAATTTCTTTATTCAGAGTTTAAATATATAAACATTTAACTTCCTCTGTTAGGTTAGTTTTTAAGTATTTCAGGGTTTTTTGAATGTAATCTTAAAGGGTGTGTTTTCCCTAATTTCTTCCTCAGTGAGTTTATTGTTTGTGTACAGGAATGCTATTGACTTTTCAGTGTTGATTTTGTACCCAGCTACACTGCTGAATGTGCTTCTTAAGTCTACATATCTGTAGCTGGAGTTTTTGGGGTCTTCTGATGGTTTGTCTTGATAAGTCTGTTGTCATTCTGTAGGCTTTCCTTGATGGGTGATCTGTTTTATTCTCTGACAGATTTTGGCACTTTGTCCTTGTGTGGGATTTCTGGAATCTTAATTATTATATGTTGAAGTGTAGATTTATTTTGCTTGTTGCCAATTGGAGTTCTATATGCCTCACTTATCTGCATGCCAGATTATTTTCCCATGGTTGGAAAATTTTGTACTATTATTTCCGCAAAAAGTCTTATCATGTCATTTGTGTTGAAGCCTGTGTTTTTGCGGACATCCATCAAGTTATATTGTTTTTCTTTGCATACTCTTGCAGATGTTGGTTTCCTGGTTCCTTATTATTTTGAAGGGAACTTTTGTTTGGTCACCATTAGCTTCTATACTCTCTTCAATGTGTGACACTCTATCTTCAACTTCATTCAAGTGGCTTTACTTTCAATGGAATTTTTAAATTTCCTAAATATCTCTTTGAATCTGTTTCATGGATTCTAATTCTTTCCTATACTGTTCATTCAATATTTCCATAATTTGGGAACCCAGACAGCTGCACAAAGAAGCAATGTGCTCACTCTCTTGGTAAGCACCTTCCTCCAGCATGCCCCAGGAAGAGAACCAGTGAGTGGTCCCCCAGATCCGGACACGGCCATGGTGGATCCCATGCAGCTCCACAAGGAAGCAATTTGCCCACCCTCTTGGTAAATGCCTTCCTCTGGCATGACCCAAGAGGAGACTCAGCACTGTCTCCTGTGAGCCTATGGGTGCATGGGCTTGGAATCAAACATCCCCAATCCTCCTAACTGCCCCCCTCAGTAGCAACTGGGGACAGAGGTCTGAGCATCTCTTGGGAGGATGACTGTATGCAATATAGCAAATATGGTGGGTCTCTTATACCTTCTGTTTGAAAACAAATGTTTACAGTTTTGTTTCATTATGATTAATTGCTTTACTCTATTCAATATTCTCTTTCAATTGGTTTTATAATGTTCTGTCATCGGTTTGATTTTGCTATACCTAATTGACTAGACAACTATTGTGAAGATAATGTGATATACTATGGTACCTATTACTGTTATCCTGCTAACCTTCTTCAGATATGCTCAACAATTCTTTCATTATGTTTGTCATTTCTTCTTTTACCTGAGAAATTACTTTTGATCTAATTTCCTCTATAATTTCATGGAGCTCTTTTTTTTTACTTCAGTTGCTATAATTTCAGAAATTTAAGTTGTGTAATTTTTAGTGTCTTTCATATCAATCTCCCTGGTATTATTCTCTGTGGACTGGAGGACTGAGACTGCATTTTGCTCTTTCATTTGGTCATTTTCTTAGGTTCCTCAAAATGAGTTGGTTAACACCAAGGAGCTTCCCATGCAGACTGACTGTACCAAGATATAAAGCTGTGGGCCAGGAACCTGTGTTCTTCTGAGCCAAGGTTCTTGGTGTGTTGGTAAATTGAAAAATATGGCTTCTGTCATTCTTCAGCTCACTGGAGCTCAGAATATAGATGGTCTCCAGTGAGTCTCTTCTGTACTGTACTTCTCCCTGGGGTGCTCCATATATGGTTCCTGGGCACTGCAAGAGGAGGACATGGCTTTTCTATGTCCTATGAGTTTCACCATGGCATTCTCCCATTGGATGGCACTGGGGCATTGTGCTTGGCTGGGTGAGACTCATCTCTTTCAGGATCTGTGTGGCTTGCTGTGGTACACAATCAAAATATGGTGCCAGGCTTTGAGCTGGGCTCTTTAGTTCTTGGCTCCTCAGGGACTGGTGTGGCTGGCCAGGACTCACCTCTAAAGTATGGTGCTGGGGTTTGGATTGGGCTGAGAAGAGCTCAGATCCTCAGGGAGATATGTGGCTAGCCATGATGCTCCCCTGATGGATGGCTCCAGAGGTCTGGACTGGGCTGGATGGGGCTCAGTACCACTGGAACCAGTGCAGTTGGCCAGGTGCTCCTCCGATGAATTTTGCTGGGATGCTGGGCTAGGCAGAGCTTGGATCCTCTGGGACCCAAGAAACTAGCTGGAGTGCCCCCCTCAAAGTATGGCACTGGGGCCTTGAACTGGGTGGAGCTTGGAACCTCTAGACCTGTGCAGCTGGCTTGGGTGCACCACTGAAATACAGTGTCAGGGCCTTGTGATGGGTTTGGTGGGATTCAGTTCCTCTTGGACATTTGCCACTACCTGGTGCATAGCCCCAAAGTATGGCAATGGGACCTTGTACTGGGCTGGGTAGAGCCTCTGTGCTATGGTTTATATTTAAATGCCCCCTCTAAAAACAATTCATGTACTATAAGGTGTGGCTTTTAGGAAGCGATTAGATCATTGAGGATTGATACTCATTAATCTACAGATGATTGTATAGCTAAATGCAATTTGGGAGGTGAAGCCTGGTTGGAAGAGTAGTTCACTGGATCATGAGCTGAAAGTGTCTGTCTCCCATGTTCTTCATTTGATCTCTCCACGTTTCCTCCCTGCCACAGCATCAGGTGTTTCTCTACTATGCCCTTCTGCTATGCTACTCTGCCTTGGAGGCAGTTAATTATGGACTAAAACCTTTAAAAACCGTGATCCATAATAAACTTTCCCCTTTTTTGACACAGAAAAAATTAAACAAAATTATAAATAAATTTCTTTACAAGTACAGTCATATGACAAATAACTTTTGAGTAAATGATGGAACAAACATACAAAAGTGTACCATAAATTTAAAATACAGTGAAAACTTACCATCTAAGACACCAGAGTTTATAGCTAATAATAGTATAACATACTATTCATATGATTGAGTTATGTTGGTATAGATAAACCTACTGTACTGTCATTCGTATAAATGCATCACAATATAATTATGTACAGTACAAAATGCTTGATAGCAATAATAAATTACTATTATTGGTTTATGTTATTTACAATACCATTTTTAATCTTTTTATAGTTATTTAAAATGTACTTCTACTTATTAAAAATACATTTGTAAGAAACAGACTGAGAAATACAGTGTTTACCACACCTCCTGATTACATCAAGAAACAGCATTGAATGATTGACCTATATCATCTTGATCCATGTAATTACCATCTATGACTATACATGCAAATACAACTGAAAGCTTGAATGGAATGGATCAACTCCTCTCAAAATGCAATTTACCAGAACTAATCAAAGAATAGTTCAATTTTCAAAGAAGAAAAATATAATTTTTTTCATTTTTTTATTTAAAGAGAAAAAACAGGAAAAAGGTAGATATATTACAGAATTTCAAGAAAAGAAGATACATAGTAAGAAATCACTAGTTGATACATTACACATTGTTCTTTTAGAAATAGTTATTCAAGTTACAGGATTAAAGCACACAAAGTAGGAACTAAAGCAGTGAGAGTGCAAACAGATCTGTTTAACAATCCAACAAGAACCTAGAAATCTGGTCATCAGACCTTCTCTTTAATAAAAGCATCAGGCTAGACAGTTTCACAGAGAATTTCTATTAAGCCTCTAAAAGCAGTTATGCTTTTTTCTTCTTGTTTTTGTATGTTTGTTTGTTTGGTTTGGTTTCCTTTATTTTTGTGTTAAGGAATCAAACACAGGAAGTCACACTCGCCAGGCAGGTGCCACACCACTGAGCTATATCCCTAGCCCTCAACTTGCTTAATACTTGTTTTTCTTTTAATTTACTAGTTTTAATTTATTGTTGCATGTGTGTAGTATATACTGTTTACGTACCTTGTGAGAAGTTGGTACATGTACCAAACACATCTTCTTTTTCATCCTCCTTTTTTTCTCTCTCTCCCCCTTGTCCTCTCATGATCTGCTTCCGTTTTTTTGTTGTTGTTGTTGTTGTTCATAGTTTCAGTATGTGCTGTTTACATTCCTATTTTGTTTTGTTTTGTCTTTTACTTTTTTGAGACAGTGTATTGCTATGCAATTCTAGCTGGCCTTGAAATCACTTTGTAGCTCAGGCTGGTCTGGAACTCACAATGATCCTTCTGCTATAGCCTCCTGAGTGCTGGGATTACAGGCATGTGCCACCACATCTGGCCATCTTTTTATTTAAGAAGTTCAGAATATAACAAAATAAATTGAATTTCTGTTTTTATTAATTTAGTATTATACTGATTATAAAACAGGAATAAGATTGAACACTAAATCTACACACCAAATATTCAAGTAAAAAATCTAAATGAAATGTTAGCAAACACAATCCAGCAACACATGAAAAGAATAGTGTGATCAAGTCTGGCTTATTCCAGGAATTCACATAAGATTGTTTTCTTTTTTTTTTCTAGGTGTTTCTGTACTAGGAATCAAATCCAAAGGCGCACAACTACTGAGGAACATTTCCAACCCTTTTTCTACCTACTAACTTTTTTTAACTGTTGAGACAATGTTTTGCTAAGTTGCCCAAGCTTTCCTTTTACTTGCCATCCTTCTACCTCAGTCTCATGAATAGCTAAGTTTACAGTTGTCTATTGCCATGATGAATAAGATTTTATATTTAAAAATATTTTAATGTAATTTATCATATAAATTCGTTTAAATAGAGAAAATATTACATTATCATTTTTCACTTAATGTCTCCAAACAAAATTCAATACCATTACTTTTTAAAAATTTTTTATAAGTTCATGTTTGCAGTACGTGATTATACTCACTGTAGGGGATTGGAACACGTACATAACACATTTCAGTTATCTTCCTTTGCTCCCTCTCTCTACCCCACTTTTGTTCTTCCAGCAGCAGATTTATTTCTTTACCTTATAAAACTTTACTAAGTTTATTATCATATATACAGTTTGCAAACCAGACTAATAGACCAAAGAACATATAAAACATGTAATGCAATTGTACTAAGTGAAGTTACACCTTTAGATACATTTTCCCTACAGGATTGCATATATATAAATATATATATATATATATATATATATATATATATATATATATATGTGTGTGTGTGTGTGTGTGTGTGTGTGTATTATATGAAATCCTGTAAATCCTGTGATATTTAAGCTTTTGTGCCTTAGTTACTTCATTTAACATTATGGACTCATGGTATATACATTTCGCTACAAATGATTCCTGTTTATCCTTCTTTATGGCAGAGTACTATTCCACTGTGTATAGTTACCATATCTTTTAATCTATTCATCTGCTGGTGGACATATAGTCTGCTTCCAAGATTTAGGTATTATGTTTTTTGCTCTTATAAACATGGTTATGCATACATTACTTTGGTATGATGTCTTTACCTATTTTGAGAAAATACCTGTAAGAGGAATAACTGGGTCAAATGGAATTTTTATGTACTTTTAGTTTTTTGAGGAATCTCCATATTTATTTCCACAGTGGTCATTTCAGTTTAAGTCCCACCAATGATGAAGAGAATCCTTTTCACCACATAGCTTCACTAAGGTTTGTTATTGCTTGATTTCTTGCAGATAGTCATTTTTGTAGTGAGATGGAATCTCAGTGCTTTAATTTGTGTTTCTCAAATGGCCAGCAATGTTGAACATTTTTTCATGTACTTTTTTCATTTTAAATAGAAAGAAAAACAGAAAAAAAAAACAAAAACAAGATACATACAAACAACAACTACAAAACAACAAAAAACTCAGAACAATAACAATATAGGCTTTCAACACAAGATCATAGAAATTTTTCATGTATTTATTGGTGGTTTATATTTCCTCTGAGAAGTACATATTCATTTCAGATGTCCATTTTTAATTGTATCTTTACATTTGGAGGGTCAAATTTTATTTTTTCATATACTCAAGGTATTAGTCCTTTGACAAGTAGCTGCGAATTTTTTCCCCATTCTATTGGCTTTTTACTCTGTCAGTGGTTTCCTTTGCTGTGAAGAAGCTTTTTAATTTGATGAAATGCTATTTGTTGATTCTTTGTATTATTCCTCATGCAACTGAGATTTTAATCAGGAAGTCTCTGCTTACATCTATGTCTTCCATTGTTATACCTATTTTGTCTTCCAGCAGATTGTTTCTGTTCTAATGTTTAGATCTTTGAGCAATTTTGATTTTAATTTAGTGCATGGTGAAATATATGGGTTAGAGTTAATTTCTATTTTATTAAATACATCCTCCTGTATTTTAATTGGTTGCAGAGACTGAAACCAAGATCACACTTATTGTAAGCAAACATTCTACCATTGAGTAACACTCTATGTCCCTTACTGAGTTTTTGTTTGTTTGAGGTGTTGGGGATTTAGTCAGGGCCTTGTGCATGTAGGCAAACACTCTATGACTGAGCTATATGTTCAACACTTTAGTGGTCGTGTGTGTGTGTGTGTGTGTGTGTGTGTATGTGTGTGTGTGTTTCTTTTTTATGTTAGAAATAATTTTGACTTCACTGAAAGAAAAGAAAACAAATCATGCATATGCACAGGAAAAAAAATCACTTACAAATTGGGCATGTTGTGCAGTGGTGGGGAACTTACCTAGAATGCACATTTCCTGTTTAAAACTAGATCACCCCCAAAAACATACAGAAGAAATGGTGAAATTATCATAAACTTTAAATAATTTTTATACCTATAAGACTGTGGATAATCTATTGAATAACTATGAACAACAGAAATCAAATTTTAAACAAAATTGAAAGGCATTGACTAGAAATAGAAACATAATTTTCACAGTCAATTTATAAATCTATTACAGTCTCAGTAAAAATACCAAGTAGTTCTTTTTCACATAGTAATTAGATTTGTGCCCATGAAGTTCATATGAAAAATTAAACCAGTAGAATAAACAGAAAAACTGAAATACAGTTTGGGAAACTCTTCTTTTTGAGTAACAAAGAATATTTTGAAGTTTTAATAACTTGAGAAGGGTCATACAGACTCAGAAATATACATATATAGCAATGGTATGGATATATATATATACTAGATTTAAATACATGTTTAATATTTAAAATACATTTTAATATATAGAGAGAGACAAAGAAAAATAAATTCAGTGAATGACAGAAGCAACATTTTAAATTGGTGGGAATAACATTGAGTTTTTCAGTAAATCATTTTGGAATTGTTGAGTAGCTATCATTAAAATAAAGAATGATGGAAAGAGAAACAGAAGGAAAAAGAAACGAAAGAAAAAACCAAAACAGAACAGAAAAGTTATTTTCAAACTACACTCGTCAAGGTTATTCAGAGAAACAGACCCAATAGTGTGTGTACCACAAGGGTGGGAGGATGAGGTGGTTGATTTTAAGGAGTTGGCTCATATAGGTATTGATGCTGAAATGCCAAGAATCCCCCAAATCTGCAATTGGCATTGGCAAGTTGTAGATCCACAAAAGCCAGTAGTATAGCTCCAAACTAAAACCTGGAAGGCTTGAGATACGAAAATATACATTGTTTCCATTTGAGTTTGAAGGCAGTACTAAATATCAAATTCTCAGTTTAAGGCAGTAAGCAGAAGGATTCCCTTTTATTCTACATTTCTGTTCTATTTTGATCTTTACCAAATGGTATGAGGGCCCCTACAACTAGGGGAAAAAAATCTATTTTATGCAGTCTACAGATTCATATGTTAATATCATGCAAAAATACTCTTAACCATGCCCCTAATATTATTTAATCTAATACATATCTGGGACACTTATGGCCCAGTGAAGATGATGTATAAAATTATATATCATAAATGCCTCATACTTTATACCAGGATTAGCTAAAAATAGATAAACATTAAATCTATACTTATATATGCATACACATATGTATAAGACACATATGCATGTACAATGTAAATCTTTAAATATAATATGCAACATAATATATAGATATATGTGGATACATTTATATTTTTGTAAAGGTATTTATGTATACTGATATATTTATATATTAAGCTATAAAATTATAAAATATAGTTGAATTACTTTATAACCCTAGAGAAGAACTCTTTAGTTATAATTTCAAATACACAAACCATAAAGAACATGATTGTGAATTCAACTCCATACAGACATCACAGAAAAGGAAAAGGAGGATTAAGTGGTGAGAATGTACAAATCAAATCAGACTAAAGGAAATTGTAGAATTACAGTTCTAGGCCTCTAGCTATACTTAGTGTATGTAAAGTATTCTGAAATTGATAAAGCAAGATAAACAACTCAATTTTTAAAAAATGTGCCACTGGTATGATGGTTAATTTTGTGCACAAATTTGGCTAGGATATGGTATCCAGAAAAGGTATTTGGTCAAACATCAATTTAGATGTCTCTTAGTGGTTATTTTTCAGGTGAATATTAAATTTTAAGGCAGTACATTGATTGAAGTATTCTCTTTAGTATATGTGTATATTTGGGAACTCAGTAATCAGCTGAAGCACTTAAAGAAAGACAATATTGAGGACCCCTCAGAAAGAGGGATTCCACCTTCAGACTAATTTCAGTCTCAACATCGGCTCTTCCCTGGATCTCAACCCTGTGGTCTGCTCTGAAAGAGTCAGGATTCCCAGATCCCCAAATTATCACAGAAGCCAATTCATTACTCCTCGTGCCCCACAAACCAACACACACACACACACACACACACACATTTACACAAACATAAACACATATTATTAGCTCTGTTTCATTGGAGAACTAGTACAAAGGGAAAGATGAAAATTTACATATAGGAAATCCCACAGGAATGACTCTTAAATGTATGAAAATATGCTAGACCATATTTATAACCAGAGAAATGCATAATAGGGCTATCCAAGATGTCATTTGTTTCATCTGCCAGTATAACAAAATATCCAAAAGTTTTATAACAGGCATTGTTATAACTCATTAATAGAATCATACAACGTTAGAACCTTATGGAGGACAATTTGACAATATCTGCCATAGTTTCAAAGTGCTCTATATACTATGAAAATGTTTCAGAGATATTTTTCAAGTAAAAAGCAAGACAAAAGAAGGACAGTACAGTATAAATAGCTTTCTTCATTTTGTATAAAAAAGAAAGAAAGAAGAAAATGATATGTATGTATGTATGCATAAATTTGTATTTATTTAAATAAATGTTGGAAAGATTAAAAGAAACTAAAATGAAGTTATTTGCATAGGAGTAGTGAGAGCAAGACAAGACTCAAATTAAAAATAAAGAAACAAAATGGATGGGAAAGAATATAAGTTTTTTTTAATGCGTAACTCCTCACATCATTTTGATTTTTAAACCGTATGCATTAATAATATAAACTTTTTGAGACAGGATCTAAATTGCCTTGTCTGGGTTAGACATGATCCTCCTGGCCCAGTCTCAGAGTGATGGGATTACAGATATGCATAACTGCATACAATTCAGAGTATAGACCTTGCTTTTATGTATAATAATTAATTCTACCGAATAACTTTTAATGTCAGTTTTCTAGATGTGTTATGATTTTTTTGAAAAAGCCCTCATAGCTGTCTAAAATTGTTACTTTTAGTGACTATATATCCTTACATTGTATGAACTGTAATATAACAAATCTATTATTGATTGGCATTTCAGTTATTTTTTCTAATTTTATTTCAAGTTAATAATATTTTGATCAACAACCTTACATACAAATCCATATGTGTGTCTGATATTTTCTCATGTGTAGAATTAGTAGAATTTTCTCATGTGTAGTATTGATGAATTCTCTTCTGATACACTTGTAGCAATAGACTTTTCTTCTCTCAACTGATGAAGTATTGTTATTTCACTGCTCCCTGGCCAAGATTAACAACTGTCAGGCTTGTTTTGCAAATCTGACAAACCAAAATAGCATACTATTGTTGTTCACAGTTAGTTGTTTTAATTGCTATTGAATCAGAAGTAGCAACTCAGCATAGTGGTTTACAGCATAGCTGTTGGGGTCATGTAGATTTACATTTACACATGTTACATCATGTGAAAATCACTTCTTACCAGTCATATGATCTTGCATAGCTTAATGATCTTTCTTATTCTCTGTTTCTCAAGAGTCCATTCCCTCCTGGAATGGATGGAGTGGTCACTATGCTGGTGATGTGTCCTTTCCAATTTGCAGAGGTTTTAATAATCGCAAATCAAAAATACACCTAATCTGTCAAAAATACATAGCCTATGAGCAGTTGATTTCAGATACTCTCATCAGAGAATAAGCCTTTTCCTTCGGGCACTTGGAAGTGACTCAGACAATTCAAGCACCATCCATGATGTGGTCATAGCTAATGGTGTCCTGGTGGAGCCTACTGAACCTGCAAAGATCCAAGAATATGATTAGTGTTCTTGGAGCTGATGTATTCAGTGCAATGCAGTGTTGGTGAGATCAAAACATTCTCCAGCAGTTACAAAAAAGCTTCCATTTCAAGTCAGATCTAGGAAACTGAGATCTGAGAATTCAGGCTTCCACAAAAGCAATATCTTTTCTTTAACAGTGGCATAGCCTAGATACTGTATGACCAGAGAACTGTGTCCTAAGTCCAAGGAACAAAACCAGCTGTTTAAAGTTCACCTTACGTATTAATCTTATGGTTCATATCAACTCTTTTAAAACATGCATACTAGGATAGGAACCATCAGCCTCTAAGGGCCAACTAGACAATTTTATAAGAGCTCATTTGCAATCTACAATGTGCTTTTCAATACTCCAAAAATGAAGTTTTTTAAATTTTGTCTCCCTTTATCTAAAAGCTCCAACAGTCAAAAAGAAAAATGAAAGCAAGTCATCAAAACAGCTATAGAGAACTATTTTGTTTGTAATTCTCAAGGAATTTAAATTCCTATACATGTATGAACAGCAAAGGAACAAAATTGTATTTTCCCTCTACCATTTATTAAACTTAACCTCTAAGCCTACAACATAATATATTATTTTTCTTAGACATTTGGATGCAAAACCACAAAATATAAAGCCTCATCTTCTTTATTTAATTCAATTTTTTTTGTTTTTGGTGATAGTAGGGATGGAACTAGGACCTCATGCATGCTAAACTGTAGCTCTACCACTTGGGTTCATCCTTAGCCCTAACAAAGCCATTTTAAAAATCGCTCTCACCTGTGTTATACCATTACAAGTTTATTTGTCAAACACCTAGCAGTCCCTTTAACCATGAAAGCATTCAGAAGGGAGTTATTAGGAAATTGGAGGAAGAAACAAAAGTACAAACTTAACAGGAGAGGTTTATTTTACAAAAAACCTGAGGGACCACTCTGGCACTGCAGACCAGACCAGAAACTCGTATACAAGCTATGGGGTCTTTTTTAGGGTCATGGGAATGGAGAAGTTTAGTGAAAGTGGGTTGTGGTTAACTACCAAGAACAAGAATCAGGGAGCACAAGTGATGATTGTCCAAGAGCAAGGCTTGAGAAAGCTCAAGGAGTAGTACTATCAATAGCAGGGCTCGTGTACTGAGTCCCCAGGTGAAGCTGTGCTGGGTGGGACAGTTTATAGTGGTCTCTGATCAGGATGGTGGCAGTTGGAATGCTTCAGGCAGTTGTATCAGTGTCAAGCACTAGACTAGAGTGTTTTCTTTCTTTTTCAATTTAATTGAATTGTGTTTTGCTTTCTTTTCTTGTTTCTTTATACCTTTGCTTCAGCCCTGTGAACTCTCTCATCCCACTTGGTGGAGAGTGCTATGTAGATCCTTAATATCTTTGGTTCACTCACTGGGCTAAGGATGAACCCCAGTGGTAGAGCTACAGTTTAGCATGCATGAGGTCCTAGTTCCATCCCTACTATCACCAAAAACAAAAAAATTGAATTAAATAAATAAGATGAGGCTTTATATTTTGTGGTTTTGCACCCAAATGTCTAAGAAAAATAATATATTATGTTGTAGGCTTAGAGGTTAAGTTTAATAAATGGTAGAGGGAAAATACAATTTTGTTCCTTTGCTGTTCATACATGTATAGGAATTTAAATTCCTTGAGAATTACAAACAAAATAGTTCTCTATAGCTGTTTTTATGACTTTGGTTCACTCAAAGCCCACCTGCCGGATTTTGAGATAACATCCCCTGCCACCATTAGAACGTTTATAAACTGATGCTATTTGGTTTTCCCTGTCTAAAGCCTACTTTGTTTGGAACCATTCTTCTCGCACTGGAAAGAAAGAAAAAAATCCAAAGATGCTACACAGATTCTACTTTCTATCTCACTTTAGTTAGTTAGCCAGGTCCACAGCAGCCAGAAGATCCAGGGTGCAATTATCCTGGGATCTGATCTATCATTTTGAAATTCCATAGGCAACTTTTACATCAAACATCAAATAACAGCTCAACTGCCGTTTCCTATTAGGCATGACTCCATAATCACCTAGGACCAAGATTTATTTAGTCCCCAACCCTCTCACTTTTTTTCCAAATCTCTCTGTACAGTTATTTTACTGAGTTGCAATGAGTGACCATTACAACTGCCAATGTAGGGAGTCCCCAAGACCATCTTCCTGTTCACAGATTCATTGTAGGACTTGTGGGACTCAGCATATAGCTTTCTTCATAGCTAAAGTTGACAAACTGATTTAATAATATTACACCACCAGGTTATAAGGAAAACAGGCAGAGGCGGAGTCTAGGGGAATCCATGTACAAGTTTTCTTATTCTCTTTCATTCCTATGAGTGCTCACATGGAGTGCTTCTTCCAGCAGGCAGCAACAACCCAGTAGAGACTCAGTGCCCAGCTCTTTATTGGTGATAAATCACTTAGGTAGCATCTGCTCTGCATGGCTAACTGAAGGAAATCATAGCATTTGCTCAAACAGTTCGAGCAAAGGGAGACAAACCTCTCATTTGAGGAATTTTTTGTTTCATATAGTGTGAGGAAATTTTTACTAGCTAAGTCCCAGACACCAACCAAAGGAGAAGATTTTATAACTTTTTCTCATTTTCCTTCTTTCCTTTCTTCCACCTCCTTTCTTCCTCTTTCCCTCCCTCTTTATTTCTCTACCTCACTTTTATCTTTCTTTGTGTTTCCTTTGGTATGGCTTTATCATTATAAAATCCATATATTATACAAATGATCCTTATAAAGTGTATGGTCAAATAGTTTTTTTAGAATATTCACATAGTACTACCATTATCAAAATAAAATTTTAAACATTGTTCATAACTCACAAAAGAAGACCTGTGCTATTTGCATAAATGTGCTTTTTTCTTCTCATCAAAATTAATATTGAGGCTTGCTTCTCCAGTGTGAGATCTTGAAATACGGTGAAACCTTTAAAAGTTGCCATCTAGTGCGAAGCATTAAGATGGCACTAGCCTAGCAAGGGGTTGTCACTCTCACGGACTGGGTTGGCTTTCACAGAAGTTGATTTGTTCCCATAAGAGTGGGTTGTGATTAGACAGGCTGGTTCTTCCCTAGTTTCTGGCTTCTTCTTGCACTATGTAATCTGTTTCACATGCAGTTTTGGCATGTGATACTATCTGCCACGTTATGATATAGGCAGAAGGCCTTCACCAGAGGCCAAAAAGATGTGACCACAACATCTTGGACATATAGCCTCCAATTTTAGTATGCATGTTTCTAACTTGGACTTTAACCTCTAAAAGTGAGCTAAATGAACTTAATGAACTTCTTAATATATAAAGTACAGATATTTTGACATTGTAACACAAAATGGACTGAGACACTGTGTGGACATTAAGTTTCACTCTCCATTCCAAACTCCAGCCCCTAATACCAGTAGCCTCACTCTATCTCCATAGATTGCCAATTCTGTATATTCCACATAAATTGAATCATAGAGCATATGGCTTTCATTTAGCATAATGTTTTCAAGGTTCATCTATGTTACATCATGTGTAAATCACTTAATTTCTTTTTGTGGTTGAATAAATTTCATTATTTAAGAAAAACACATTTCGTTTGTTTTGCCCAACAAACATTGAGGAGTGTTTCCATTTTGGGGCTACTGTAAAATCTGCTGCTATGTCCACTCCTAAAAACATATTTGAATACCTATTTTTAAAATTTTTTCCATGCTTGGGAACTGAACCCACTCTCTTCAGATTGAGCTACATCATCAGATGTTTCATTTTTTATTTTGAGACAGATTCTCACAAAGTGGCTAGGTAGCACAGGTTGGGCTCAAACTTGAACATTCTCCTTCCTTGGCTTCCGAGTGTAGTGGGATTACAGGTTTGTGCCTCCATGCACAGTTCTGTTTGTAATTATTTTGAGCATATATCAAGGAGTTGAATTATTGGGGCATATATTTAAAGTTGTTTTGATTTTTTATTTAATTTTATTTATTTTTATTGTTGTTGTTTGCAAAGGGCCCCGTATAATGTGTTTAAGGTTTTAAAGAACCAACAGACTGTTTTCTACAGGAGTTATGGCATTTTGTTTATATCTCTACCAACACTTGTTATCTTTCATCCAGTCTCTCTCTCTCTCTCTCTCTCTCTCTCTCTCTCTCTCTCTCTCTCTCTCTCTCTGTATATGTGTGTGTGTCTGTCTGTATGTGTGTGTATAAGTGTCTACCATCCAGATGGAAAACTGTTATTTTGTTGTAGTTTGAATTAAATTTCACTAAAGACTAGCGATAATGAGCAGCTTTTCCTGTGTTTATAGGCTACTTGCAAATCTTTGGAAAACTGTCCAGAATCTTACTATTTTAAAAAAACTGGGCATTTGTAAAAAGAAAATGAGTAGCAAAACTTTTTTAATATTCTGCATACAAGTTAATTATTAGATATGATTTCCAAATATATTTTTGCTGTTCCATGGAAAGCCTTTTATTTTCTTGATAGTATCCTTTGAAGCAAAAACATTAAACTAAGGTTTTTCAATACTAAGAATTGAACTAGGGCCTTGCATATACTAGGCAAGTACTCTACCACTGAGCTACACCCCACTCCAACTTATTATCACTATATTATTGTTATTGTTGTTGTTGTTGTTGTAAGAAAATATCTCACTAGATGCTCAGGCTGGCCTCAGAATTGAAATCTGTTGGCCTCAACCTCCTGAGACGATATCACAGGAGTGAACCCCTTTGGCTAACTAAAAAGGTTTTAATTTTGATGAAATAAAAATTTATCTCATATTGTTTTCTTTTTTACTTATATTTTTGGAGATATCTGCAATGTCATTTGTGCTTTGCTGAACTCAATATCTGTGTTCATTTTCTTCTAAGAGATTTGTGTACTTTTAAAGCTAATACAAAAATTTCAAGTACATTTTCCTGTATTGTGTGATAAAGGAGCTCATGTTTATTCTTTTCCATGAGAATATTCATTTGTTCCAACACCAAATATTGAAGACAATTTTGTTTCCTCTTTAATCTTTTTTGGCAATTTCATCAAACAGCAATGGCCCAAAAATGCAAAGGTTGATTTCTAGTTTCTCAATTTTCTTCCATTTGTCTGTGTATCTATGCAGATAACAGTGCCACATTTTCTTCACTACTGTAATATAAATATAAATTTTGTGATTCAGATACTAGAGTCCTCCAACTCTGTTCTCTCAGTATTGACCTTTACTCTTTTGGATACCATGAATATTCACATGAACTTTAGAACTAGCTTACTAATTTTATACAAATTGGTAGGATTTGTTTTTATTAGGTAAAAATCCTGTAAATTTGTAGGATTTTTAAATCCAGGAAGGATGTTTGAAGAGATTACACTGAATCTGGATTCATTTGGGAAGTATCTGAATGTGAAAAGTATTAAATACTTTGATCAATTAACACAGAATGTTTTGATTTATATTTCTTTAAGTAATATTTTACAGTTCCCAGCGTATGAGTTATGCACCTCTAGGTTACTCCAATTTTATAGTTTTGATGTCACTGCAATTGGAATGTTTTTCTTAATTTTGACTTTGGATTATTTATTGAACACATGTATAAATACAATTGAGTTTTGTATATTATTTTGTATGTTATAATCTTGCTCAATTAGTTTATTATAGTTTTAATGAGTTCTTTAGGCTTCTTTTTTATGTGCAAGATGCTGTCATCTGTACAGAGGTAGTTTTCCTTCTTTTCCTATCTGTGTGTCTTTATTTTTCTTGTCTCATTTCCTAAGGTTAGCTTTTTTCTGCACAGTGTATTGTTGAGCATTAGTGGAAATTAGGACTGTGAAACTGCCTTGTAAACTGCAAATCTTATATAGACAAATACTAAAGTCTATTATTTTTCATGAATTGGAATCACTGCCCTGGGTACTGTATTTAGATGAGTAATAAAGGTTAAGGTAAATCCATGTCGGTGTCTCTGACTTGACTGCCAGTGATTTTCCTGACTGCTGACCTCTGATTTCTTTAGGGAATGTATTTTCCATTTATACAGTGGATATTTTCTGCATCTCTATATATCAAAGAAGCATTACAAACTTTTATTTATATTTGTGAAACTGACACTTGTAGCATAATTGGGTACATGATAAATCAGGAGTAGAATTTCCTTGCATAAGCAATCTATTTCTCCTTTATATTATACAAATTATCACACATTAAGGAGGTAAGAGAGGATCCATTTTCCACAGGTAAGGTCCTGAGAAAGTGATTGCAGAAATCCTTGTTTTGGGATAGGAAACAGCACTTTAAGGAAGCACTTAATGCATAACTATTATACCTATATAAATGGATAGAAAATTATTAAATGGAGACTTCTCTTTCATATTTTCCTATTTCCCAATGAAGTCTGCATTTCAGCAAACAAGACTTTAAAAATAAAAGCACAAAATGTACTGCTACTGGATAATAAGTGCATCTTTAATATTTAAAAATGAATTATACTGAATAGAGGTTTTAATATTATGCTACCTTACCCTCCTCATTTATGTACTATCACTCCAAAATGTGATTGCAAGGATAACTGGAATTAAATTGAAATAAAATAGAACTTTTTCTTGATGGATCTTAACAAGATTAAAGGAAGACAGCCAACTTTCTCCACTAAACTTCACTTAATCTTTGCTAGCATGAAGTTTTTTAGTTCTTATTCAGTCAGCACTTCATTTTATTTTAACTTCATGACCAATAATGGAAATACATGTTGAATTTTGGGTTAAGTGAAATTACTGGATAATATATTACATGACCTGAAGTTAATGGAATTCACAATACAATAACAAATAAAAGGTGAGAATTAAAACGAAGTATGGAAATTTGACCTGATGAAGTGAAACTCTTTTTCAGAGTTAGTGCAATATTTATGTGTTGAAAAGTAAGTAAATGCTGAAGGCAAAGCCGGGGGCTATTAGCTTTTTAAGTTGACTAAAAAATGTAACTTTTTATTAACACTTTTAAAAAATACATATAAAATACTATCAAGATGTTATAGACAAAATAGAATAAGCCAAGTACCCTCACAAAACAGGATGTATGGACTCCCAGGCCTTAATCCATGGCTTCTTTCCACTAAAGATGGAGACATCTTTTTCTAATAGTGTATGGAATTCACCCCCTCATCTTCCCTACTCTAAACACCACGAGGACAAGGTCTGCAGTTAACAGCATTAAGCAAGCCAAGATATCACCAAGGGTGAGACTGGCTGCTGATACATACCTTCCAGCTAGGAAGAAATGCCCTAAAATATTGGGTAATATTCCTCACCCTATGGAAAATTACCAGCCCTTAGTCCACCCTGGAAAAACCGATAAAGCTAGTCTACCTCTTCCGTTTATAAGCCTGATTCTCAGTGCTGAGCTTCCTTTATTTCCTCAAGCTAAAGTTCCTCCCTGGTGTTTATTATTTTTTCACTCTAATAAATCTGCCTACCTATGACTCCCTAGGCTATTTCTTAAAATTCTTTTCTTTTGTAATAAAGTCAATGAACCTATTTCATGGAGGTAAGCTGAAATCTCCCTCTTGTCTTTGGAAGGCCTTCTTGGACTCTATCTAATAAAATGTCATTTTTAAAAATTTTTATCTGATTTAAGTAAATGAATCCTTGGTTGATTTTTTACATTAGGTTGCATCAATAATTTTTACCTTTGTAGTAGATCCTGATTGTAAAATTGTAGTTGTTATCCATCAGCAAGTACAATTTACTGAAACACTGTGAAAAGGTCACTTTTTAATGTTTCATTACAGGGTTTTATGAGATATTTAGTAGGAAAATATTACTAACAGAAAAACACCTTCCCAACAGTTTGGCTACTTTGAAGAATCAAAAAAAAAAAAACTCAGTTCAAAATAGTAACATTTCCCATAAGAAAAAGGCAAAGGATTTTACCCATTAAGTAATTTTGAAAATGAGAGTGTGCCTCACTTATCTTGGAAGAAATGTAGCATAAACACATAGAGTGAAAATAACAACAATGTGGGTGCTATTTCTTTCTAAAGTAGCACTTATTAAAAAAACTAGTATTTATTATATGAGCACTTTATGTAGACAAAATGAAATTTATTTATTCTATTTTTATTTATTTTTCGTACCAGGGATCAAACTCATGACAGCTTGCTTGGCAGACTGGCACTTAAACCACTGAGCTAAATCCTCGGCCCTACAAAATGAAATTTAACTGGCATCTATTCTTTTTTTTTTTTCAATTTACTCTTTAAAAGAATTCTGTCAGGTAGGTACTTCTAGTATTATAGACTGATAAATCAAATAGAAATTAATAGGCATTCAGAGATGGATTAGTCCCTCCAAGAAGACAGTAAAGTAGATGATACCCAACAGAGTTGTGGCTGGAGGCAAAACTGAAAAGGACCAGGCTTCAAGATGGACACATAATAGCAGGGTATGCAAGCCTCCATAGAGATAAACAACAGTTTGAGATTATACTGTAATTGTCATCACCTAGTATAGTGAGCCCAGACATGGATCATATGCATAGGTAGGTAACCAGAACATCTGGAACTATACTCCTATCCCTTTCTAGAGTTGCCTTTGTTTTTCATACTATTAGAAGTTAAAAATAAGCTAATGTTAAAGATGAATGATGCTAGCCATATAACCTTGCTACGCTCATTGCTGTGCTATTTTGTCAATATCAGGTAAGCGACTATATTTGAAATTCTAAAGGTTGATTTGACTCTGACTTAAGTTATACCACATCGTGATTTTTCTATATAAAATACTCCTGACAAAGAGTTTCATTGGCCACCTGTAATGGTTGATATATTGTGTCAATTTGAGAACTCTAGAAGCTTAATTAAGTACCTTGGTAGTTCTACATTCTAGGATGTAGAGGACATGCCCTTAACCATTCGAGGATGTTGTTCTTTGTGTCAACGTAAGAGGTTCAGAAGTTAAGTAACTGACTCAGCAGCGGGCCAGAAACTTCACCTTGTAAATGTCCTCAGACTGTGCAAGAAGAAGTCATGGAGATGGTGTGGGTATAAAGGACACACTCAAACGTGGATAGCCTGTATACAATATAAGGGAAAAAAGAGGCTTGCTTCCCCTTTTTTGCTTTTGTTGCTTTTGCTGCCTTTTGTTGACTTGAATTGTTGCTCTTCACCATATCACCCTGCCTTGGAGCCAGTTGATTACTGACTGAATCCTCCACAAACTGTGAGATTAAAAAAAATCTTTCCTTCCTTAATTTTGGGTGTTGGGTATTTTGTCTCAGCAACAGGAGAAAAGTAACTAAGACATCACCTATTTGACACTCATCTTGAAAATCCTGGAGCTATTCATATTATTATTGCAGTAAAACTCTCCTAACCTCCTCTGTTGTTTGGTGACTTCATTACTCAGTTTTGTAAGACTAAGAACATGGCATATCTGACACTTTATTGTAAACAGCGAACTTAGGTAAAAATATTACAAGCCATCAAATGGGGCTAGGTCCTCAAGAGAGTCAGTGCAGAGGATGAGAACACATTAGAGTTGTGGCTGGAGGAGAATTTGTTGGAGGCACAGCCTCAAGATAAAAGATGGAATGACCAGGCCTACATATCTCCCCAGGGGATAAGATAACTGATGTCACCTGGTCCAATAAAGTCTAGATAGACATCACTTACCCTGATGGGTGACCAGGACGACCACCCATCCATCTGTTCCTAAAGATTTTTATTCTTTTCATGTACACTTGTTACATAACCTGCTTCCCTATTGGATCAATATTACCTAAGCAGCTATAATTATAATCTTGTTCATTGGTCACAGTTTTGACTCATGTTGTACCTGCCTTGTGATTTTGCTCTATTAAACTTCCTTTGAGAAGTGGACTCACTGGCAGCCCACTTTCGGATGCCCTCCTGTCTCTCAGAAGCTATCTTGCTGAATAAAGTTTTCCTATTGCTAGCCTCCATTGTCCCTTAGAATTCATTCTTCAATTTCAGGGAAAATGAACAGGGCATATCTGACATCTAGCATGATGGGAGTTACATTTATCTCTCCTATAGCAATCTAACAGGTTGGGAGTTATTTTTCCCATCATACTAGTGTCTCTCAATTTTCAGACATTACAATTAAGATTTATAAAGTAACCTGTCTAATTTTTTAGAGCTACTCAATGGTAGCCACAGACAATGGTACATACAAGCAATGGTCTGCAACGCAAAACTCGAGGGTCTTAAAGGCATTATACTCCAGTTTTTGTGTCACAATATTACGGATTTCATTCAAGTGAAATACAATATTGGCCATAGAGAAGTTCAGACTGTCAAAATGAAAATTATCTTGGAATCAGAAAGACTTTGCAGGAATTAATTTTTATGATGGAGAGTTACATATAGAGCTACATACAGCACTTTATACAGTCATGTATGTAACATAGAGGCTAAAATGAATCTAAAAATTAGGGCTTTTAAAGATAAGCTATTTCTCCAGGTCTCTCATGATGATAGCTTGCATCCCCAGTCCTTCCTGAGGAACATTCAACAGAACTAGAATTTTAATATTTCCTGAGGCCTCTGGTGGGCCAAAGCCTGGCTAAATCTACATGTACACATTTTTTTTTGATTTTTGTTCCCCAGACAACCACAGATCTTCCTTTACTGAAAATCACTCAGAAATTCCTGGAAATTTATGTAAGTGGGATCATAAATATATACTTTATAAAGGGAAATATCTGGCTTCTTTAACAAGCATAATGATTTTGATATTATATTTTCCACATTGTTGACCATATCAATGGTTCATGCCACCTTACTGCCAAGTAGTGTTCTATCATATGGATGTATTATAGTCCATTTATCTGTTTATGAATTTTTAAATTATTTTTCATTTTTTATTCTACATAAAAGAAATTATGGACGTTGAGATACAAGTGTTTATATGTACATTTCAGATAAATATCTTGGAGTGAAATGGTTGGTATATAACCAACTATTTGAGAAACAATAAAAGTGTTTTTAAAAATAGTTGTGTTATTTTTTGTGATTTCAATTACTCTTCATATTCACCAAGAGTTTGTATGGTTTATGTTTAATTTGATAATTGTAATGGGTGGCATTTTCCTGATTTTGTTCTTGGTTTTGTTTTTGTTTTTTATGGTATCATTCTGGTTTGGGTTTTAAATTGAACTTATTTGGTACCTAATGATATTGAACATTTTAAACATTTCTAATATACTTACTAACCATTCATATATATTCTTTTGTAAAGTGCCCATTTGTTCTTTTTTATTCAGTTATGTGTCTTTTTGCTATTACATTCTAGAATTCCTTACATATCCTAGATAAAAGCTTTGTGTGTGTGTGTTACAAATTTTTTCCCAGTTTGTTTTGCTTTTACTTTTGCTTAAGAATGTCTTTTATATACTAATATTTTAAAACATACATTTTATGATTTTTTTCATTTGTGATTTTTTGATTTTTTCAAAAACACTCCTTACCTATTTTAAGGTCACCAAGATTTTCTCTTGTTTTTTTTAAACAATTTTTTAATAGTAGAAATATTTATTGAGAGAAAGAAAGCTTTTGTCTGAGAGAGAGAAAAAAGAGGTTCTGAGTGGGTTGCCCAAGCAATTTTTAGTTTTTTTACATGACCCATTTAAATTTCATTGACATGTGTAGTGTAAGGCAAAATATCCACAATCACTTATTTCTCTATGATGTACAATTGAATCAATAATAGTTTTGAAAAATGTTAACTGATGAACTGTGATGGCGCCTTCATCAAATTTGATTAATGTGTGTGTATTCATTTTCAAACTTTCTATTTTGTTCCTTTGACCTATATATATTTCATTTCAGCACTGCTGCAAGGTATGGATCAATGTAGATTCATAGTAAGGCTTATTATTAACAATTAATTTTTTTTCTTTTTTCTGCTCAAGTTTGTTTATTCTAGTATAGGAAAGAACAGAGCTCTGTAACAAAAGACAGATCAATGAAAGAAAAAAGTTTACTATCATGTAGTTTTATGTCTACATGGGAAATGAGTAATTATCAAAGAGGTACCTTGGAGTTTCTTCTTATATAGCATCATTAACAAAAACCATGACAGAAGAAAAGAAGATTGACTCTTTCTTTTAAAAAATGATAGAATGAGGCAGTATCAAACTAGATGAGATTTATCAAATGTGCTATGCTCTTGTCTGGAAGGAAAGACTTTTTCATTACTCTCTGTGAGTTTGATAATTTATTCTATAAAATAAACTGACAGAAGGCACATTAAATCAAGGGAAAATATTTAAGTTTATTGTATATACTGGGTCCTTACATAAAAGAGGAATAAATACGTACCCACAGACACAGAAAAATCAATAAATTTATACACCTCTATAAAGAGAGTAAATTATTTGTTCAAATGATGAATGAGTCAACCTCCAGCACTCTCCTGTGTTAATTTTCCCTGGTTCATTAGATTCATAGGAGAAGAAAATTGCATTTCTTTTTGAGAAACTATTTTTGGCAGAAAAAGGAAGTTTGGAGGAAATCCTTCCCTGCATGGATTGCTCCTTAAATGCCCTCAGTTAGAATCATCAGTTTGCCAAAATGACTTATTTTGGGGTGGCATTTTCTGAACTCCTTCAGTTTCTAATACCTTTGACTTTTGTATATGTTACTCCTACAAACTGAAAATCTTCCCATTTTTCTTCGACTGATTAATTACTACCTAAAATGTTTTTCTTTTCATGATACCAAAACGACTGTCTTCTAGAAAATGGAAGCTTTTATCATGATATTAAACCAATATGCTAGGTTAGGGGTATAGATCAGTGACATCGTGCCTGCCTGGCAGGCCCAAGGTCCTGAGTTCGATTCTCTATTACAAAATAAAAAAAAAAACAATATGCATAAATTCACACCTAAATTTTCTAATTTGAATTACTGTATTGGACAAACACAGGCATGTTGCTCAAACTAAACTTTATCAACATAATGATCCAAGCTCAATAACATAGAAAAATTATTGAAAAATATTGAACAGGCTTGTAAGAAACTATAAGGTATTTTTTTAAAATTTGTTTTTTATTTTAGCTATCAGGAATTGAGCTCACAACCTTGCACTTGTGAGATAGGCTCTGTGTCACTGACCTGTATTCCCGGCCCCTCTAGAAGGTATTTGGAAAACTAAAAATGAACAAAGAAAAAACACTTACTAATACAAAATTGTGTGCAAAACCTAAAATCATTCTTTTTAGAGAAAAAAATGTCAGAGATAAAATAGTGGGTGTTATATGATTATATTTCTGTGAAGTTTCTGCATAGGTAAAATATACCTATTGTGGAAAAATAAAAAATATGCACAAATTAATTTTATATTGAGAAGCTTTTAAGCAAGGAAACTCATTTATTTAACAATACTGATCCATAATAATAGCATAAAACAGTTTTCTACAGCTGCACATATAATAAACATAATAGTGAGCAAAGGTATACAGGTGCAAAATCATAAATATAGTACTTAATGATTCCATTTATATGTATTTGAAATGTAGACAAAACTGAACTATGGTGCTCAGCAGTATGTAACTTGATCATGAAAAATAAACAGACAATATCATAATGTCTATAAAAGATAATTTTGTGACCTTCTTTAGGTTAGAAATAGAAGGTATTGTGACTAAAAAGTGATTGAGAACTTTGACAACAGTTTATTTTTTATTTTGGTGGTGGCTATATGGGAGTTCAATTTATAATTATTAAGGAGAAAACATTATTTCAATAAATATTTGGGCATTTTCTAAATGTAAACTTCATAAAAACATGGACAATTTCTCATATTCAATGAATATTTTAAAAATATATAAATAAAGGAATGCAGTAACACCTATTCTGTGTTCAATGTTCAGTTAGTAGCTGTTGCTATATAGATATGCTTAAGGTACTGAGAATCTCATTTGGGAAAAATCAGACTATCGGCAACATGCAGAGAACAACTAGTAATTCACAGATTAACCTTTGATTTATTTTTGTTTTATAGGGTCTTTATCTAGTTATTATTCTTTATTAATCTCCACCACAAAAATCACATTTAGAAAATTGCAAATCCTGTTGGTGGTAAGAGGGTTGCAGCTTCATTCTTGGGAACAGAAATTTTAAAGTATGCTTCCTTGCTATGAAACTTGTAAACTTAGACAAGAAATAGCCAATGAGGAACTTCTGAAGTTTGTTCATTTTATTCCTCTCTACTTTGGAACCACAAAATCACAAAAAATCTTTTTATTTGTTTTTACAACAAAATTTAATTACTTCTCTTAAAAAATGGCATTATAATTGCTAAAAAATTGAGTATGCTCCAGAAAAAAGTATGAATTTCTACTCCATTTGTAAAAATATAATTTTCGTAAAATCATTATCCATGAGTACTTAAAAAACAATGCTATAAAAAGTAACCTGCTGGTAAATAATCATTTTATTTAAACCACAGACTCTAATTCATAGCTTTATTACTTATTTTATCTTAGCCAAAATATAGTACTTGGCTTGTTTCCAAATATCCTGATGCTTGCTTTCTTGTGAGAAACTATATCAAGTCATTGCCAATAAAGTAATATCTATAAACTCTATTGCTAGTCCATTTTTCTTACTTAAAATTTTCTAAAGCCTTCTCTTACAGTTTTGAAAGTAGATAAGCTCAAATACCATCAAGTTCAACAAAGCTAAATGTTAACACAAATATAGAAATAAGGTATCTTTTTACTTGGTAAGCATAAAATAGTACCTACTAATATTTTAATGTACTTTTAAAATGACTTATACTCATATGGATTTGTTTTGTAAAGGGAGTAATGAGCTACAAGCATCTGTTCACATTTATTATAAAATGAGAAACTGAAAATCACAGAAAAAACAGCAACTATTCAAAAAAGATAAATACATTTCAGTGCACACTGCCTCCCACATGAATAGGGATTAACAAATAAAATATTATAAATAGAAGTGTAGTAAGAGTGTTTGGTTTTAGAACTCAGAATCAGAACAATATTGTTTCTGTTGGATTCTGATAGTAAAATAGAAAAAATGAATTCCTCTTTATTTAAAGTGAATGTGATACAATTACATGTGAAATCTTAATTTACAAAAAGCCTCATTCAATTACCTTTATCTTATTAGGTAAATGAGGTACAAGACAAAAGTTTCGTTTATTACCCCTGTAACCTCTGTATTTACATTGCCCCTTTGCTGTAACTTTAAAGTATGATTCGTTTTTACTTCCTGTTCAAGAAATATGAATGAAGAAGAATGAGTTGCCTAGACTGGAAAAAAAATAAAGAAATACAAAATACAGGATCATCAGAAAAGATAGAAGGGACACATACAAAATCAAATGCTTCTGATACATTTAGTATATGCTTAGTGCCAAATGAACAAATAAATAGTTCGTGATAGAGTTCCTAGGAGTAGTTGGAGTAGTTTGATTACATTTTTGAGGCAGACAGAGAGACTGAAGGCAAAACCATGAAGCCTGATTGCATAGTTTTCTCTGCATAATAGTATTAATTGAATTAGCAATTCTTTTAAACTGCACAAGCAAGAATTATTATTTTGCTGTCCTCCTGACTTCCACATCATGGGAAATAACATACTTTTCTTAGATAAGGTTGATTGAGACAAATTTACACCCCAAAATATTTTACTTTAGGCTACAGCTTTGTGACCTGTGAAAAATAAAGACCACGACTATCATATATGTAAGACAGTCCCACTAGTTCAAGGGATTCTCTGCTGCATGTATATAGTCAGTCACATCCTCTATTTCAAGTTTCTAGCCACCATTGATTTATTCTCTACCACTATTGTTTTATTCTTGTTCATAGCAACATAAAAATTAATTACCATAAAGCCTTTCAGGTCTGTCTTCTTTTACTTACTATAATGTTTTTGATGTTGATCAGTGATATTGCTCACTTCAGTGACATCCTCCTTTTTATTACTGAGCAACATGCCATTTTATATGGCTTATCCGGTCAAAGGCTAGTGGAATTTTTGTGGTTATGAATTAAGGTGTTATATACATTTGTGTTCAGGATATGAGGACATATGTACTTATTTCTGCTGATGAAGTACATATTTAAATTTCTCAGAAACTGCTAAATTTTCCAAAACAGCTATTTCATTTGCTTGACATCCTTGCCAAAATTTTTCCACCATTCTAACAGGTATGAATTTGTGGTTTAATTAACATTATCCTAATTATTAATGATGATGATCAACTTTCCTTTTGCTTATTTACTATTTATAAATTCACAATGGTGAGATGTCAACAAAAATATTATTTAAATGGAAAAGAACAAAATGTATTTAGCACTTCTTAGGAATATCTTTTCCTCTGAAAAATATTCTCCAGCCCTGGAATACTTTCCAGACATATTTCTGTGAAGAGACCTCATCATTCTCTTACTAGGAATGATTGGACCTGATTCAGTAGTAACCAATCCAATGATTGGGAGGAGTAAGCCACACAAATCTGAAGAATCTGGATCAATTGCTTATTGCTGTTGAGTTTGGGAGGACCTAAATACGTTACTTCAGGTATGCTATCAGGGATTAAACACATTATCTTAGAGATTATTTTAGAGATTAAAAATATTATTTTAATGTCATTAGAGTATTTAACATAAATAGATTCAGTATAAAGATAGACAAAATAATGGTATTAGAAAGAGACTGTGTTTTGGAAAGTCTTTCCTGAGTTTCATATTCACTTTATATCACTGATTTTCTATGAAATAATCCTACATGCTATGCATTATTTTCTCTTTTGATTAAGAGCCCCATCTTCATCTTTAACATAATTTTTGTTTCTGTTTCTTGCAACCAAGTGATCCCTGACAAAAACAATGACCAAAAACATTGCTTTGAATGACTTCAAAGCAAAATAGATAACAGATAAAGTTCAAAGGATTTCAAGTTTTATGTATGATGGGTTAACCATACAAAAATGAATCAATAATTTTGAGGGTTGCCAGGCTCCAGCCTTTCCCTTTGAAACATCTTAATAACTCTATGATCTTCCAAAGCTAAGCCACGGGTAGTTCCACCTGCTCTTGACCGTTGAAACACAGGCAGCAATCTAACACCCTGACAGTCACTTAGGAAGTACCGTGAACCATACTATGAACCAATGAAGATTCTCCATACTGTCTGATGATTGGTTAAGCCAACATGATCCTTGTTTGGATCCTTATATGAAATTAGAGGGAGTTAGCCATGAGGTGCAGGAGAAATCAAATTAGAGAAAAGGAAGAGTTGGGCTACTAGTATATTAAGTGTATACACAGCAGAAACTTTTCATGTCTGAATACATGTTTGGACTCTCTCATGAATGCCACTGAAGCAATTAGACAGTTTCATTTCATCCTTACTTCGTCACAGGGCACTTATAAACACTATCAGGGAGGTAAACTACTTATGTCTCTATTATTTCAATTGGACTATTTCTGCACATTCATAAAGAGCTCAAAAATAGTTTGTGAAATCATGAATATGAAATGCTATAAAGTATAAAACTTGAGCTTAAACAACAAAATGTAAAATGTATGATGTTTTATCTGTTTATGTAGGAGAAAGATTGAACACTGAAATAACTCTAAGTTTATGTAAAATAGAATTGGGAAGTGGTATGCAAAAAAAAAGAAAAAGAATAAAAGAAAGGCCAGGCTTGGTTGTGCACACAGATAATTCTAGCCTCTGTGGAGACTAAGGCAGGAAGATCGTCAGTTCAATCCCAGGCTAGACAAATTAAAAAGATTCTGTCTCAGAAAAAAGGACTGAGGTTGGAATTTAGCTTACTGGTGGAGCTCTTGCCTAACATGAACAAGAGAAGTCCATTTCAAGTCCCCAGTACAAGAACAAAAAACAAAAAAGAGGAAGTAGCAGCAAGAGGAGGAACAGTAAATAGTTGTATTCTATAATTCTGCATCAAAACAAATGTAATATCTATAACCAAGAAGGTGATAAACATCTTTGAGTAGATAGTATGCATCAAAAGATTGTTTTCAGTTATGAGTTACATATTTTAAGGAAATTTTTAGTAGAGTTATACTCAGAGAAGAATGAACAGAATGGGAAATAAGGAAGGAAAATATATCAGTAAGAAAGGACTGAGAAACTGAGGGAGATTCCCTAAAAAAAGATGTTTAGGGAAGTCTATGATTGCTGACTTTATATATACGAGGGCTATAAATTTAAACAAAAAATGTCCTTTGTGTGCGTGTAAATAGGATAGATAAAGATCAAAATTATCTACAAAGATCATATTGGTAGGATGATTATTAATTAGAACTGCTCAAAATCAAGCCTAGGAAGGCATATGATATAATAATGGGCTGAAACCACAAATCCTAAGAGATAATGGATAAGAATCAGTCCAGGATATTTACAAAGAAATTCTTGTACAGTCCTGAAACCTTGATGTAAATAAATATTACTCTTGGAATGAATTTTCTCACTTAGATGCTGAGCAATTTGAGGGCAGCAATTAGGCTTCTACTGTGTTTAAAGAATAAACCACATTGTGAATGTAATCTTCACAGAAATATTCATTAACATTTTAACATGGCCTTTCATGGGTATGTATTTCTATCTTCTTTGCCAAATATATATAACATATAAAATGCCAATGAATGGCAAATACTGATATCTGTTGTTTTGAAAGAACAGGTTGTTTCTGTCATGGTTGCTTTGAGGGCTATTTACTATTCTAGCTTATTCTTCAAAGAGGATCACTAGGACCCTGCTGCACAATCAATGGAGTGCTGTTTCCATAATATATCATCAGATGTCCTGCAGGCAGGAACAGAGGTCAGGAATTGTCCTTTTCAAAAACTTTGATGGAGAGCAATGCACTGATAAGATTTATGTGAAACAGACTCACATTAAAAGCTAGAAGATAATGTATTTCTTTTTACTGTCTCCACGAAAGGGGTGCGGTGCTAGGAAATCAAGTCTTGGAATCAGTACAGGACCAGAACAGAACATGAGTTTAGACTGACTCTAAATTGAAGGTGTAATCTCACACAAATAATTTCCCTGAGCCTCAGTTGGCATTTTTTTGTCACTCAGTGGCCATCTAACACTTGATCTCCTGTACTGAGAGATTTCATGCACCTGTAAATATAAAAAGAGAAGAAAATTTTTCCATAAGAAGAGAAATCCCTGGTTCCACTCAAAGGCCACTCCAAGTCTTTGTTTCCTTAGCAGCATTCTATTTGTCTCTTCTTGTCTACTATTAGACATCATGATGTAGTTCATTATAATATAAATAGATTGGGCAAAGTTAGATTCAGATAAAAGCTAAAGGAATGCTTGTCTAAAAGGTTACTCTAATGTGTGGTGCTCAGAAATCTTATATTCAACAATTCTCGTTGGCCCATCACAATACCCTCTTGGTGCTCACTTTGGCAACATATACAATACACAATTGATTTCATATAAATCTTGAATCTTGGATCAATCATAAATTGACTGTACAAGTTTTGATAAATCATTTCACTTTTCTGGCTCTCTGTTTCCTTATCTATCTAGTATGGGGCTAGTAAGACTTTCACAACTATGTAACATACCTAGCACTGACGTTGGTACTTGATAAGCCCTCCTCAAGTGCTACATCCATTTCTTCTCAAGTGATTTCCATTATTAAGCCAGAGACAAGAGTAAATGCTATAAAACTAAATATACAGCATTTCATCTTGATTCCAGCAAGATTACTTGGATCATTTATGTGGAACTGTTCCTAATGACTGTTCCAAGATCATTTCTCCAATCTCTAGCTCCTTTTACTTTATTTTAAAGAGAATAAAACAAAACATAACAAAAAAAGAAGATCAGAATAAGACAATGCAAGCACACAGGTTTTCAAAATAAGACAACAAGAAATCCAGAGTGGCTATTGTAAAGTCTCTTCAAAATAGTTGTCCATATTATAACACACAATATATTCAAACAAAGCAAAATAGCATAAAAAAATCAAAAGAATGAAAGCATTGCAGGCCTTCAAAACCAGAAAATAAGAAAACCAGGAGTGGCTACCATACCTCTGTTCTCTTCAAAAGAGCTGTCTATATCTTCACATATATTGAAATCAAATAACAGATAACAGACTAAAACTAATAAAAACAAATAATAGAAGCAATATTAGACTTCAAAACAAGGTGATGAAAAATCAGTAATGCCTACCACAGTGTCCCGTTTTCTTCAAAGTAGCTGTTTATACCATCACATGTAATAAAATCAGATCTTGTAAACTATTTAGGAGAAGCTCTAGGCATGTATAAAGCTATACATGTACATCTGTCCTTTTGATAGTAGAGGGAAACAAAAACCAAAATCAAGAAAAACCAGAAACAAAAGAGGCAAATAAACAACAATAATGAAAAGCCCAAAACAATAACAATATAGGCTTTCAAAACAAGATAGTAGGAACATAACTAAGGTTGATAATTTGCATAGTTATCTTCAAAACAGTTGCACAGATTACCAGTTATAAACATGCAGAATTGATCTAATCCTATGAATGTTAACAGTTTTGTTAAAGAACTAATAAAATAAGTAGTACTATCATCTTAGCTATCTTAAGTGTATATATATACAAATTTGTATCTTTTCTTTCTTTTTTCTTCTTTTCTCCTTTTCATTATCTGAGTTATATATTCCCCTTTGAGAAGTTTCTTACCCTTTCACAATATTTACTGAAGATTTTCTATCTTATTTACTGTTTCAGTTTCTTACACTAGGGAGACAATATGGTATTTAAACATATGAGTTTGATTTATTTCATTTGTGAGTATGGTCTCAAGTCACATACATTTACATATAAAAGCCTGAAGGTGGCCTTTCTTTATAGCTGAGTAGTATTACATTGTATAAAAATACATCTTTTTTATCTATTCCTCAGTTGATGGGCATTTAGATAGTTTCCAAGGTTTGGCTACTACAAATTGTGCTGCAATAAACATGAGTGCAAATATAGCACTGTGGTATGATGTTTTCGGTTCTTCTGGGAATACACCCAGAAGTGCAACAGCTGGGTCAAATGGGACTTCCAATCCTAGCTTTTTGAGGAAGCTCCAGACTGATTTACACTGTGGTTGCACCAGTCTACACTCACTCCAACAGTGGAAAAGAGTTCCTTTTGGCCCACAGTCTCTCCAGCATTATGTTATTGGTGGTTTTCTTGATCCTGATTATTCTTTCTGGAGTGAGACAGAATCTCAGTGTGGTTTTAATTTACATTTCTCTAATGACCATAGATGCTGAACATCTTTTCATGCAATTATTTTGCCACTTGTATTTCTTCATCTGAGAAGCATGTATTCAATCTCAAATGCCCATTTTTGGATTGGGTCTTTATTTTGGTGGTCTGTTTTTTTTAAAAAAAATCTTTATATGTTCTAGATATATATAGTCCTTTGTCTGAGAGGCAGTTGACTATGATATATTCCCAGTTCTTGGTTTTTCTTTTCACTCTGTTGGAGATTTTTTGATATGCAAAAAATTTTTAATAAAACGGGATCCCAGTTGTTGATTCTGGGAAGTAATTCCCATGCAGTTAGATTTTTGTTCATGAATTCTCTGCCTGCCCCTATGTCTCCAAGATTTCTACCTTCTAGTCTTCCAACAGAGTTAATGTTTCTGTTTTAATACTCAGATCTCTGATGAATTTTGACTTTATATTAGTGCATGGTGATAGATATGGGTCTAGTTTAATTTTCGGATATAGAGAGCCAGTTTTTCCAGCACCACTTATTAAAGAGGCTATCTTTCTTCCACTGAATATGTTTGGCCCCTTTGTCAAAGATAAGGTATCTGAGTGTGTTTGTAGTTGTGGTTGTGTCTTCTAATCTATTTCTTTGGTTTTCAGGTCTGTTATTAATCCAGTACCTTGCTGATGCTATCATAGTAGCTTTGTAGTATAACTTTATGTCAGGGATTGTGATGCATCCTGCCTTGCCTTTGTTGCCCAGATTTGCATTTTCTATTCTAGGTCTCTTCTTGTTCCAGATGAATTTTAGGAATGACTCTCTAGATCTGTCAGGTATGCTAATGATATTTTGATTGGGATTACATTAACCTGTGTAACAGTTTTGGGAGAATGGTTATTTTCACAACGTTTGTTCTTCCTATCCTCGAACAGGGAATGTCTTTCCATTTTCTGAGATCCTCTTTGATTTCTTTTTTTCTGAGTACTGTAACTTTCACTGAGTAAATATTTACTTTCTTTGCTAGATCAATTCCTAAGTATTTCAGATTTTTGAATGTTATTATAAAGGATGTGGTTTCTCTTATTTCTCTCTCAATCAGTTTCTTAATTGTGTACAGGAACACTTGATTATTGAATGTTGACTTGTATCCAAACATTTTGCTGAATTTAGTTATTAACTCTAGAAGACTTTCAATTGAGTTTTGGGGTCTTCTCTGTAGAGCATCATGCAAATAGACTTTAACTTCTTCCTTTCCTATCCTTGTTCCTTTTATTTCTCTCTCTTGTCTAATTGATTTGGCTAATTTTTCTAGCACTACATTGAATAGGAGTGGTGACAATGGATATCCTTGTCTTGTTTCTGATTTTAGAGTGAATGCTTTTAGTTTTTGAACATTTTATATGATGCTGACTGTTAGTTTGTCACAAATGTGCTTCTGAGATTGATTTAAACATCATGTATTCTGATTTTCCATAGGGTTCTTCTCATGAGTGAGTGTTGGACTTTATTAAAAGCTTTTTCTGCATCTATTGAAATGATCATGTGATTCTTATCTTTGGCTCTATTCATACGATATATTATACTTATTGATTTGCCTATGTTGAACCATCCCTGTATTCCTGGGATGAATCTCACTTGGTCATGGTGTATAATTTTCTTGATGACTTGTAGCATTCTGTTTGACAGTATTTTATTAAGGATTTTTTTAGGGGAGTTACATAGATCGAACTCTTGATCTTGTGCTTGCCTGTCAGGCACTTGTACAACTGAGCTAAAACCTCAGCCCTTTATTGAGGATTTTTGCATTGATTTTCATTATGGTGATTGGTCTCTGGTTCTCATTTTTGCTTGGGTTCTTTCCCTTGTTTTGGTATTAGGGTAATACTTGCTTCTAGGAATGAGTTAGACTTGCTTCCTTTTCAGTTTCCTTGGATTGTGTGAATTGTGGTGGCACTAAGTCCTCCCTAAATTTCTTGTAGAATTCAGTAGTGAGTCCATCAGGACCTGGGCTTTTCTTTTTTGTTAAGATTCTAATTATATTTTCATTTTCATTAACTGAAATTCGGTTTTTCAAAAGTTCTACATCTCCTTGATTCAACTTTGGTAATTCATATGTTTCCAAGAATCTGTCCATTTCTTCTGTGTTTTTGAACCTATGAGTGTAAACATTTTTGACATAGGTATTGATGATCTTCTGCATTTCCACATGTCTGTAGCGATAATCATCTTTGTGTTTCTTATTGATTGGATTTGAGACTTTTGTTTCTTCTTTTTGATTAGGTTTTCTAGAGTTTTATCAATTTTATTTATTCTTTCAAGTAACCAGCTCTCTGATGCATTAATTCTTTTTATTGTTTTCTAAATTTCAATTGCCTTTATTGTTGTTCTGGTGTTTATTCTTTGAGCTTTGGACTTGAATTGCTCTTATTTTTCTAGAAGTTTGAGGGGCAGTATTAGCTTATTGATTAGTTTTCATTCCATTTTCTTGATATGGGTATTTACCATGATAAAATTGCCTCTGAGCATTGCTTTGTCTTCTGCTGGTTCCTGTAAGTGGTATTTGCAATTTTGTTCAATTCTTCTTTTTTTCTATGACCCATTGGTTGTTTAGGAGATTATTATTTAATTTTTATTTTCTTATGGGGTTCTTGTGGGTTTTTCTGTAATTAATTTCCAGTTTTATTGCACTATGGTCAGATAACATGCACAGTTTTATTACCTTTGCTTTGCATTTACATAAGTATGTTCTGTGAGCTAGTATATATCTATATTAGCAGATGACCCATGTACAGTTTAGAAGAATTTGTATTGAAGTGGAGTGGAGCAGTTGGTGCACATTTACTAGGTCCATTTGTTCACAAGTTTGATTTAATTCTGTTATTTCTTTGCTGAGTTTTTGTTTGATTCATCTGTCTCTTTGTGATAATAGGCTGTTAATATCCTCTTTTGTAACTGTATTTTTGCTTATTTGATTTTTCATGCCCATTAGGTTTTGTCTTACATATTTGGGTGCTCCCATATTTGGTGCATATTGCTAATGTTTTGAATCTCTTCCCCTCCAGATATTCTCCTAAAAAGTATGTAGTGACCTTCTGTATCTCTTCTGATCATTCTTGGCTTGAAGTTCACATCGATTGTGTGCAGAATAGCTACCTCACTTTTTCTGGGTTCTTGTTGCATAGAGTATTTTTTACATACTTTGACTGTTAGTCTATGCATTTCCTTTTGAGTTAAATGCATTTCTTGTACAGAGCATATTATTGAGTTTTGTTTAGTAATCCAATCTGCCAGTCTGTTTCTTTTTTTGGTGAATTGAGACCATTTACATTGATAGATATAACTAATAGGCACTGACTTATTTTTGTCACACTATTTTTCTCTGGTTGGTTTTCTACTTTTTCTGTTTAATTGTTTGCCCTGCTTAGTGGCTTTATTCTGTTGTTTTTCTTGGAATTGTAGTCATGTTTATCTCTTTCTAGAGCATCTTTCAGTATTCTTTGTAGGTTTTCTTTGGTGGTCATGACTTTCTTCAGTTGTTCTTTGTCATGGAAGTATCTTATTTATCCATCAATTTAGAAAGATAGTTTTTCATGTTACATCAATCTGTGTTGTATGCTCTTTTCTTTCAGAACATGAAATACTTCACTCTAAGTGCTTCTTGACTTGAAGGTTTGTGTTGAGAAGTCTTCTGTGATTCTGATAGGCTTTCCTTTATATGTGATCAGTTTCTTTTATCTGACAGCTTTCAGTATTCTGTTCTTGTGCTGAATATATGAGGTCCTAATTATTGTTTGTCTAAGTGAAGATTTATTTTGGTTATGGGTAATTGGGGTCCATATGCCTCAGTTGATCTGCATATCAGATTTTTCTTCTATTTGGGACGTTTTCTGCTGTTATTTCTGTAAATATTCTTCTTAGGTCATTTGAATTGACCCCTGCTTTTTCTTTGACACCTAGCAATCTTATATCATTTCTCTTTGCATTATCTTGCAGCTGTTGAACTTTTGTTTCCTGGTTCCATGATATTTTTAATAGATTTTTTTTTCTTGGTACCAGGGATCAAACTTGCAACCTTGCATTTGCCAAGCAGGTGCTTACACCACTGAGCTAAATCACTGGACAAACAGATCTTTTCTTTCACGATCATAAGTTTCCATATTGTCTTCAAGGTCTGAGAGTGTAACTTGAGCTTCTTTCAAGCAGTTTTTTAGTTTTAATGGAATTTTTAATTTCCTGAATATACTTTTGAATCTGTTTCATGTATTCTCATTCTGTTCATTCAAAGGTCCCATCATTTTCTTATATTCCTCTCTTTTTTAAAAATTTAGATCATCAGACACTCTCAGAATTTCTTTCATAATGTTTCTCATTTCTTTTTTTTTCACCTGGGAATTTATTTCTGATCTGATTTCTCCCATAGCTTAATGGAATTGTTTCTTTACTTTAGTTGCTATCATTCTGGAAAGTTCAGTTGTGTGATTTTCAGTGTCTTCCATTTCAGTGTCTCTAGGGTTTGTTCTTGGTGGGCTGTAGAACTGAGACTGCATTATGCTCTTTCATCTCGTCATTTTCCTCTGAGACTTGTAATACAGGCCAGGCATCCTCTTGATGGATTTCACTGGAATGGCTTGCTGGACAGAGCTTCAGTCTTGCGATATCCACATGGCTTACTGCAGCACACCCTTGAAATATGGCACTGGAACCTTGTGCTCATAGCTCAAAATTCTTTAGGACCAGTTGGCTCTGCTGGTAACTCTCTAATGGATGGCCCTGGATCTCTGGGCTGGACAGGGCTTAATACTTATTTGCTCTGTGAGGCTCTCAGGCATTCCCTTGAAAGATTGTGCTGGGCTGGGTAGAGCTCAGATCCTCTGTTCAGCTAGCACAGACAAATCTCCCAGAGTATGGTGGCAGGGCTTTGCACCTAAATTGTTGGACTTCATAACTTCTGGGACCCAGGAAGCTAGCTGAGACCTACCCCTGTAGTGTGGTGCCAGGCCTTTGATCTTGGCTAGTTGGAGTTCAGAACCTCTGGCACCCTGGAAGCTAGCTGGGATGCATCCTCAGAGTGTGGCACTGGACCTTGCCCCTGACATTTTGGAGCTCAGAACCTCTGGGACCCAGGAGGCTAGCCAGTACACAGCCCTGAAATGTGATACTGGGGCCTTGCTTCTGCATGGGCCTAGGGTTATTTTTTTATATAGGACAATCAATACATGGCATGACACCAAGTGAGTGTTTGATGGGACAATTTTTCAATGCTTTATTTGCACAAAAGTGAGATAAATCTGTAATTTTGTATGTGATAGTTCTCTTTCCATTATCCTTAGACCGCTGATAGTCTTTTCACCAGCGTACTCTACAGAGAAAACTAATTTTATATCTTCATTAAATAAACACTTATGTGGTGTTTTCTGTGTATCTTGTCCAATTTTGGGAAACACTAACAACTTGAAAAAAAGCACCTGAAAATTTCCCTCCAGTAACTATTGTACGGTATGTGCATATAACCTGCCAATGTGGTAGAGTATAATATTTTGAACCATCTTTAGAAAAGAATTTTGAGACTATGACAAATTCAGTTATAAACTTTAATCAATTCTAGCAAGGTATCTATTCAAGGGACTTCGGTCCTTTTCTTCATGGATCTGATTATTACCCTAAACATTTGTTAGCTGTATTGCCCATTGTAATTTCTGTTTTTTCACTTATATTTTATCCAAAATGGAAGAAATAAAATTTGTTCACAACTTGTTAACATAAGGGAGTAACAAACCATCTCTTTGTTTCACACAACCACTTACAGGGTTGTGTCCAAACTTTTAACCCTATCTTTGTCTTTGATGTCTTTTTATTTATGTCTACCTTTTCTGTAATACTGCTGGAGTTTTATTTATTTATTTTTTTAGTATTTGGAGTAAAACTCAGGACCTTACACTTGCCAGGCAGGTACTTATGCTACTGCACTATATCCCTGGCTCTGGAGATTTAGTTTTTTGCCTTCACACTAAATTATATCCCCAGGCTGTGTTGTTTTTACTACTTTTTATTGTGAGATAGTCTCCTTAAGTCACTATGCTGCTCAGTCTGGGGTCGAACTTGTTATCCTCTTGCCTCAGCCTCCAGAGTACAGGGGTTATAAGAATGAGCCACCATATCTCTTTTACTTTATTTTTACATAAAAGCTTCCACCATCCTGAGGGAAGTCCTTGTCCCTGCTTTCCTCTATTGTTTTGTTATGAAGCTAGTGGATTTCATTAGCATCCCTACTACCTAATAGGCAAAACATAAAGCAAATTTCCTAAGACTTTTCTGACTATAGCTAATTTTTACCAGATTTACCTGAGAAACCCATGTAAAAATGACTTCTTAACCACACCATGTACCATAACAAATGTAATGGGCATATTTGGTAGCTGAATATTCTAGTCATCATAAAACCAGTCTCCTATGCCTTGTATACAATGTATATTAAGCTGTGTCACTTGCAGTATTCTACTTTGCTTTTATATTTGGAGATAGTCTCCATTTTCAGGATAAAAAGGCTTTACAGTGGCTTTTATTTAATCTACCAGATTGGTTGTTCTCTCAGGAATAACATCTTATATGTGAAATTTCTCACAACCTTCTGTGATTATTCTATAGTGGGCCATGGTTTCTGCATCAACTCAAACATGCTCTCCCACTCTGCAGTATTTAAAATCAAATAACAGCTTCTAAATTAGTTACTCTAAGAGTCTCATTTTTGTAACTGCTCCAGAGAAAACTGTTGATACCAATCTAAAAAATGAAACAATTTCTTCACATTATATTCTACAGTGTTAATAGTCTTTTTCTGATTTGTTTTGTTCTTCATCCACATTGACTACATTCTTGGTAACCACATTTCTCAAAAGTACTTTCTATTGTCCCTGTATAGTTTTCCCCTTATTGGAGGAAGCTTGAAAGTTAGTGGACAATTCTTAGACTGACTGGATTCTGAGGTTAGTATAGCATCAAGTTCCAACTCAGTCTGCTTTTAAACTTTAATTTTACTTTTATAAATAACAAGAACCCAAAGTTTATGTATATTGCTTTTTTATTAGTATGCATTTTCTTATATATTCAATGAGCCACTATCCTGGAAATTTTATGTTTCTCTAATTTGATATTTTTCACAATCAACTTTTAGTAACTGAGTGAAAAAAGCACAGTTATGGCTCCATAATATGGTGGAAAAAATAACTCCCAAGCTGTTAGAAGTCAGATGTGCTGAGTCCATGTCTCCCATATATGCAAATATGAATTTCAGTGATACAGTAGGTTAAGCATAGGGAAGTTTTATTAAAAGAAAGCACCTGAGAGACAGGAGAAAATCCCAAATGTGAGATGGCTCAGAGGTTCTTTCTCCAAGAATGGTTGATACAGCATAATCATGAGATGGGTCCAGTGTGGTTCAAACTAAAATCAACCAATCAGATTAAAGGTATAATCACTTTGCTAATATTGATCAAATAGGGTGAGATATGTAGCAAGGGTATATGGCCAGCATCATTAACTTTAACTCATCTCTAGCTTCTGATGTAGAAAGAACAAAATTATTCTTGGGAAGGGAGGGGTCTGGATGTTCTTGTCACCCACCCTTGAGTCCGATGCCTAGCTGGACTGACTGGACTAGCTGGTGGTAATTAAAGTATGATCTGAAAGAACTGTTTATCCCCAGGGAGGCTCACAATCCTGACTATTGTGTCCCAATCTTGAGGCCTAAGTTCTTCAGATGTAACTCAGTCACAAGTTTGATGTGCTCTCATCTTCTTCTCTGACTCCCTTTAGGGCCTAATCTATGTCTGACTGCCTATTAATTTCTATACAACTTAGCTGTACATAATGCCATTCAATAGTCAAAAATTTCTTTATTTTTGGTCTGTACAGTTGTTAAAGTTCTGTGCTTTTTTTCATAAGTTTTTTGTTAATTAGGAATTGAATGTAAAACTTCTTGTTTTTAGCAGTTTTCATACTTCTTTTTAGCAAAAAAGTAATTCAGAAAAAAGTTAACAGACTCAGAGAATTAAGGTAAAAATGGATAAAGAGAAAAGCAGAGTTAATTCAGAATACAGAATGTCCTCTTTGAGTCCTTCTTTAAGATTTTTCTTTTTTCCCTTTTTCTAAAGAATCCTTTGAGGAAGCAACTTGAGCTAATTTAGTTATTTTTCTCTTCACATACCTCCAGGTATTATGCATTCCTTTTTGTATGTATTTTTTGTGGGTGTGTATGTGTGTATATGGGTATGGCTTCTTGTCCTGTCATTCCTAATGTACCTCAAAAAACACAATTTTAACTGAATGAAAACCTCCCTACTCTGCCTAATGTAATTCTCATTACCTTTGGTAATGCTATTCTAGTCAACCTAGTACACTAATGTTAAGTTTGGCCTCAAGCTGCCAAAACAGTTTAAGTTTGGTTTAAAGTATTGTCCATACAAAGTAAACTGTAATGTAACTTGGCATTTAAGCACACTGTAGCCTATTTTTTAGGGGTGTGTGTGTGTGTGTGTGTTCCTTTTTGCTTTCCTTCTCTCTGCCCTCCCATCTCTCACCATCCTCAGATCAGTTCAGTTTTTCAAACACAGACCAACTGGGGCCTCCTTGTAAGGCTCAGTCCTTTTCTGTCACATCTACAGCTTGTGTGACTAACCCTGGATTTGAAAGTCAAAAAAAGATACTGGCTCAACGCAAAAAATTAGAATCTAGCTGAAGAGAAATTTACCCAAGACTATATCAGGGGTTCCTAGAGGAAAGGAGTGACTTCAACCGGATCAGTAGCACCTTCTTTACTGTGTTCCTCTAGAGGTTTCAGGAACTGTTAGCACTTGAGTATTATCATTGATTATCAAAATCAACAAGGACTTTAATAACAATTAAGTTTCTATTCTTTTTTTAAAAATTATTTTTTAGGCAATTCGCCTGCCCTTTTGGTAAGCATCTCCTTCCGGCATGAGCCAGGAGGAGAACCCTGAGATCAGGTGATGGCCATAGTGGAACCCAGGCAGCTACACAAAGAAGCAATTTACCTGTCCTCTTGGTAAGTGCCTTCCTCCAGCATGAGCCAGGAAGAGAACCAGTGAGTGGCCTCCGAGATCTGGCCATGGCAAATATGGGGGAGTTTCCTCTACCTTCTGTTAGAAAGCAAATGTTATTTACAGGTTTGCTTCATTATGATTAATTGCTTTGCTCTATTCAATATTCTCTTTCAATTTGTTTTATAATGTTCTTTCTTTGGTTTGATTTTGCTATACCTGATTGACTAGACAACTATTGTGAAAATAGTGAGATATACTATGATACCTATTACTGTTGTCCAGGTTACCTGCTGTGAAGTTCTGTACCAAATTTACTATACTGTCTCAATTGGCTTTGTTCTGTCTTGTTCTGTTGTACTTCTACTACCTTCAAAATTAAAAAAAAATTTAATTTTTATTTTAACAAGAGTAAAAGAAAACATAACAAAACAGAACAAAGAAGATGAGAAGAAAACAATATCAGTGACACAGATTTCAAACACAGATTGTCCTGAGACAACAGGAGATCCATGGTGGCTACCATAATGTCTCTTGTTCTCTTCAAAACAGATGTGCATACCTTCATGTTTGTCGAAATTAAACAGTACATAACATACTAAAATGATTCAGAACAAAGAATAAAACATTAATAGATTTCACAGAATGACGGTATGGAGTTAGTTATGTTCGTACCTCCTTGTTTTGAAGGCCTATATTGTCATTGTTTTGGGCTCATTGCTATTGTTATTTGTCTTTTTTGTTTCTTGTTCTTCTAGTGATCTGTTTTTTTTTTGTCTTTTTCCTCTAATACAGAAAGGATAGGTATACATGTAGAGGCTTATACATGCCTAGAACTTTTCCTAAATAGTTTTTCAAATCTTAATTGGATTTATATTTTATTCTAGAATCAGGCAGCCATCCACACCAAAAATGATTTAGTGTCCCACTCTACTACATAGCCAAGTTATGTTTATAGCCAGAAAAAAGTAAGTGACACACAGAAAACAAGGCAAGATAAAGTTAGTCCATTGAGTATAGCTTGCATCCATTTTGAGTGTGGTTTGAACAGTTGATCATTTGTGACTGCCTGAGACTTAGTGACTTGTTATGACAGTAAGCTACTTTAAGAGACCTTTTCTATAGTGCCATTTATCCGGAACCCCTACAGTTCGTCCTCTATCTCCTCTCTAGAGATATGGGACACAGCAAGAAAGAAAAAGAAAAAGAGAGAACTACAAAACATAGGGATCTGGGACATCAATACCATTTTAATTAGCCTGTGCAGGGGGAGGGGTAGGGTGCTTTTTCTGAAATAGGATAGAATTAGTGGTTGAACAGGCAATTTTAGCATCTTAAGAGAAACAAGTTAAAATTCATTCCCACATCTGGGTGATTGTTTCCCTGTATTGTTTTCAGTGGAGTGCATCCTGCTCTTTTAGCCTCATTGCCCACAGAAAGTGAGATTTCCACATTTCAAAACAGGCCACAAGGCAAGGAAAGGAGGCTTTTGGACAGACAGTATGTCAATTTATAATTTTTAGTCCCCTCAAAATTACAGTCCATTTACACATCAAGTCAGGTTATAATTCTGTGTATGAGGAAAACTTTAATCTGGTCTTAAAATATATAGGGAGACAGATATAGGCCAAATTTACCATTAATTACTAGACTATTTATTTGTCTACTTTTCATGTAGTCCTTACAATAGCCCCAGGAAATAAGTGTTCCTATATACTTGATGATTTTAATGTTTGTGTATGTATAATTTATGCTAAGGAATGTTTGCAGAGAGAGATTGAGTCACTCATTAAGTAACTGAAGAACCAGGATTTAACTGTATGGCTTGTGCCTTTATCTTGTGGAGGGGAATTAAAATGATTTTTTCTCTACATTTTTAGGCTTTTTGGTTGCTATACAAGAGTTGAAAAATGAAAGTCACTTAATAATTTTCACTTGCACATGTCACACAAAGTTATGAGACAGAAGACTAGATGACTGAGGCTCAGATATAGCATTCTGAACTATAAAACGAGGGTTTAGGATTTCTAAATTGAGGGAGTTAGATGGAGAAGAGTTATGGAAGTGAGGGGAGGAAATGTATGGTAAATAAAGGTTGCCTTGTGCAGATGAAGTCTCTGATGTTAATATAGGTTGTCTGAGATCAACCCACTTCACAGTGGAGACAATTTTACTAAGGTAGATTTCCTTATAGATTTACATTTCTTTTATGAAAAGGCAACTTTTCAGAATTACTGCTACTGTGCCTATAGTTTGTCTAAATAACAAGCTGGAAATATGCTAAACGAGTGTACTTTGTGGTTGTATATTCTGGTCTCCTATAGTCATTTGTGGTGATATGTTTTGAACCTCAGCACTGGAATATTATTCAACTAAACTCCAGTAAGCAGAAAGTTGGGCAATGTTATGGGTTAAAAACAGAAACTAGCATTTTAATTTGTCTCTCACTACTTGTTATGTTAAATATCCTTCTGACTCAGACTGGTTCAGAACATGTCTACTGTTGTGATTGTTATTGCTAACATTCTGATACATTTAGTTTTCTACTTAAAATCAAATTATTTAGGTTATATATGTTCGTTAAATATTTTTTCTTCTTACAGAAACACTGAGTCAACTCAATAATCACTTTGATCTCAGAATTTTGGTAGCTTTTCTTGTCTGTACTGCTCACTTGGCAGTCATTATGTGCAATAAGTATCAGATTATTTGTACAACTTTAAATTTTGTATTATTTTTATTGTATTGTATTGTATTGTATTGTATTGTATTTATATGTCTTGTAATCCTCTGTTCCCTGCATCTAGACAAATGATTTACAGGAGTAAATCAGTATGTTTGCTGATAATTATGGTAATCAATATTACTATATTGAGCTATGAGAAGATCCAAGTTAGGACCTTAATTTTCTTAGCAACAGGTACTTATTTATATGACACCCATTTCCTCTAATCTGGTATTTATTTCTTTATATTGTTTTAGAAAATCATATGTTGTATATATACTTAAGCATAAGAAAACAACTGGAGGTATAAGTGCAAAAATGTAAATAAAACTGGCCCAAAGCAAATAGTTCTAATTATTTCAGAATTGCATTGAAGTTTTAGCTAAGAAGATTTGCTAGCCTCTTCCAGTTTTGTTTGTTATTGTTTTGACAGTACCACACAGGGGCTGAACAGTAAATGTGGCAGATGCTATGAGTCTGTATTCAAACTATATCTATAGGTGGTATACTACCCAGACTGCAATTTGCTGGTGTGATATTATAGACTGATGATATGATGATGAATGCTGAGGACCACAACCAGACCTTTTAGGAAAATTGCTAGACTGAAGTAATCATCTGGAATTGGACCATTTGGTGATCATGGATATATTCTTTTTAGTAGCTTTTCTTCAGGTCTATCATTCTAATTTTTCCAACTTGAAATCTCTCTAGATTATAAAACTCTAGGTAAATAGCCATAGAGTAGCTTTTACAGGGTTTATATACAATCTGAATAATCCATTAATTATATCTAGTCTAGAGCAAAAGTTTCCCAATGGATGGACTGACCAAAACCAATTTTTCCTACCACATCTTACTTTATGTTGAAAAGACTCATAAAGAAAAATCTAAGTGAGAATTTGACTAGCTGATAGAAAATTAATAGATTTGTTTTCTCCTTAAAACTACCTTTTTACAACAGGAGACAAAATGAAAAAATGCCAAGTTTGACATTATTTTCTCCAAGCTCTGTGATTTAATATTATCTTTACCCTCAATTAGATACAAAGGTGAATCTTCTGATCAATTAGAAGATTGCAACTTTTCCTTCCATGGATATTCCAGTAAACTGGGGAATGACAATGCTGATTAATCTTTGTGCTTGCCAAAATTTTAGGCTATTTCGACACGAAATTTAGTCCCCAAACTAAAGTGAATTTCTTACACTGTAACTTGTTTGCTCCACCTCAGTCCTAGATCTTCACCTTTAATGAAACATTTCCTGCCTTGATTTTCTTGTTTTACAATATTTGATGCAGTTTGGTAAGCTTCAAATTTCACTTGGTAGTTTTTAATCTGCCCCCTTTTTGGCTTTTTCCCCAGTCATCTGTCCATCAGTCCTGACATATTCTTAAAACAGCCTGTGTTTGAGTAACTCTCTACTGAAAGAGAATATTTGTCTCTACTGCAAAAGTTATCCACAATAAAGTTGTTATGGTTTGTGCTCAAATGTCCCCCCAAGGCCTCATATGGTCCCGAAGTGGCTAAATCCAGCATTTGTGATTGGTTCATTGTCTAGTGCTAGGATTGGTGGTGTGAGTACTGCACCCATCCAAGGTGGGTAGTTGGCATACAATATATGGGAGGGAATGAGGATTACTTTTCCCTTTTGCGCATTTGGCTCTTGACATTTGTGGCCACCATGATGATTGCCCCTCTGCCATACCATCCTTCCTTGGAGCCAGCTGAGTATGGTCTGAAACCTCCACAAATTTTTAGCTAAATAAACCTTTCCTTCCTTAGTTTCGGGTGTCAGGTATTTTTTTTCCAAGCCAAGAGAAAAGTAACCAAGACAAAAGTCTTATCTCACTAACCTCTAGATTTGTGAAACTCTGTGTGTGTGTGTGTCTGTGTGTGTGTGTGTGTGTGTGTGTGTATGGTGGGGTTGGGACACATAGGCAGGAGAAACTATCAGTCTATAACTTCCTCATAAATAATTACATAAAGCAGACCTTAAAATTTTCATCTTTAAAATGGAAATGAAATAAGCCCCAACTTCAGAATGAGTACTGTTCTTGAAGACTTTTTGTAAGTCAGTTTTGTTCCTAAGTTTGGCAAAGAGAATCTTATATGCCTTTGACACAAATAAACAGTGTAATACATAAACACACAAAAAGTAAATACTGTAAATAAATTATTTTTACTTTTACAGTTACCTTAAAATTGTGAGGTAAATATGTGAGCAACTTCAGAAATTTGATTGCATCTACGAAAGTTTGTAATGTGTGGTCCCACTGTATCTGTGAATATTTACAACTCCAATGTTCTTAAGACAGAGACTTACTGCAATGATTTCTTCCATTTGATAACAGAAAAACATATTCAGAGTGATACATGAGAAAACATATTTTGCCAAGTGTAGTGGCTCATGACTATAATTTCAGCATTTTAGGAGGATGAGGCAGAAAGATCCCACAAGGATGGAGCACAGCCTTGGCAATTTAGCAATTTAAGGAAACCCTCAGCAAAGGCCCTGGTGCAGTACCAAGTACAGTTGGAGGAAGGTGGGAGAGTGGATGCAAATTTTTAGGCTCTATTTTAGACTCCTCAAATCATAAATGTTGGGTTAAAAATCTTGCAATCTGTTTTATGCTTTAGAACTCCAGATAGACCAGGTGGTTCTTATGTATGTTCAAGTTTTAGAACTTAACAATTAAGATATATTTGTGAGTTTTTAAGACTGGAAATGCTATTTTTTGGTCAAAAGTTTTGAAAAAGTTTGTATGATACTAGTCATATGTACCCACATTTAAAAACTAGTGCTTAAATACCTGTTTAGTCATTTATTTAAATCACACAATTATAGATATTCTTTCTGGCAGATGATTTCTGGCAGATGATCTCAATATCTGACTCATTTCTTATCATATTTTTTCTTTTTGCTTCTTGGGAAATTATGAATGAACACAAGAGGCACATTTTCTGAATCAGATGCCTGGAATTCCTCTCACATCCCACACTTATCATGATAAAAACAAATCACTACTGATGGATGACTCCTGTACACAGTGAGATGGCAAGCCTTATTAGTCATTCTTTTTTGCAATTTAAATGCTAGGTTTTGTTTTTCAGTGCTATAGACCCATTACCAAAGAGGGGCCAGCTGTTACTTTTTGCTTCAGGGATGTTCTCTGCAAATTCAAAGGATCTTATTTCAATTCAGACAAAAATAAAATAAAGCATTAGGCTTGTATCAATAATTATATATATCTCCAGGGCTCTTATACTATCAAGCCAAAGAGAAGAGTACTGCTAATTGGTTAAATTCATCAAAAGGACAAATTTGTCCTCACATCTTTTTGCAGTGGGTCAGGGCCTTTGAACAGATGGACCAATAGTCATGCTTGATTTGTATGAATACCTAACATTTGGGTGGCACTGTGAAAAGTGCATTTAGCAACTACCTTTTCTATACTCATGCACATAAAAGTTCAAGTTATATATGACTTGCAATCTAAAGTTTAAGCCATTCTTTTAACTTAATATTTTCCTTGTTAAATATAAGAAATGAGAAGGCATGTAATTAATGATAGGTGATCGATTCTGGGGTTTTTTCTTCCCCTAGAAGAGAAAAAGTGTTTCTTTGGTACAAGTAACTACTGCTAACACGTCTCTAAGCATTGTGAACTATTTTTAATATGAAAGATTTTTTAGCCCTCTTCAATTGTCTGAAGCCTAGAAAATAGTTTGATTCCATTCACATCAAGCAGAAATCTAGCATAAGGTTAAACTGAGAGTTAATGTTCCGAAATTAGATAGAAAGAGTTGGTGGAGAGGTATGGGAAGAAAAACACCCTATTGTTAACATAATGGGAAAAAGATCAGAACTCCAAGACCAGTTTCTGCCCCTTTTTTTGCTTACTACATGTTAATTTTTATCACTTTTGAGGTATGAAACATTTCTTCCTTTAGGAAGTCATAGCTTAGCTCCATTATGACTACACTATTTTTAATCAACAGTACTGTTACTGGGTGGTGTCTAAATGGGCCTCCTTGAAGCTAAAATGAAGAATCTATGACACCCTCTTAAAACAATTTTACAGCAGGAAGTGGTGGTGCATGCCTGTAGTCCCATCACTGGGGAGGCAGAAGCAAGTGTATCGCTATGGCTTCAATTCCAGCCTGGGCTACATAGTGAGTTGAAGGCCATCCTAAACTACATAGTGACCCTGTGTCTTAAAAAAACCTAAATAAGGAACTTAGCAAAAGCCTGTATCAGGCATAGACTGCCCAGAACCACCACCATGGGTCCGCCCTGGCTCCAGAAACTTAGCGGAAGCCTGTATCAGGCTTAGGCTGCCAGGAAGCTCCACCGAGGGCCTGCCCTGCCACCTGAAACTCAGCACAAGCCCGCCTCAGGGGTAGGAACCGCCCCTGTGGGCCTGCCCTGCCACAGGAACATTAAGGAGGCCCGCCCAAGACTGAAAACTGCCCTGAAGTGTTACAGATGGGCCAGCCCTCCCACCTAGAACATCAGAAGATGTCAGTGGTATCCAGTTAGTGTGAGAAAATTTGGAACTTTGCTCCCAGGTGGTCAACTTTGGACTACAACAGATTGACTGTATGAGGGTGAGTATATCCCTAAAATAGAAGTGTACAGTGGATCAATAGGGCCAGTAGTAAAAACCCCCTCCAACTAACTGTAAGACTTTGGTGTGTCTGAAAAGAGTGTGTGTGATCCCCTGCTACACATAGAAAACACCAGGCAGAGTGAAAATGACAAAATGAAAAAGCAAAATGCAGTCTCAAATATATAGTTCACCAGAAGCAAGTATAGGAGACATTGAAATAGAGGATCCCAAAAGTAACACACTGGGAATCTCTGAAAAGATAGCCAGTGAAACAAAAAAAAAAAAAAAAAAACAACTGCACCATGCTATAGAGGAAATCAAATTAGAAGTAGTCTCCCATGTAAAGATAGAAATAACAATTTTAGCAAAGGAGTTGTGGAATGCAGCTAAAGAAGAACTAGAGAAAAAAGTACATGAGCATGGGAAACTGATTGAAAATTTGAATGAACAATATAGAAAACAAGCAGAATTCATGAAGAAAACTCAAAGAGACATCCAAGAAACAAAAACTTCTATCGAAAGTGTGCAAAATCTCCTAAAGGAAGCTGAGGATAGGATTTTAAACCTTGAGGACAGGATCACAGTTAGTGGTCAGGAAAGGATAGAACTTTTAAAAATAATAAAGCAGCATGAAATGACAATCCAGAAGCTTCATGATGATTCCAAGAGCAACAATATAAGAATAATGGGCATTAGTGAAGATACAGGAGTGTAGGCAAATGACATACATAATGTATTTAGAGAAATAATAGCAGAAAATTTCCCAAACATGAGGAAAGAATCTGATACACAGATAAGTGAGGCATACAGAACAGCAAACAGTCACAATCAGCATAAATCTACAGCCAGACACATAATAATTAAGATCTCAGACATAGAGCATAAAAGCAGAATATTAAAAGCTGTCAGAGGAAAGACACAACTCACCTATCAGGGAAAGCCCATTAGAATCACAGCAGACTTTTCAGCACAAACCCTCAAGTCAAGAAGATCTTGGAGTGAGGTATTTCAAGAACTGAAACAAAACAATCTTCAACCCAGACTGATCTAACCAATAAAACTTTCATTCAAATTTAATGGAGAAACAAGATACTTCCATGACCAAGAACAACTGAAGAAATTCATGTCCACCAAACCAACCCTAGAAAGAATACTGAAGGGCATACTAGACAGAGGTAAAAATGACTACAATCCCCAAAACAACAGCAGAAAGAAATGACAAGGTAAGATAAGCAATTAAATAAGAGGAAAAGCAAAAAGAAACAACTGGAACATAACATGGCAAAGTCGAGCCAGTACATATTAGTGCTATCCATAAATATAAATGGCCTCAATTCACCTATAAAAAGAAATAGATTGACAGAATGGATCAAGAAACAAGACCCCACAATACACTGTATACAGGAAACACATCTGACCCAAAAGGAAACTCATAGATTAAAAGTCAAAGGATGGAAAACAGTATTCCATGCAACAGGAACTCAGAAAAAAGCAGGAGTAGCTATTGTATTTGCAGATAACATGAACTTCAAACCTAAAATGATTAAAAGAGATAGAGAAGGTCACTAGATACTTATTAGTGGTAAAATTCAAGAGGAAGAACTAACAATTATAAATATATATGCACAAAATAAAGGAGCACCCAACCATATAAGACAGATACTAATGGACAGGAAAAACCAAATACACAAGAATACAATTATAAGAGGAGAACTTAACAGCCCATTGTCACAAAGAGATAGACCAATGAGACAAAAGGTCACCAAAGAAATAACAGAACTGAATCATACCTGTGAGCAATTGGACTTAGTAGATGTTTACAGAGTGTTCCACCCAACCACATCAGAATACACATTCTTCTCAGCTGCACATGGGACATTCTCCAAAATAGACCATATATTATCCCATAAAACATTCATAAGTAAATGCAAAGGTATTGAAATCATACCATGCATAGTATCTGACCATAGTGCAGTGAAATTGGAAATGAATGGCAAAAGAAATTGTAAAATCTACATAAATACATAGAAATTAAATAACAGCCTTTTGAACAACCAGTGGGCTACAGATGAAATTAAAGAAGAAATAAAACAATACCTACAATTCGATGAAAATATAGAAACAACATACTGTAATCTGTGGGATGCAATGAAAGCAGTCTTAAGAGGGAAATATATAGCAATAAACTGTCATATCAAGAAAACAGAATGAGCACAAATAAACAACCTAATGCTCCATCTCAAGCATCTGGAAAAAGAAGAGCAAGCTAAACCCAAAGCTCATAGAAGAGAGGAAATTGTTAAGACTAGAGCAAAAATCAATGTAATTGAAACTAAAAAAACAAGACTAAGTATTAATGAATCAAAAAGCTGTTTTTTTTTGAGAGAATAAACAAAATGGACAAACCCCTAGCTAACCTTATCAAGAGAAAGAAATAAAAAACCCAAATTCATGCAATAAGAACTTAAAAGGGAGAAATTACTACAGATCCCATGGAAATTCAAAACATCATGAATACCTACTTTGAAAATCTCTACTCACATAGAGTGGAAAACACAGAGGAAATGCACAGATTTCTAGAAACATATGAACTACCAAAGCTCAACCAAGAAGTTATAGCAATTTTGAACAACCCAATATCAACCATTGAATTGAAAATGTGATTAAAAACTTACCAACAAGAAAAGTCCAGGTCTGGATGGGTTCATAGCTGAATGCTACATGAAATTTAGAGAACATTTGATGCCAGTACTCTTTAAACTCTTCAGTGAAATTGAGAAAAAAAGCAATCCTCCCTAAATCATTTCTGAAGGCAGGTATTACTCTGATACCAAAACCAGAGAAAGATGCCACCAAAAAAGAGAAATATAGGCCAATCTCACTAATGAACATTGATGCAAAGATTCTCAACAAAATACTGGCATATAGAATGCAGCAACACATCAAGAAGATTATTCATCATGACCAAGTGGGGTTCATTCTAGGAATGCAGGGATGGTTTAATATATGCAAATCAATAAATGTTTTGGTTCATGAGAATTCATGAACCAAACGCAAACTGCATGGGAAACACTTCAAAGAATCAACACATAGGATCTCACATTATTGAAAAGTTTTTGCACTTCAAAGAAAATACACCACATCAACCGAGCCAAAAACAAAAACCGCATGGTCATCTCAATAGATGCAGAAAAAGTTTCGATAAAGTCCAACACATGTTCATGATAAAACCCTTCAGAAACTCGGAATACACGGCATCTACCTCAACATTTTAAAGGCCACCTATGACAAACCAACAGCCAACATTATAGTAAATGGACAAAAATTGAAAGCTTTCACTTTAATGTCAGAACAAGACAAGGATATCCACTCTCAACACTCCTTTTCAACATAGTTCTGGAAACACTAGCCAAGACAATCAGACAAGTGAGAGAAATAAAAGGAGTAAAGATAGGAAAGGAAGAAGTTAAATTATCATTATTTGCAGATGACATGATGCTCTATATAGAAGACCCAAAAAACTCCATTAAAAGACTGCTAGAGTTAATAAACAAGTTCAGCAGTGTAGGTGGATACAAAGTCAATGCTCAGAAATCAATAGCATTCCTGTACACAAACAAAAAACTCACTGAGAGTGAAATTATGGAAATATCGGCCTTTACAATAACATCAAAAAAATGAAATACTTAGGAATCAGCCTAACTAAAAATGTAAAAGACCTATATGCTGAAAATTATACTATCCTGAAAAAGGAGATTGAAGAGGATATTAGGAAATGGAAGGACATTCCTTGTTCTTGGTTAGGAAGAACCAACATTGTGAAAATGCCTATACTCCCAAAACTGTTATACCAATTTAATGCAATCAAAATACCATTGTCAATCAAAATATCATTGACATACCTCAGAGATATAGAGAATACACTCCTAAAATTCATTTGGAAACAGAAGAAACCTAGAATAGCCAAGGCAATTCTAGGCATCAAAAGCAAGGCAAGAGGCATCTCAATTCCTGACTGGAAACCATACTATAAAGCCACAGTGATAAAATCAGCTTGGTACTGGCAAAGAAATAGACCTGAGGAACAATGGAACAGATTAGAAGATGGAAACACAACTACAAAGACACTCAGCCACCTGATATTTGACAAAGTGGCTAAATATGTCCACTGGAAGAAGGATAGTCTCTTTAATAAATGGTGTTGGAAAAACTGGCTCTCTACATGCCGAAGACTGAAACTAGATCCATGCATATCACCATGCACAAAACTAAAGTCTAAATGGAACAAAGACCTCAATATTAAAACAGAAACACTAAATCTACTGGAAGACAAGGTAGGTAGAAGTCTTGGAGACATAGGGGTAGGAAGAGAATTCATGAACCAAACGCAAACTGCATGGGAAACACTTCAAAGAATCAACACATAGGATCTCACATTATTGAAAAGTTTTTGCACTTCAAAGAAAATCACCAACAGAGTGAAAAGAAAACCAATAGAGTGGGAAAAAATTTTAACCAGCAACCCCTCAGACAAAGGACTTGTGTCCAGAATATATAAAGAATTGAAAAACATCAAGCCCCCCAAATTCAAAGACCCTCTCCAAAAATGGGCATCTGAGATGAACACACAGTTCTCAGAGAAAGATATACAAATGGAAAATAAATACATGAAGAAATGCTTGCCATCACTGGTCATTCGAGAAATGCAAATTAAAACAGCATTGAAATTTCACCTTACTCTGGAAAGAATAGCTGCCATCAAGACATCAACTGATAACAAACGTTGGCGAGGCTGTGGGGAAAAAGGAACACTGCTCCACTGTTGGTGGGAATGTAGACTGGTGCAACCATTATGGAAATCCATATGGAGAATTCTCAGAAGACTAGGATTAGAAGGCCCATTCAATCCAGCTATCCCCCTCCTGGGCATTTTCCCCAAAGAACTGAAAAGTTCATACCACAGTGATATATGTGCACCCATGTTCATAGCTGCACAATTTGTGATAGCTAAATCCTGGAAACAACCAAGATGCCCATCAATTCCAGAGTGGATGAAAAAATGTGGCATTTTTATACAATGGAATATTACTTAGCTATAAAAAAGGATGATCTTGAGGCCTTCATAGGCAAATGGAGACAACTTGAGACTATCCTCATTAATGAAATAAATAAGAATCATATTTATAAATATCATATTGTGTTTCTGGTGTAAAAAATAAATAAGAACTACAAGTGTAATAAAACCAAAATGTGTAATTGCTATTTTAAAAAAGAGAGGAAAAGAAAGTGCTCTAAGTGATATAACTGCATGTAAGTTTGAGTGTGTAAAATAGATGACCATATTGCTGAATCTTTGTTGGATCTTTGAGCAAAACTGTTTGTAGTCTGACTGTTTGAATATTTACTATATACCCTTTAACTTTGTAACTTGAACACCTACATCCAAGTTGGCAATACATAATTTACAAATTAATGATTTCTCAGTGGGCCTTTTTCTCATTCTCCTTTTTCTTTCTTTCTTTTAGAATTCTGCATTATTGCTACCCTTTTTTGTCTTTTTCTCTTTTTTCTTCTCTTTAAATAAAATTTTAAAAATGTATAATTGCTATTGTAAAGAAAGAAATAGGAAGCGCTATAAAAATATAGCTGCATGTGTGTTTAGATGCGTGGGATTGATGACCATATTTCTAGGTTCTTGTTGGATTGTTGAACAGATCTGTTTGCACTCTCACTTCTTTAGTGCCTACTTTGTGTGTTTTAATACTGTAACTTGAATAACTATTTCTAAAAGAACTATATGTAATGTATCAACTAGTGATTTCTTACTATTTATCTGCTTTTCTTGAAATTCTGTAATATTTCTACCTTTTTCCTGTTTTTTTCTCTTTAAATAAAAAATGAAAAAAAAAACTAAATAAATAAATAAGCAAATAACTTTAGAAGTTCCCTGACTTCCATAGTACAAAAATCATTTTCAGGATACATGGTTATTAGGATACATTAAGACACACTCAAGAATGTAGTAGCAGGGTGTGTTGGTGCATATCTGGAATCTCAGCATGAGGGAGGCTGTGCCAGGAGGATTGCTGTGAGTTTGAGGCCATCTCACTCTGCATTGTGAATCCCTGTCTCAAAAATACACAAATGAAGAAAAGGAGCAGAAGCAGAAGCAGAATAGGAGGGGGAGGAGGAGGAGGAGGAAAGGAGGAGGAGGAAGAGGAAGAGGGAGAGGGGAAGGGAGAGGAAGAGGGAGAAAAAGAGGAAGAAGAAAAAAAAGTGTGGGAGTTCAGAAAAAATAGACACATTACAAGCAGGAACTGGGTGTGTTTAAGGAAGTGTCTTCAAAATGAGAGTTCTAGGATGTGTATTTTTACTGTTTCAGGTTACAGTGAAAACCATTATATGTGTTTGAAGTTGAAATATGCAAACAACAATATTGATGCTTCTTGAGAATGGAGGAGAGGTGAAAAGGACAAGTTAAGACCCAGGATTTACAAGCTTATTGTAAAAGGACCATTAGGATTTTTTTGAATCAATTTCCTGGAAAATTTGAAAACTGTTTGAGTAACTTTGATACCTTGAAGCAGTTTTTTTTTCTTAGCATCTCAATTTCTTCACTCATCTCATTTGTACCTAGATTTCATTTTTTTCTACCCTACCTCAGTAGTAAGAATTCCTTTTCTTAAATGGTGGGTTCTGGATATTTTGACATTTCTGAGGTTTTTGAACTGAAGATTGAAAAGGCCTCAGGAGTAAAATATTCTCTAATCATCTCCTGTCCACCTTCTATTCCCCCATCCCCAAGCAGGTCATAGAAAGTAGAATATATGGAGCTTTGCATATGATAAAGGAAGTACAAAGAGGTTTAAATGCAAAGATGTAAACACGAAGTAAACATGAGTTAGGACTAGAAAACAATTGAATATTAAGTCCCAGAACAAGCCTATCTTAGAATTATGAAGAAATGTATTCCCAGTTGTTGACCTTCTACACGAAAATGGAGAACGAATACTTACTGGAACCAAATGTAAATGATCTGTGCAGTTTACTGATAGAGTTAGAAAAATGCCATCCCAAAACAGATCACATTGGTATGCTGATGACCTCTAACTCAGGGGGCTTGGAAAGCAGCCCATGCATGGAAGGGCTTCCTCTCGACTTCCCTTATCTTCCTAGAGACAGATCCTCAAAAATTATGTAATCATCATTAATCCTGCATACAAGATAAATGTTATTCACCATACAGTTCCTTCTCTCCTTTTCCTATAATTTGTATTGCCACTCAGAATCTCTTAATCTCCATTTCTTTCTTATAGCTCGGGATGGTATGGAAGCATCTCATATAGGGGAATGAAACTCCTGACCTATTATATGTCTGGTATAAGTTCAAGTTCTCTAAGATCAAAGAATGAATTTTAGGAATAATGAAGGTTAAGAGTATAATATACATATTGAGAAACAGAAGGGGTCCTGAGTGTGTTGCTAAAGACTATCTTTTTTAGGGACATTTATAGAGTGAAATCACGAGGTGAGATGGGTCCAAGGTGGGAAAAATGGGAACTCATAAAGTGGGCTTAAGGTGGGGCACAACTGTGGTCAGCCAATAAGATTAATTGCTCAGGTACAATTGATTATATCAGGAACAAATGGGGAAGCGAGTCATGAAGTAAGCAGCACACTTAACAGCAGTGACCCTTCCTGTTGGGGTTGTGATGCTGACTACTGACTGCCTCAGGGTGATACAGAACTTTTGGACTATCAATCCTTAGTGTGTGAGTGTATTTTCTTTGCCTTTTTTCATGAGATCTGGCCCACAGCAGGAGGTAATTGTCTCTTCCAAGGCAGCAAGATATCTAAACTTCTGCACTGTTGCTTTAAGGGCCCAGCCTTGTCTGACTGCCCATAATATTTCTAAATAACTCAGCTGCCTGTAACACTTTTAACATCTGACCCTTCTGTGTGGCTCATAGTTTGTGAGTCTCCTGTGCATCCATATGTAATTAAGTGTGATTTTCCTCTTGTTAATTTGCCTGCTGTCACAGAATTATTAGAAGATAGAGGGAGGATTTTCCCTCCCATTTATTTATCAACTACCCACTAAGCATCTCTTCTCATGTTCCTTAGTAGAAAATGGGTAAAGTTGAATCAAGGAAGCCTCAAAATTACTATTTTTCCATAGCCTCTTTTTCTAAAGTTCATCTTAGTGTCACATGACTTTTGGAATATAGTTGTAAAGGTCTTGATTTATTAGTTCAATTTGTTTCTTAGTAAAGGTGAAAATGAAGGATGAAGTGTGTCAACGTTTAACAACAGCTACAACAACACTTCCTCCATGGAACCTGAGATATTGATAGGGTGTAAGGGTTCCCATTTATGTGTAATGTTTCTCCCATATATTTGGGGTGGTGTACCTCAGTGTTAGCAATTGCTTTTTTTTGTACCAAGAATCAAACTCAGGACCTCATGCTTTGCAGGCCACTGAGCCATATTCCTAGACCTGTCAATTGAAGTTTTGTTTCTGAAATGCAATTTTTGTACCAGCTTCAACTTACATAATGATTTCTTAAATGTTGTGAAAAGACAGAATATGGATTAAAATTTTCTTTTTCAAAGCTTAGCAAAACTAATACAGTAAAATTTACTGAGAGAACATTTTTTATTAAGCACAAAGTTTGTTCTGAATAAATCTTTCTTCAATTGCTGAAAGATTCCCTATGTTATAAAGCTTTATTTTGTACCATTTTCCTCTCCTTTGTTTTAAGGACCTGTAAAAACAAATAGAACAATGTTACAGTAAATATAAGCAATACCAACTAGGACCATTGTAGAGGAAACAAACAGACTCACAATCTCCCCCAAATATGAGTACAGCAATGTCTTGTGATGTAATATTTTACACCACACATTATTTTCATACTCTGAAACTCACACCATGTGTGTTTTACTTTATTTTTCCCCAATCATTTGTTTGTCATGTAAACACATTTGAATGCCAAACAATTATTAGAGACACTCCAAATACTTTAAGGCTAACTTAGTCTTTCATTTTCAGTTGACAAAATTGTTTCTGCACAACTTGTTGCCTCAAAAATATTAAATATGTGGCAAGAACAACAACAACAGACAGATTCATTGAAGCAAAGGACAAAATAGAGAATTTCTAAGGAAAATTAAACTTTCAGAGAGAATGGCATAGTCAAAAGTGAGCACAGATTGGCTGAAGAAAATGAGTAATAGACATGTGATTTGCTTTGGTGAGTTCTTTCCTACATTTCTAGGTAAAGACTAAGGCTGCCAGCTGCCAATACCTCTTTCCCACAAGTTGGAATATGGAAATGGGTTTCTTCATAGCAGATTCTCTTATTCCAACTCATTTGATGCAACAACCCTGGGAGGTAGGCTAAGTAAGAATTCTGACTTAACAGAAGCACAGACAGGTTAATGTTATTTTTCCTAAGTTACATAGTTACTCAATGCCAAGGTTAAAAGTTCTGTGATTTTTGAATACATGTTTCTCTGTGATAAAGGAAACTTCATACCCATAAGTACAGTACAAGCTTTTAAAGCTCAGTGAGTGTGATAGTTTAGATCTGAAGCATTCCCAAAAGGTTTGTGTTCCAGCCTGTAGCACTATAGGGAGGTGGTCGAACCTTCAAGAGACAGAACTTACTGGAAGGCAATTGGGTTACTGGGCCTATGTCCTGGAAGAGAATATTGGGTCAGTGGGTCTTTCCTGTCTCTTTATTTGTTTCCCTTCCACCAAGAGGGGAGCAAATTCCTCTGTCAAGGATTTCTTGCTCTAATGTACTACTTGGTTGAAGACTTAAAGGAATAGGGCCAAAAAGTCATGAACTAATTCTTCTGAAAACTTGAAGCGAAACGAATCTTTCCTCATTTTAAAAAATTTCCTGTCTTAGGTATTTTGTATTAGAATGGAAAGATAACTAACACAGTAAAGTTCTCACCATGTGTGAAAATAGGAAGAAAGCACAAAATAATAGCATTATGCCAATTATGTTATGTAACATAAAAAAAAACAAGTTCTGTGATGTAAATAAACAATGAAAAGAACAGTGAGTCTTGTAGAGGTTAAACTCTTGAAGAAAAGGTACTGAAGATGACAGTGGTACTGCGAAACAGGACAACATAACTGGAACAGAAGATACAATCCAAGAACAACAGTGGAGATTCTGTCATAGGGCATTTTACATCTTTGAGGTAGAACTTTTTGGTAAGATAAACATTTTTTCTCTAGTGTCTGTGAGATCTTTATAGCAATATTGTTAATTTTGAGTAATTTTTTTGCATGTGGCTATAACAAATACTTAGTAAGTAGGATTTCAAATATTGTGTGCTGCCTGTATTTCACCGTACATGGTGTTAAACTCCTTAAGGTGAGGGACTCTTGTCTTAGGGATCTTTGTAATTTCAGAAATGAGCAGAGTTTTGGGCATTCTCAATTTGTAAGCACTTTCCAATAAATGGATGAAAGAAGGAAGAATTAGGTGAAATTACCAAGGACTAACAGTTAATTATACATACAGCATGGTTTCTGAATTTTTGCAAAACTTAATTACTTGTATCAATTTTTTTTCTATCTTTATAGTGTCAGTAAAGAAAAAGCTGTTCTAATTTGTTTGTAACAATATCATTTGTGTTTCACTGAGTTAATAGACTATGATAAATATATTGTTTGGTGCACAAAGCCAACACTATTCACATTTACAATTTCTATATTCTCATGGAATTAATGTATGTCCTGAGTTGTAGAGTGCTTTATCTAGAATTACCACAATAGTTCTGTTCATTATAACATATGAAGAGCTTGGCAACAGTTGACTGTGTGGTGCTTTGAGATACACCTGTGATATGAATTGATAAACATTGTATTAGAAGTGAAAATATTACTAATACCAACATGGAAGCTAAATGACACATGATGTAGATGTTTTATTATAAAATAAAATTTCAATGGAAAATACTTGAATATTTTTGTGTTATTTTAAAATGATTTAATGGTATGTATTTTTGCCACTACTAGCAAAGTCATACAATTTTCTAAATGCTGTCTATGTTTAGATATGTTGATCACTATGTTTCTTTTTTCCTTTTTGTTAATTTGTTTTAGGACAGAGTCTCACTATGTAGTCCAAGTGGGCATTAGATTACCTGTGTAACCCAGGCTAGCCTTAAACTCATGATTTTCCTAGGTGCTGGGATTAGAGATATGGGCTAAAGAAAAAAATTCATATGAAAAAATACACATATAAAATCATGAACAAAAAAACTCATAGAGAATTATCCTAAGGAGTCAGGTTTTTTTAGTGATTTAGAAAAATAGAACCATTAACAGTTGTTTTAGCATTCTTCTTGGGAAATCTACATTAAATAATACTTAGTTTTTACATGCTAAACCAGTAACAGAAGTATAATAGTGTATAGCAGCAAAATATGAAGTTTCTAAAAGAGGTATGCATGATAATAATTGGAGGTGCTATATTATTTTCTCATCCTCTAAAGGAAATCATAGTCTTTTGGTCACAAGTTTGTCCTGAGAAATAGCAACAGCTTGTATTTTGACATACAAAGAATACTTATAAATATTGCAATATACTCTTGGTTTCTTTTAATACTACTGTAATACTTCAGTTCATGAACACTACTGTTTATGAACAACTTGGTTCATTAACAGAAGCAACTGGCAAACTTTTGCTTCCATTCTTGAATTATGAATCCACTGATAAAAAGGACTGTGGCCATTTTCCCTCACAAACATAAATGCAACCATCTTCCCTGGTCTGACACATGGCTGTGGCTTCCTCTAGTTGAGATTGTGGTCACAGACATACCTATCCATACATATGATGAAGCTTTTCTTGTCTGTTTTTCACAACATACAATACTGTACAATATTATTCAATACAGCATGGCTCTAAAGAAAGTATAGACCAAGCATGAATCATAAAATGAAAGTGCAGATCAGCAGTGAAAGTGATAAGAATATGCAGAGTGGCACTGGAGGTGATAAGAATGTACAGAGTAGCAATGCAGGCAATAATACAGTGCAGAACAAGAATAGTAAGAAGCAGCTTTCAAAGAAAATAACCATTGAATTGAAGAAGGAAACTTCAGAAAAGCATGAATGTGGTAAACATGTAACTGATCCGGGCTCAAAGTACAAGATAGAAAAGTTAACAATCTAGACTCTTTGGAATACCAACAAAGCCATTAAAGGAGCTGAAGTGTCAGAAGGAAAAACAACATTAACCAACCATAGAACACAAGTCCTGGGAGAGGCAGAAAAACTTTTGTTAGTGTGGTTGAATGAGAAACAACTGGCAGGAGGTAGTATTAATGAAACTATGATCTGTGAAAAATATGGGAAATTACACAGTGATTTACTATAAGAAAACCCCTCCACAAGTCAACAAGCAAGAGATTTAGAGGCAGCACAGGCTGGTCTGGAAAGTTCTCTGGAAAGAGAAATGGCATCCACAGTGAGCTAAGTCATGGTGAGGCTTCCAGTTCTGACAAGGCTGCTGCTAAAGCCTGTAGGGGATAATTCATGGAATTCACAGAGGCAGAAGGGTATTTTACTCAATAAGTGTTCAACTGCAATGAAATAGGGCTCTTCTTGGAAAAGGTGCTGAACAGAAACTCTATTACAAGTCAATGAGTTGTTCATAGAATGGCTGCACAAAGGGTTCACACCTACCATCATTAAGAAATATCTTCCTGACAACCAACTGCCTTAAAGATGCCTTCTTATGGACAGTTTCCTCAGCACACCCTGTAACCTTGGTGAATGATATGGATGCAATATGACTTCATAAATGTCAAGTTTCCTCTCCACAACATGACACCTGTCCTGTAGTTTGTGGACTAGCAAGTGATCTGCAACTTCAAGAAGCTATACTCAAAGATTCTGTCCACCAGGTGTTTTAATGACACCCAAGAAACATCCCTGACTCTGAAAGAGCCCTGGAAAACATTTCAATATTTTCTACTGCATCAACATTACTGACAAAGCCTGGGGTGCTGTCACATACTGGACTTTAACCTCAGCCTGGAGGAGACTGATGACTACATTTCACTGGGCATGACTTAGAAGGGCCTAATACACAGGTAGTGGCAGAGATTGTGTCCATGGAGAAGTGTTTTTGGTCTGGATATTGGTGGTGCAGACAGAGGAGCTTGTTGAGAGCCATGAGGAGGAGCTTGCCAATGGAAGAACTTGCTAAATTCCAGAGTGAGAAGTACAAAGTGCCTATTGAGGACCATTCCACTGAGGAAGAGAAATGGAAGTGGTTATCAGTGTTGTGATAAAATTCAGTATAGAAAAATGAAATTTGTGCCATATTTGTTTGAGAAACACTGACTTAACATAACTGGAAAGAACAACATGTTGAATCTGATGGATGATAACTTGGTCTCTCATTTCTAGAGGGTTATGCAGAGCAAGAAAAAACACGTGACATTAGACTGATTATTTTTTGTCACAATTGAACCTGCAGCTAAGACAAAGGACACAGAAACCTCTGAAGGATATTTTCCCAAAGTCCCTATGGAGTGGAACTCTGCCTCCAAACAATAACCTCCTCCCCACTCACCTCTCTGTCCTCCTCACCAGAAGTTTCCTGAAATGAGGTTAGTGTTATCTCTCTTCATATTATGCTATACTGTACTTTGCTTCATATTTTTGGTTATAAATCAAGATGATTCAAAATGGATTAACCTTCTTTACGTGGAACCTTGTGGGAAATTTGCTGTGGTTAGTGTATAAAATTCTTTCACAACCCTGTTAGTAGGGATCAGAACAGATTAACATTATTTACACTGAGCCTTACAGAGAAATTTGTTTCAGTTCTTGGGTAATTCAATTCATGATTAAAATCATGATACAAATTAAGTTCATGGACTGAGGTGTCACATATCAATTTTAAACTATCCACTCTCTGATCTTATACGCTGACACTACTAAAACCTTTCAAACTTTATTGCCAAGATTTTAGTTTACAGCAAATTGAGAAAGATATAACTAATCATCTTACATTTTTTTTTGCATTCTGCCAAGTTGGTCTGATGTCAAGGCCCATTTTGTGATATTAGATAATGTGTAAAGAAAAAATGTGTTAGTTAGAACCCATTTATTATTGTAAGTGGTTAAATAAACCCACTAACAATCACTAACATAACCAAAGCACTGAAAAATATCTATGTGAACCCAGATTAAGTTTAGGGTGCCCATGAAAAGAGGAAAATATTAGAGTTTGTGTGTGGGTGGGGGATAAAAATGATCAAGATATGATATATTGCCAATTCTCTACAGTGAATGCAATTATTATATGTCACAAACTTGTCCTAATAAAAGTACAAATATAAATACAAAAATGTTTAGTGTTATTCACTCTGGAAGATAGAGATGTATGTGCTGAAGAGACTGGTATGAATGGAATTAGTATAAATGGGTAAATGGGTATGACTGCACTCTTACCAAATGACAACATGTGAGGCAGTCCTGATGCTAGTTAAAGGATTCACTGTAGAGAAGGAACTAATTTCATCTGCACGTTATATATCAGTTCTTGCTTATCTAGTCTGGTTCAGCAGCTGATTTTCTGATTTGCTAAATATAAGTATTCTACCAGTTTTAGAATGTATACTAACAGTATAACAATATATATTTTGTTAGGACTGTTCCTGTTTGTATCTTGTCTGTGTGTTTATCTATAGTGGCTATTTACAGTGCTATTAAAATATCTTGGATAGAGCAGACGTTTGATGTTTATTGATGCAATGAAAGAGATTTTCCTAAATTATTGGGATACTGAAGACCCTGATGGTATTTGGGTGTTTAATATTCTATGAGACTACACTATGAAAAGCAAACTAATATCTATTCTGAGAAGTTCAGCATCACATACACATACACACTCACAAAACTGTCAACTCACAATACAGGTTTCACATTTATTAACTTGTCCTATTATGGTTATTTTATCCTGAGAAGAAAGTGATAATGAAATAAGTTTGAAATGTCTTACAAGGACTATAATTTCCCTGGCCATTGAAGTTTAATAAGCATTTCAATTGTTCCTAAATGCAGTATGCCTAGAAACTTCCCTACTTGCTCAGTGAATTTTACTGACCTCATATAGGTAGCTATCTAGCATGTAACCACTTATTTATTATCAGTCAGATCATTCATTTTACTTTTTATTTTATTTATTCAGTTGGTATAACCAAGTTGCTGATTTTATTTCTTTATTGTTCCACCAGAAAAAAAAGCTTTATTGTTCACACTTGTATTTTTAACTCTAGGGTCCTTTTTGCCCTCATAATTTAAGAGCTGATCAAAACCCTGCTTCACACCTGATTTTACATGTCTAATGCCCTTATGCTGACTATTACAACACTTGGTAAAATCTATGACTTCCAATCCTGGCTGTATATTAGAATCTCTTTAAGGGGTAAATTGGACACCCAAATTCCACCTTAGATAAATTAAATAATAATCTGTGGGGGTAGGGTGCAGGATCAGTTTTGAAAGTCTGTGCAGACAACACTCATTTGCAGCCAAAGCCTGAAAACCATGAAAATGCATATTTCTAATGTTTCACCTCACTAACTTTTTAAATATTTGTATACAAATAGTGAGATCAGACAGGATGGTTTCAGAGTTCACCTTAATGGGCACTGTAATATTGACTGACTCAGTCTTTCAGTCATATGATTGGCCCTAAATCTAGTTTTCTTCCTTACGTCTTTCTCTCCTTTTCTTTATACATCTTTAGTCTACCCAGTTAATTTAAGTTATGGAAAAAAGTACTATTTACTAATTAAATGTCTTTTTTGATTCCAAAGTTGCTTTATTTTCCAAAAATAATTAAACGTGACACTATTCTTCACCACACAGCTTAAAAATATATCATGAGCTAAAAACTAAACTGAGAATAAACTTAATTAACAGCACAAGTTTAATGTCTTACCATGGAAAACACAATTTGGAAATAGAAAAATGACCATGGTAAAATATATTGCTAAAACAATTACTATGATTACAATACTTATTGCATATAATCCCCTATATTATTTATAAAAAGAATGGAACATTGAATTAAAGTCTCCTGCCAGAATCTTTTCAAGTTAGACTTTAGTCCTTATTTGAATTCAAAGACAGAGGTATTATAGTTTAACACCGAAACCAAACTTATTAGCTAATCAGTGGGCCTTACATGAGAATAAAATAAGTTATTAAGGGGTTTGTCTCCTATTTTTAATTCTTTTGGACCAAAACATTGAGAAAGAAAAATGTAATTAAAACAAGCTTGCCTGATAATCTCAATGCCAATCTCTCAGCAGTAAGGAAAGCCAGGGCATACGAACAACACTGAGAAGTTACTTGTCTTTAGAATCTTTTGCTAGCAAGTTTCAAGAAAGCTTAAAAGAAATCACAGTGGTACTAAAGTCTCCCAAATCTGAAAATGTGAAAGTAAATGAATAAAATTTGCGGTAGAAGACCATAGACATGTCTTTCAAACAAAGTAACAGTCTAGTGGCTGAACATCTAAGAAATGAAACAGCACATTATCTCTCACTTCACACACACAAATCAAATTCTACTATTAATTAATATTTACTACACCAATTTTTGTCTGATTAAAAGACTACTAAATCTATCCCTACCTATGGCCCAATTGTTAGATATCAACTGAATTCAGAATACAAAGCTGAAAAGAATATAACTGCTAAGTCAGGCTTTAAAGATAGTACACAAAGGAAATCACTCGGGAGTATGTTGAACAAGAAAAAGTGCACGTTAGAGGAGGAGAAAGCTTCAAACCCAGAGACCTGGTGAAAAACAAGTAGAGATGACTTTAGAAAAGAAAATGGGGAAGAATTTGTGCAATCAGCCACCTGATTATATGAGTTTCTAAATATGACAGAGCCACTATTTATAATTTTAGAAGTTATAGAGAAGGCAATATTTTTTGGAACTGGAAAATAACAAATATAAAAGTATGTATTATTGATTTATTTATTGCCATCCTGGGGATCTACTTCGGGACTACAACCTCAGCCCCAAATATATATTTGCTTGTTTTATTTTATTTTAGAGAAAAGAGTTCAAAACATGATAATTAGGGGGAATAGTATAGTCACTGTGTATTTTTATCTTCGAATCAGTTACTCAAAGCACAAAACATCTGCATTTAATTGTCTGAACAACACTAGCACAAAATTTTCTCTTAAATTAGCTCAATGAAATCAGTAGTATAAAAATCTTAACTATTTTCTATCTATATCTATATATACCCATTGATTCTTTCAGTTTCTCACAATAGTGAGACAATGTGATGTTTAACACACGTGCTTCTGATTTACTTTAGTTATGAGTATGATCTCAAGTTACATTCACTTATCTATAAAAGTCCCAAGTTTATCCTTTTTTATGGTTGAGTAGTATTATTGCATTAAAATACCACATCAAGGGGTCTGGGGATTTAGCTCAGCCGGCATAAGCGCCTGCCTGGCAAGTGCGAGGTCATGAGTTTCATCCCTGGTATCAAAAAAAAAATACCACATCTTTTTTGCCCATTCCTCAGTCAATGAGCATCCAAGATCTAGCAATTAAAATTATGCCGCTATAAACATGGGTACACATATATCAATGTGGTATGATGGTTTTTATTCTTATGGAAAGATATGCAGAAGGGGAATAGTTGGGTCAAATGGGACCTCCAATTCCTGTTTTATAAAGAATCTCCATGTTGATTTCCACAGTGGTTGTACCAGTTTACACTCCCCCCAACAGTGGAAATGAGTTCCTTTTTCCCTAAAACCCAATACAATTTTTTAATTGGTTATTCCTTGAAGATAGCCATTCTTTCTGGAGTGAGGTGAAATCTCACTGTTGTTTTAATATACATCTTTTGAATTACTAGTGACACTAAACATTTTTTCATATATATATATATATATATATATATATATATATATATATGCTACTTGCATTTCTTCATCTGAGAATTGTGTATTCATCTCACCTGCCCTTTTTTGGATTGGGTCTTTAAATTTTGGAGGAGTGATTTTTTTGAGTTCTTTATATATTCTCAATATTAATACTTTGTCTGAGGAATGGCTGCCAACAATTTTCTCCTACATCATGTATTGCCTCTTCATTCTTTTGTTGGCTTTTCAATAAGTTGAGATCCCAGTTGTCAATGCCTTGTGATAGTGCCTGTGCAATAGGGGTTTTGTTCATAATGTCTTTTCCTACACCAATGTCTTCAAGAGTTTTACCTATTCTGTCTTTGAGAAAATATTTTTTTCTGTTTTAGTATTTAGATCATTGCTCTTATATGAATTTAACTTAGTACATGGTGAAAGCTATGTGTCCAACTTTAATCTTTGGCACGTATAGAGCCACTTTTTCCAGTAGCACATATTAAAGAGGCAATCTTTCATTAAGTGAGTGTGTTTTTCACCTTTATCAAATATAAGGCAACATAGTGTGTGTGGAGCTATTTCTGCATCTTCTAATCTATTGCATTGAATTTCAGGTCTGTTTTGTGTTTTGTTTTATTTTATTTTGCCAGTGCTATTCTGGTTTTTTCATAGTAGATTTTTATTACAATTTCAAGTTAGGGAATGTGAGAGCCTGTCTTGCCTTTGTTGCCCAGAATATCCTTTGCTATGCTAGTTCTCTTCCAGTTCCAGATGAATTTTAGGATTTTTTTCTGTAATTCTCTGAGATAAGCTATTGGAATTTTCATTTGGATTGCATTTAATTTGTATAATAGTTTTAGAAGTATGACCATTTTCACTATATTGGTTTTTCCCACCAAAGAGCACGGGATGTCTCTTCATTTTCTAATATCTTCTCTAATTTGCATTTGCAGCGTACTGTAGTTTTCAATGTAGATGTCATTAAGATCCTTCTTTAAGTTGATTCCTAAGTATTTCATTTTTTTGTTGCATGCTATTGTGAAAGATGTTGTTTCCTTGATTTATCTCTCAGTGAGCTATTTGTGTACAGGAAGCCTATTAAACTTTGAGTCTTTCATTTGCATTCAGATACACTACTGAATTTCCTTATTAAATCTACCAGTTTTTAGTGGTGTTTTGGTGGTCATGTAGATGTGGTCCACATGTAGAGCACCATGTCATCTGAAAATAATGATAATTTAATTTCTTTTTTATTTTTATTCTTTTTATTTCTTTCTCTTTTCTACTTGCTCTGGCTAAATTTTCCAGGACTATATTGAGTAAGAATGGAGAGATTGGATATCTTTGTCTTGTTCCTGATTTTAGCATAAAAGCTTTCAATTTTTGGCCATTCAGTATGATGGTACTGTTGGTTTGTCTTAGCTTTATCACATTGAGATAAAGGCCATCTATTCCAATTTAATGTAGGGTCTTTATCATTAATGGGTGCTGAATTTTGTCAAATTGTTTTCTACATCTATTGAGATGGTCATATGATTTTTGACCTTGGCTCTGTTAATATGGTGCATTATATTTATTGATTTATGTATGGTGAACTATCGCTGGGATGAATCCCATTTGATCATGGTGGATAATTTTCTTGATTATTTGCTCTATTCTGTTTGCTAGTATATTACTGAAGAGTTTTGCATCTATGTTCATTAGGAAATTTGATCTGTAATTCTCTTTCTTAGGTCCTTCTCTGATTTTGGTATCAGGGTAATATCTGCTTCCAGAAATGAATTAGTGAGTATTGCCTCCCTTTCAGTTTCATTAAAGATATTGAGAAATAGTGATGTTATATCTTTTATAAATTTCTTGTAGAATTCAGTTATATATCTATCAGGGCCTGGATTTTTCTTTGTTGATAGGTTGTTAATTATGTCTTCAATTTCATTAATTGATATTCATTTATTTAGATGTTTATATCTTCTTGATTCACTCCTGGTAATCCATATGTATTTTGGAATCTGTCCATTTCTTCTGTGCTTTCTTCTTGTTAGAATACAAGTTTTCAAAGTAGGTATAGATGATCATCTGGATTTGTGGAGTGTCTGCTGGGATTTCACTGCTTTCATTCCTAATTGCATAAATTTGAGTCTTTTCTTTCCTTTATTTGATAATGTTGGATAAGGGTTTGTTAATTTTGCTTAATCTTTGAAAGAAATATCTCTTTGATTAATTGATTCTTTGTATTTTTGAGTTTCCAGTGCATTAATTTCTGCTCTAATCTTTATAATTTTCTCCCTGATATGAGCTTTTGGCTTATCCAAGCCCTGATATGGTTCTTTACTTGCTACATATTTTTCCCATAGGACTGCTTTCATTGTGTCTCATAAGTTATGGTATACTGTATTGTCATTATCATTCAACTGTAAAATCTGTCTAATTTCTTCTTTAATTTCATGTGGGACCCTATGGTTGTTTAGGAAGGTGCTATCTAATTTGCATGTGTTTATGAAGTTCTTATGGTTTATTTTCCCATGGATTTCTAATTTCAATACACTGTAATGCATGAGATAATTTTAATTCCTTTGTATTTACTTATGCATGTTCTTTCACCCAGTATATGGGCTATTTTAGAGAACATCCCACGTGCAGCTGAAAACAATATGTATTGTGGGATGAAACAGTATGTTGTGGGATGAAACACTCTATAGATATCTACTAATTCCATTTGTTCAAAAGTTTGGTTTACTCCCAATATTTCATTACTGGTTTTTTGTCTAGTTGATTTTTTTTTGACAATGGACAATTGAGGTTCCCTATACAATTGTATTAGGGCTTATTTCATTTTTTGTGTCTGTTAGTAATTGTTTTGTATAGTTGGGTGCACTGGTATTTGTTGCATATATTTTTATGATTGTTATTTCTTCCTCTTGGATTTTTCCCTTTACAAGGATATAGTGACTTTTTTATCTCTCTTAATTGGTCTTGGCTTGGAATTCACTCTGTCTGCAAATAAAATAGCTACACCTGCTTTTTTCTAGGTTATGTCACGTTGTTTTCCACCCTTTGACTTTCACTCTATGAATTTCTATTTCCATTAAATGTTTTTCTTGTATGAAGCATTTTGTTGAATCTTTTTTCTTGATCTATTTTGCAGTCTTTGTCTTTTGATTGATGAATTGAGTCCATTAACATTGATGGTTATAATTATCCTTGTCATGTTATTTTCCTGTTGTTGGTTCCTTTTATCCCTTCCCTATAATTGTTTGTCTTGCCTGGTGGATTCCTTCTGTTTGAATTCATGGCACTGTCCTTATTATCTCTTTCTAGAATGTCATTCAGAACATTTTGGAGTGCTGGTTTGGTGGTTATCCTTGTCATGTTATTTTCCTGTTGTTGGTTCCTTTTTTTCCCTGCCCTCTAATTGTTTGTCTTGCCTGGTAGATTCCTTCTGTTTGCGTTCATGGAGCTGTCTTTATGATTTCTTTCTAGAATGTCGTTCAGAACATTTTGGAGTGCTGGTTTGGTGGTTATAAATTTCCTCAAATGTTTTTTTCCCTAGAAATATCTTATTTCTCCATCATTTTTGAAAGACAGTTTTGTGGGGTTCATGAATCTGGGTTGAAATTTGTTTTCCTTTAGAGCTTGAAATACTTCAATTTCTCTTTGATTTGAGAGATTGTGCTGAAATGTAAGCTCTGATTCTGAAGGGTTTTCCTTTATAGGTGCATTGCTTATTTTCCCTAACAGCTTTTAAGATTGTATTCTTGTTTTAAGTTTTTGGAATCTCAACTATAATATGCCAGACTGTAGATTTTTTTTAAATCATAGCTAAATGGAGTTCTGTACACCTCACTTATCTGCTTGTTAAATTATTTTTCTCTATGAGAGAATTTTTCTGCCATGATGTCTGTGAACTTTTTAAAATATCATTTGTGATTTCTCCTGCTTTTTCATTGACTCTAGTCAATAACTGCAAACTTATCTTCAATATCTTTCAATAGATTTTTTTATTCTCCTGTATAAATGCTTGTATTTATTTTATGGATTCCATTTCTTTTCTGTGCTGAGCTTCTATAATTTTCTTAAACATCCATTTCTTTGTCTATATCTGCTCAAGCATCTCCAAGCATGGTCTGTATTCTGGACACCATCTCTGTAGTTATCTGAGAGATTGCTTCTGATTTTATTTTTTCCAGAGCCTCCCCTTCAACTGCTTTGTTGTTTAGAAAGACCTGGGGAGAAGTTCTGGACTGTCTTGCCTCATTCTCCCTGAATTTGCCTTTTGAGAACTGTATGTCTGAGGCTGAAATTTGTTTAAGTGTCTTTTGATTTTCATTTTCTTTTCTTTTCTTTTTTCTTTTCTAGTGGTATTCCTGGGGTGATTCTCGTAATTGCTTACTATAGGTTGGTTTATTGCTAGTACTTAGGACCTTTGGGTGATGAATGCTTTTCTGAGATATCTTCCAAAAAACTCAAAACCCAAAAACCAGCTATACCTGGACACTTTATTTTCTCCTCTCTACCACTGGCATTCTGAAGTTCATCACTAGCATTGTTACTGCTTTCATAAGAATGCCTGCCATAAGGCCTTTACTCTGCTGCCAGAAATTCCACCACAAAGCTGGTACTCCATCCTCTATCTTCTCAGTGAAATCAATGAGCTTCCCTTTGTTATTCCTGGGGCTCTGTTGGGAAGTGAAATTTGTTGCTCAAATAACTAAAGGAGGAGGAACAAATTCCCATTGACTTCTAGAAATGATTAACTTAGGGATAAGAAAAGAGATGTCAGATGTGTTCGCAGTGTCCTAAGTTAGAAATCTAAATATATTTTCTTAATACATCTATACTTTATTAACAAATTGGTTAAGTTTGCAATACAATTAGTCATCTAGATCAGTTACACTTCGGGTTAACTTTTTTATTGGGTTGACATAGGACCTATTCATTTATAACATTGCATTTATCAGAAAATTAATTCTGATTTCAAATTACCTTGCTTTAAAATGAACTATTGAAATGCAGGTCATGTGTAAATTAGATATTACCTATATAATCTTAGGTATATTATGGTTAGAGAAATATACTTTATTATTTTGAACACTTGTATAACACACTCTATCATATTTCTTACTATGTGTTTGTGTATATAGTCTTTATGTGCTATGTGGGTGTTTTGAATCAAGAATAATGCATCCTTTACTTTGTCTGTAAATGTGACTTCAAATTGCATGCAATCAATGAATATTTAATGAATAAATTATTTGCTGTATGCAATGTACAAGAATGCAGTGGTGAAATTTATAGTTCATTCCAATGCCTCTGTCTGAAAGATGATAATAAAATCTGAAATGAACTTTACCAAGTGAAAAAAAGCCTGCAAAACAGGGATAAATAACAAAGAGCAAGAGAACTTGTTTAGAAAGGTAAGTACATAGTTAGGTTTATATATAAGAAAAATAAGCATTGCAAATTATCAAGAAGATATGATAATGGTATTGGGCATGGGGGAGGGCACTGTGCTTGGGGTGTTTAACAGTGTTAGCACCACACAAATCCAGATATTATAAATTATTTTTGTCCTGTAAACTTTTTTAGATATAAAAACCAGAGAAAATTCCAGTAGCATTGACTATAAATATTAATGGAATAGAAATGAAATTTTTTGGAGGCTGAGGATATATCTCAGTGACACAAGTGCCTGCCTGGCAAGTGTGAGGTCATGAATTCAACCTCTCGTACCAGAAAAAAAATTAAATTTTTTCAGGATTATGATGCAAGAATTAGCCTTTTTTCAAAAGAAAGTAAGGTAAGTTTTCTAGCACATAAATAACATTGTGATATGATGCATGACCAGTTATGCAACTTCCATGGAGGTAAAATTATCAATTTTAAGTAAATATTTGCATATGGTTAGTATTCATGCATAAGAAATAATTTCTTGACTGAATGAAAAATAAAAACTTTAGTCACTCAAGGCTATGTACTTTATTAGTTTATTTTTTCCTAAGCAAAAGGACTACTCTTTGATAAATGTCTTAGACACTGAGCAGAGTGCAAAGAAGGAACCAGAGACAATGATATTTAAGTTCTGTTCCAATTTTGCAATTTAGAATTTCATTAATTCATTTATTTCAACTGATACATTGAAATTGGATCTATTCATGGGATACTACGTGATGTTTACATATAGGTATACACTGTATAATGCTCACACAAACATATCTATTCCCAAATTTAATATTTCTTCATAGTGAAAACAAGACCTTTTTCTTCAACTGTTTGAAATATATAGTACATAATTATCACTCTACTGTGCCATAGAGCAACAGAATTTATTTCTCCTATCTAACTATAGCTTCATAGAAATTGATTAGCCTTTCCTTAGACCTCTTTCCTCCTAACTCTGTTCTGCTTTTGGTAATCACAATTTTACTCTCCAGCTCTACCCAATAAACTTTTTAAGACTCTGAATATGACAAGTGGTGCTTGGCTTTTTGTGCCTGGATATTTCAATTAACACAATGTTATACTTTTCATAAATGACAGAGTTTTCTTCTTTTGAAACAGTGATATATATATATATATATATATACATTATTTATTCATCAGTCATTGATGGACATATTGTTTGTATTTGTTGTTAATTTTGAATAACACTGAAATAAACCTGAGAGTGCAAATGTCTCTTTGCCATATGAATTTCATTTCTAATTTGTACTTAGCTCGTAGTGGGATTGCTAGATCATCTGGTAGTTCTATTTTTAATTTTTTGAGGAAGCTTCATACCATTCTCCACAATGACTGTCTTAATTTATAGCTAACAGTGTTGAAGGGTTAGTTTAATTTTTTGTTTTTTATCCAAGCCAGTACTTGTTATATTTGTCTTTCTGATTATGGTCTTTCTATGGATTGATGTGAAATCTCACTGAGGGTCTTATAGGCATTTTGCTGATGCTCAGTGAAGAGGTATATTTTTTCACATATCTGTTGTCATTTGTATGTCTTTTTGTTTTGAGAAATCCATATTTATACCTCTTGCTAATGTTTTTATTGTATTGTTTATTATTGCTTGTTATCAAGTTGTTCGAGTTCCCCATGTATTTCTGATATTAACCCCTCATTGAAAATGGAGTTTGAAAATATTTTCTCTCATTTTGTAGGTTGCCTCTTTATTCTGTTATTTCCTTCACTGCACAGAAACTTTGCAGTTTGATGCAATATCATGTATCTCTTTTTGTTTTCATTTGGGGAAGTCATATCCAAGGAACAACCTTGTTCATTCCAATGCCCTGAACATTTTTCCTATATTTTCTCTAGTCTTTTCATAGTTTCATGTCTTATATTTAAATTTCTAAGCCATTTTGAGTTAAGTTTTGTAACTGATGAGAGAAGTGATCTAATTTCAGTCATCTGCATATGCATCAGGATTCTGAATTTCAGTAACATAGTTAGTTTGCTAGGACCACCTTGAAAAACTGTCACTGATTAGCTTAGCCAATAGAAATTTAAGTCTCACAATAATGGAGGCTAAAAGTTAGAAATCAAGATGCTTTCAGCTTTGATTCCTTGAGGGCTGTGAAAGAAGAATCTTGCAGACTACTCTACTTTGCTTTTATACAGCCATTTTCCCCCTAATTTCCTTTAAAATATCTTTTTCCTATGCAGGTCTATGTATATAAAATTTGCACATTCTGGATGATACCAGGTATAAGGATGTGATTTTAATTTGATTAGCTTTCTCAATCATATCTCCAGATAAGATTGCAGTTTGAAATACTGGGGACTATAATCCATCTCTTTTGAGGAATATAATTCAACTCAAAAATCAGTCTTCAGTAGTATGATGTAATAAAACAGATTATGACCCACAGAATTGTGGAAAATTTTCTTATTTCTGAGAAAGTTCAGTTATCTTTAGTCTTATTTTACCGGTCCATTGAGATAATATTTTGTTGCAATTATGAATGTTGATTCTCTGTATAATGTGGTAAGAAAGTTGTTTAATAATCTTTTTAAATTTTAAAGATAGTAAAATCCAACAAAATAAGACAGAATAAAGCCAATCAAGACAATACAGAAAAACTGGTACAGAACTTCAGAGCAGGATACTGGAAAAACAGTAATAACTACCATAGTATATCTTGTTATCTTCACAATAGTAGTATATTACATTAGCTATAGAAAAATCAAACCAAAAAAACCCACTATAAAACCAATCGTAACGGAATATTGAATAAAGCAAAACAATTGATCAGACTAAAGCAAAACTGTGAAAAAAATATTGGACTTCAAAGACAATATAGAAGGAAATCCCCCATATTTACTACATTGCATAGTGTCATCCTCCCAAGAGATGCTCAGAATGCTGGCCCCAGATCAGACTAATCAACCAAACAATACAAGCATTTAGTTGTTTTATGTACCTTAGTTGCTATCAAGTCAAGCTGTCCTTGGAACCATACAGTTGCTGGGGGCAGGGGGATGGACGATGTTTGATCCTCAATCTGTACGCACTGGTAGGCTCATGGGAGATGCTGACTTTTGTCTCCCTGGAGCTCGTGGGGCTTACCAGGAAGGCCGGCTCTTTGATTTCTTGGTTGATATCCCCAAGTCCCAGCATGGAGGATTCTCTTGGAAATAAATTTTTTCTCATCTTTCTTAGTCCTCATCCTTCAATTTTCACATTTCTTGAAATCTCATGTTTGACAGTCTTAGAAATAAAATAAGAACAATTAAAAAAAGGTCCTATACTCAGTGCAGTTCCAGTAAACCCTAGACAATCAGATAAATATTTTTATGTGCATATATATTTTTATAAAGCAGACAACATTCAGGTGAAGGTAAAAAGATGCATTCTGTTAAAAATATATTAGGCCCTGGTAGTAGCATTGGCTGTCTAGGATCCAAACTACTCTTTCATTTGGCAGAAAATAAATGTCTTATGAAGCTAAGATTTCCACTTAGGATTTACACTGCATTGACAGAAGGAATTCTCATGAATAACTTTCTGAATTTAACAAGATTAATTTTAGCTATCATACTCTGGGCACCTGTTTTGTGTTCTGTGCAATGCTAGGCCCTATGAGGACATTCACTAAAGAATGTAGTTTCTATTCACAGGAAGTTAGGTTAGCAAAATAAGCATATATAAAGCTCACTTGAAAACAAATCAACACTTGGTTTTAATAGAGACAAAACAAAGTGATGTGGAGCACAGAAAAGGGAGAAATTAATCATGTTCATCCTAAGAAGTTTTTGGTCTTTTGTTTCTACTTAAAATTCTAAGAGGTAAACTCGGGAGAACTTTGCAGATGCATTTTGAGAACAGATTTTTTGAATCCAAAAGTTAAAGCTGGGCATCACAGCTGATAAACAAGGAGAGTTATATGTTTGTGTCAAGCGAAAATGCTGCTGCATTAATTCAACAGTTCAATCAAACGTTTCTAATCCTCCATCAATCTAAATGGAACATAGCTATACCTTTTCTAGGCCAATCATACAAAAATCTGCCAAGAGAACAAAAATGAAGCTGAAATTACTGCCATTCCATGAAATTTATGAAGCCAAAAATGCCATTTAAGTTAAGCTGTGGTGGAGAAAAAATTCCTTTAATTAAATGTGTGGTAGACCATTCATAGTTTCCTTTGTGGGGTACAGAACGGTTTACTTTTTGCCACTCATTACTGTTGGCAGAAGTTCTTCTTGGTGAATGAACCTTTTAAAAATAAAAAGACCACGATCCTTTTTTTTTTCAATGAGAAAAAAAAATTCAAAAATTAAGTGATTTATGAGAGAAACTTCAATGTGTTTCTATGGTAATCAAGATCAGTAACACGTGCCAATGATAATGTTATATTTAAAGCTCAAATAAGTTATAACTTCCACTGAAATTGTATAGTTGCTAATGAGAGAGGATTACAGTGATTGTTATCCAAATTACATGAAGGATTTTCAGAGTAAGTACGCACTAACAATTTGAATGACTTTAAAAACCATTACTTGTTATGTTTCTTAGAAGTCAGAACTAAAATGGATTTCAAAAATCATTTAGCTCAAATCCACCATTTGATAAATCAGAAAAATGAAGTTGAATGAACAGAAAATTACCTGTGTAAGGTCCCTGTAGCAAATAGAATTCATACTAGAACTCAAGTCTCTTTTTAACCAGTTTGTTGATTTTTCTAATAAGGTATGCTAATTAGCTATCCCTCAGAAATACAGAATTAAAGATGCTAATTCATGCTTTGGGTATAAAAATAAAAAGCTGACTGCTAACTCTGCTTTTAAATACATGGACTCTGGAATCAGACTGTTTAGTTAAACTCTAGGATGTGCTCTCAGTGTTCAGACAAGTAGCAAATTACCTTATGCCTTGTTTCCTAATCTGTGAAGATGACAGTTTCACTTCCCCTGTAGACTTGTTGACAGGAATAGATGAGTTAACAAATAGAAAGTGCATAGAACAATGTCTGAAATATAAAATGTCTTATTAATATTTCAGTCCTCTAAATTGACAGTTTGTACACGGTTTTCTTGCTGAGAACATTGCCTTCCACCAGTGCCTCATCTTGAGAAAACTTGGGAACAATCATGTTTATCTTTTATGTACTCATTCTTCCTGGATAAGCACAGATTTTTCTGTCTTCCTGCATCTGGTATCCTGATTGTATTACCTGGGTCTTATAACTGGAAGGATTTAGTTGGTTCTGACTGCCTCTGGAAACAACTAGTGTGCTCCAACTTGCCAGTTATTTCTTCCTCAGAAGAATTGTCTTTGTTCTAACTTCTTCAGGGACCCATGAAGTAATATCTGAAATATTAAAGCATGGTTGTTAAATATGTTGCTATTATGAAGGGTTTTAAATTGTTGACAAGGGTTGTTTTGGTTACTTTCACTTCAATAACAAAATGAACACCTAATTAAGGATTTTTAGGTATGGCAAGAGGACAATAAGCAGAGGACAGGAAGCCATTGAGTTTGAGTGTTTATTATGTCAGTTAATTCTTAAAAGTTTAATGTATTATTCTTTCTTTTCAGAGATACAGAGACTAAGAGTCAGAGAGAATAGGTAATATTTTTAAATCATACAGCTAATAAATAGAAAGAATACTTTGCAAATTCTTGTCTATCTAGCTTAGTGTTTTTTGATAAAGAGGTCTTAAATCAGTGTTTCAAAAATTGCACCATTTGTGGAAATAACTCTTATGTATGTTTTAGGATTGGATCTTTTTCTCTAGGAAGTGCTGAACTGCCCTTCTGTTGGCACTTTAATTCAATATATACTCACAATGCTCTCTGTAACATTATATGTAGGAAACTGAAGTACTGACTAAAAGGCATAATATAACAGACATGGAATTTTTTAATATAATATATATATATTAAGCACACAGATATGTTACATATTGAGCTCTTTGTTGGTTTACTATGAAATGAAAAGATAAAACAGAAATAAAATAGAAACAATGACTTTATGTTTCAACATGTCAATGGAACCCTTTAAATAGTAATGTCATTGTAGAAGAAAATGTAAGACAATGTTTAGATTACACACTCAAAGTAACTCTTGCACTAATAAATTGCTGACAGGAAATGAAAAAAAATTAACCAAAAGCACGAATACACAATGTTTTTGCATTAATCAGAACATACTGGTTACTGAAGTGTAAGATCCCAGCACACGTAAAATAATCTAAAAGTGCATGAATTAGCATAAATACATCATGAGATTGTTAAACTCTATTCAGAAAGGCTTAAGGTTTTGTATTTGCAAAAAAGACATATTTTTCATGACATGTTCTTTGTTAATCCGTCTTATTTCATACCTCTGTATAAGAGATGAAAAAGCAGTTGGAGAGTTAAGGATAATCTATTGACTTCTCTGGAATGTTTCCATGGTAAATACATCTTGTTAGAGGTCCTCAGAATGACCTTTGAACAAGACACATCAAAGCCTTCTTTTTGTCTACAAGGTTCATTGCATACTAAGAGTTGATAAAGCAGTTAGAACCTATGATATACAAAGCTATAAACTGGGTATTGAAGATGGATAGAATGGAGTTTAGATTGGTCATAAGAATAAATGCTATACACAAGAATAAATAACAGCTAAATACAGAATACATATATAGTAGAGACAATGAGTACTCAAAATCAAGGAAAAATTTCTGAAAGTTAGGATACCAGTATGAAAATGGATCAGTCATTGCATCTGACTTTATTGCACATAATTTAAGCATTTCCCAATATATATTCTGGCTGCCCTCATACTGTGTAATAAGAAAGTTAAATATTTTTATTCAAAAACAGACAAATGACAAATACTAATTACAAAGAGAGTTATATGTTGCAAGAGGTAGGTTCTGTGAAAGTTAACTAATTTATAGCTTTAAACATCTGGTGTTATGAAATAATTTATTGGATATTAAGATACAACGTGGAATAAATGAAAAAAAACATGCAAAGTAGCAGAAAGCTTACTGAAAATGGTGATTATTAATCCAAACAGACTTTTTCCTGCAGACCACAGTTGTCAGGTAGAATGTAGAATATGGTATGATACAAAGATACCTCATTCTTTAGCTATAAACAAGGTCATGGACAATAATGGATATGAGAGAAGGAATTCCTATGGGTCAGCATGAGAAATACCAATAGAAAGTATAGAGGAAAAGAGGTAGAAAAATAAAAAAATAATCCTAGCATAAATTGTGTATAAAAGCAAGTCAATAAAATGATGTAAGAGAATCCAAACAATCAGCTAAATGCTCAGAATCAAAGAATAGAAAGAAGGTATTGATGCAGTTAGAATAATGAGTAAAAGCCAAGAAAACAATAACAGAGACAAATAAAGCATTTGGAAATTAAGGAAACTGGATTACTGAAAGAAAGTCTAGTTTCTAGGTTTAGCTGTCTTACGTATGAACAGTAAAATCAGTCTACCACAACCCTAAAACTTCACATTCCTGGCATAGAAGTTTTATGCTTCGTTTTCCCAGGGGAAAATTTCTGATAGGAATAGTACTTAATTTGTGGGCTTTAGTTTGTTTTGAGCATTAGCACTTAAACTCAAGGTTTCATGCATGCTAGGCAAACGCTTCAGCTCTGAGATATGTCTCCAGGCCTTAGAGTCTTCATTTTATTGTTAGAAAGAAGCCAGTGGCTTGGGGGCAGTGGGGCACACCTGCAATCCCAGTTACTCAGGAAACTGAGGCAGGAGTATCATGAGTTCAAACCAGCCTGGGCAATTAAAAGGGGCTGAGGTTGTAGCCCAGTGGCAGATTGCTCACCTAACATTTGTAAGGCCTTGGATTCAAACTCAGCACTTGGAAAAGTAAAAAAGATTTTGATGGTACTTTATTTCTATTTAAGGTTCCTGTGAACATCCATTTTTATGGTTCATGAGCACTGGAGACAGCTACTAGTATTTTAAACGGCTTCTATATTTGTAAAGAAAAATAAGACTAGGGAACAAAACCATTTCCAACTTAAAGTTTGAGCAAGGGACTTTGTTTGTGGTTTAGGCAGTTTGCAGATTCTCTCTCTCTCTCTCTCTCTCTCTCTCTCTCTCTCTCTTTCTCTCTCTCTCTTTCACTCTGAGTGCACTTCTAACATGATTTAATTCACTTGGTCGATTGCTATGATGCTATTGTCACATTTAATAATGCTTCCACTGAAATACAGCCCTATAATGTTCATAACACATCAGATTTTTTTTTGCTGTGGTGACTTTGTTCTTTTATGAAGACAACATTTCTAGGAAAATTTTCAAAACATAGCTACTGGATCAAGTGTGCTGGAAGATAACATGAAGATTTCTGAAGCAATATGCCAGAACCTCGGAAAATTAATTTATTTTTAATGCACTCTCTCTGTACTTTTTCAGACATAGGGAAGCAAAAAAAGCTCACAGCATTCAAATAATGATATAAGAAGGAATCCTACCCAAACTTCTAGGAAATTAAAAACCTAGCAGAACTGTTTATTGTACTTTCTCCAAATGGGAAGAAAACAAATACAAATCATTTTAATGCAAGATAAATATGTAACAAGGCCCCTTTTCTCTACTTTGCTATTCTTTTAGCAAACACAGGGCTAAAATAGTTTGATTATTTTAAATAAACTTCAGTTCTGGCTGCATAGGCTCTCCATGCTACTTTAAGTTAAGCAACAAATTAGATCAGGGGATTTACTCTCACCCCAAGGTGACAGAGCAAGAATTTCAGATGTTGATTTTTCTTGAGGCTAGGAAAGAATTAATTGATATATATCCTCCATGATTTTTCTGAGAAAGGGGAGGCAGAGCCACTTCTGGATGAAAACCGTTGTTATCATCAGTATCAGAAACCAGTAGGCCTGATCAGGCCTTAAAGCAAAGAAAATAAAATATAATTTCTTCTGAGATGGCATTTTTTTTCCAGGAAAACAAACTTGTGTTTGAGCTCTTGGTGCCAAAGACAAAGCATATTTAAATCTTACAGCACAGAACAAAGTCAAGTTTATAATTTTAACTTGAGTGGAACTCAAGTATAATTTTATTTTGCAAAAATTATTCAAGTGATTTATCTGTGTCTATATTTATATATATACATATAAAAGTTTTTAACAGGAAGTAAATGGCATCTATGACTTCCTAATATATGATTTATTCTAGCACCTTCCTCACCTGAGTTTCTCAGGTAATATGTTAAATTTAGTTTTATATTTACTTTTATTTGATTATATTTTTAGACATGGACTTTCATGCTGTTCAAGCTGTTCTTGTGCTTCTGGGCTAAAATTATCTTTCTGCTTCAGCCCTCCAACTAGCTGACATTACAGACACTTATGACCATGCTGGCCTTGTTTCATACTTTAGAAGATCCAACCTTCCTGATGTGCCATATTCTGGGTGGATAACATTCTAAAGATCAACACTTCATTTTTTTATAACTATGCCTTTGGGCTTGCAGATCATTCCCACATAGGAATGAATACATTACCTTAGAGAATTAATATTTTTATCCCAGTATATTGCAGTACACATGATCACAACCTAGTTCCTCAGAAAAAAATCCTCTAAAGCAGTCTTTTTCAAGCTATTTATATGATTAAAGGAAGAACTTCTCTTCACTTTATGTATCACCATGGAATTTTCTAAATGCTTATTACTCTTAAATTGTGTTCTTATCTACTCCAGGAACAGACTGAATTTTGGGTACTACTAAATCAAAATGCTAACAGTAAGGTATATATTTTGACAAGAAAAAGGGAAACCAAAGGTCGATAAAGCCTTAACTGCTGTCTCATGAAAGGAAACAGACCTAAAGTAGGCAACACAGTGGCCCTCAGCCCTGAGAACAATATTAGAAATGCTGTCAAAAAGGCCGACTTGTAAAATATAAAATCATTGCATGAAAGGTTTATTCCTAAGAAATAAAGGAAATCTCAGAATGTAGATTCTCTTAATATTTTTTGAATTCCTACAAATCTAAGTTGCAAAAAGTTAGGAACTTTTGATGTAGTCATAAATACTCATTGTAACTGTCCTAATATAATTAGTTGGAAGCAGAAATAACAGTTATCCAATTTCACAACTTCTTTTTAAAACTCCTGAGCAGATGTTATGAAATTTTAAGTCTCCAGCACCTTTGGGCTATAATCTACCTAGGTTCCAAAAACTAAGGAGAATTAATTTCAGCAAAAAGCAAATGAAAACAATAGAATTAAATCTTCATATGCTTGTGCATAAAAAGTATTTTGGGGCATTTTAATTACCTTAATTTCTTGTTCCTGTGCCAAAACATAAACCAGTTTCAGGAAGATGATGTTCTGCATTCAAAAATAAATACTTTGGAAAGAATGGTTGATTTCTCATTTTAATGATCATGCAGCATCTTCAGAGCAGCATAGCACCTACCTTGTAGGGAAATTTGATTTAATTTTCATTTAGATTCCAAAAATAACAAAATTCAGTCACAGATATTAGATATTAAAATATTAAATAATAAATATTAAATATTAAAATCTAAGATCTAATGAGAAGAAAGAGAGAAAATAAGTACATTGCTGCTTATACTGTTCAAACTTTCTATATTGAAAATCTGGAAGCCCAGAGATGGAGGTACTAAAAGGCAGAATAAGACTCAAGACAAAAGGAAAGGGCCCCAAGAATAGCTTGTATTATTTGATGATATCTTACCTGATGAAAGATCTGATTCTCTTTTGTAACTGTGAATCCTATGAATGCCATCACAGAATTTCCTTCAATGAACCTTGAAAGATATTAATAATGTCAATACTAACTACTTGGCATTCAAAGCAACAAGTAATTTAAAAAGGCTATAAGGCAACAAAGACATTTTACTTCCATACTTACTTTTATTTTTTTAATTATGTTTTTTAACAAAATTTATTGAGTTTTTATTAGTACATGTTTGCAGTACATAATGTCTATAATCCTTGATGGAGTTGATACATGTGCAGAACACATTCCAATTCCTTGTTTTTGTCCTCTATACTTCCACTCCCTTCCCTCTATTTCTTCAACTCTTCCCCTTTGAAGAAAGATCTATCTCCATACTCCATATTATGTATCTTATGTTTCTGTTTCATTTATTTCACTTATTATGGTCTGAAGCTACATTTGTTCCCTTAGATTTAAATTTTTGTTAAGAAATTCATTTTATGTGGATAATGTATATTGTGATGTAAGCAGAGTGAATCCATTTATATTTAAAATTGATCCAAAAAATCAAATAAAATCATACCTTATTTATACAAGAAAATAGTCCAGTTATTGAGGATGAATTACAGATATTACCTAGTCATTCTAGATCACATTTATTTTTAATTCATTTTTGGCACACATGCAATCCACAAGATCTAAACTATACAAAACACATTCCCCACCCATGATTTAGACTGCTATAACTGTGCAATAAAATAATTCCATACAGTTGATTAAACAGATTTAATGATCACAGAGGGGTTGTTTTTAGTTCAAATATCAAGTAGAAATTTTTTCTTTGGGAGAACAAGCAGGCAAAATACATTTGCATAGACACACACACACACACACACACACACACCTACATCCAGTATTCTTTCATTTTTCACCAAGAACTTAAGCAATTTTAGCATTAATTGTGATTTCGATTTATAATTTTATCTCAACAATTTGAAATGCCTTCCATATTTAATTAAATCTTATATTTTTAATTAAGTATGCTTGCCTCATCCTAAGGAAAGCCTTTCTTTATACTTTCCAAATGAAGAGTTAGGGATAATCCATGAAATTTTGCAGGTTAATTCACTGGACTCATGCTTATACTCCCATCTGCAACTGAATCTAATGCAAGAAAGACATTGTCTGTTAATGCTGTACTTATTTGAAGATAAGGTAATGTACTTATTTGAAAATAAGGTAAATTTTATGTTATATATTTTGTAACAAAGATGTTAGTAAAGAATTTCTATAGTTCAAGAGTTAAATTCAAGGTTCAAAGTTTTTCTTAATTTTCTATGTCAAGTTACCCCGTAATAAGCCACTTATTGGATCTGAATTCGGAAGTATTTCAGTCTTTTCTTGTGCATAAACATTGGCTGCCTTAGATGGTATCATGTCATGTAGGGGTTCATAAAATAGTCTTTTGGTATTGCATTTAAGAAGTTTGAATATAAGCCAGAAATGATAGTACATGCCAGCACTCTGAGGTTTGCATATTTGAACTTAGACTGGAAAATATAAGAGTCTTAGTGAGTCCCTGGCTCAAAATGGAGAACTCAAAAAACTGGGGATTTATCTCAGGGCAAAAAGGCCTTGAGGTTAATCCTCAGCCCTGCTTTCCTCATCACAAAGAAGAAATTCTTACCATGGAATTGAGGTCATGAAATAGCAAGTAGTCTAGGAGTTGCATGATTCCCTCATAGCCCACTGCTGCTGCTGTGCCTGGCAATAATAAAGAACTTGACAGCTTTCCTGCCTGCTATATTCAGAAAAATGTTTATAACACTATTTCCTTTTAAATCCCCTATAACACAGTGTAAAAATGACTGATACAAATTGACATATGCAATTATTTCTCTCATTTAGACATTATTATTAAATTCAAACTTGTTATTTAAACTCAATTCAAAATTGACCTATTCAGCTTTCTTGTTATTCAACAATGAATTACGAAAAAAAGCAGATAGTGTCATTAATTTCTTTTATTATTTTCTGTCTGAAATTCAAAAAATTATATGAGTGAACTGCTAACTAATTGACAAATATTCCTTCTTCTATAGTATGTTTAAGTTTTCCAGTAATATCTTATATTCAGAAATTATTCAATAATTTGTGGAATTATGAACAAAATAAAAATGTGAGACTCCTTTATTTAAAAATTATTGAGAATTTCCAGACGATGACAACACAGCACTAAACTGAGTGTAGGCCCCTTGTGGGCATGCCCATGAAGTGAACCTGGCCAGTTTATATGTCTATATTGCTTTTAAAGTTAATAAATATAAGTTAAGTCATTCGATCCTCATTACTACTTGAGAGGCAAGCACAGAAGCTAACATCAATTCTAGTTTTTTTTTCTTTTGACATTTACATAATTTGATGTTGAGAGAATATATGTGATTATGCGACTACCCAACTGTAAATGAGGGATTTGAAACCATAACTCGGGTGTTCCTATTTTTAGTCCAGTGCTCAATACATTGTAGCAAATTGCTTCCTTATGAAAACAGCATTATGAAGGTATATTTTTCTGTTAACTAGCTATGCTTTGTTACTATTCAACTGCAGAAATTTTAAGCAGGCATCGATAGTAACAAACTGGAATCCATGTGAAGTTCTACCATTAACTCAACTATTACTCAATCCCAATTGTTAAAAATGCTATTAAGTAGGTTAAAATGATACCAGCATTCTGAAGTAACTATGGCTAAAATTCAACTAAGAATAATTTTAAATTTTATTTAATTAATGAATTAATTTTAGTACTGGGGATTAAACCCAGGGCCATCACATGAAGCTACATCTACAGCCTAATTATTGTGATTATTATTATTATTATTATTATTATTATTATTATGTTTTGAGATGAGTTTTTGCTAAGTCACTAAATTGGCCAGGCTGGGCTTGATCTTGTAATCCTCCTGCCTCAGCCTTTCAGAGTGCTGAGATTATAGATATGCACCACCATTTTCAGCAACTTGGAGTAATTTTGCCATTCTGTAGCCTGCAAATAATCTTTAAATAGATACTCTAACAAATCAGAAATGACCAAGAACCTCTAGGAACATTACATTGCAATGAACAGTGTTGTCAGGTTTCCATCAATGTGACTAAATACCTGAAGTAATCAACTTATAAGTAATAAAGTTTTAATTCATACTTTCATAATCTTCAGTCACAATCACTTGACACAATTGTTCTTGAGCCTATAGCAAGGTAAGTACATCATAGAGTATGTGGCAGAGGAAATTTCTCACCTCATTGTATTCTGGAAGCAGAGAAAGTGGAAGGGATCAGAATCACATATTCCCTTTAAAGATACAATATAGAACTTCTTCTTAATGATCCTTCCTCATAAAGATGCCACTACTTCCCTGTAACACCACAAACTGGTGAAATTCAATAATTTCAATGTGCTTTTCGGTGATGTATCAGATCTAATTTTAATACCAACCAAATATTCTAACTTGCTTCTGTGATCATTTTATAAATATTTTTTTCTCTTGCATCCTCTTGATGGAACTCCAAATTGCCAGTGGTCTGGAGCTGTCCAACTCATGAATCACCATCTCTAACATTTTAACATACCCAAGTTTATCTTTTAACACCATTAAACTAAGACTTGAGTGCTCTTTTTCCATGAAAGAAAGAAAGAAAGAAAGAAAGAAAGAAAGAAAGAAAGCAAGAAAGAAAGAAAGAAAAATGAAAAAAAGAACAAAACAAACCAAAAAAAAACCCCAAAAACAATATTACGTTTTCTCACCAGGAGTGATTCTATACAATGGAAATCTTTGTATATTCTGCCAGTCCACAACCTCAAACAAGTACCCACAGTCTTAATACTAAAAGTCCTTTTCTCTTTCCAACTGCATTTAATGAGTTATGAAAGGTGGAATTTATCAAGAAAATAGCTTTTTATTAAAATAGCTTGTCTTTCCCCAAAAAGAATTCCCTTATAATCTCAATGAAAGTTACAAATTGACTTCTTTATCTATTTATTAATTTCCAAAATAGAAAGAAATTAAGACAACATCATGCCTCTTTTTTTTCTTTCCTCATTGCCAGTTTGTTAAAAATATTGACCCTGCTATGGTTTATTTCCAACCATGACACTGTTGGCATATGGATTGTTTCATTTATCCAGAATTTGTTTTTGAGCTCCTAGTATGTACAAGATACTAAATCTAGTCATTTTATTTTTTTTATTTTAAAGAGAAAAAATGTTACAGAATTTAAAATCAAGATGATAGGAAATTACCAATAGCTATTATTTTGCATAATGTTGTCTTCAAAATTGTTGCACAGATTACCACAAACAGGCATGTAAAACTGATAAAACAATATATGCTCTAACTTTCCCTTTCAATAGACTAATGGAATTAGTAGTACAATTATCTTAACTTTCATATATATGAGCATATATATATATATTATATCTATATCTATAGATAGGTAGATATAGATAGATAGATATAAATATTACTCAAAAGTCAAGAAAAACTGGGATGGGGGATAGGAGAAAACAAGGAAGGGAAAATATATAGATATATATTGATTTAGTCTTTTTTCAGAAATCAGTTTTCAGGGTTTAAGGAGAAAACTACTTAGTTAATAACCAAAATCTAAAGATGTGAAATCCAGACACAAACATTTCTATTTTATATAAGGTACGTGCCGCGTCCTAGTCCATCCACGCCTTGTGACAAGGTCCATGGGTGGAGGAGAGCGCTTCAAGGAATCGCTTCTCCAGGAGAAGGACACCGCATGTGGGAATTGGGCGCAAGGATCTTGTAATGTTTTGTACTGATAATTGTAATTTGTGTAATTCACATATATATATTTTCGTGTAATGCTCAATATGAAGTCGAGAATGGAAACTCCAGAGGAGTTTCTAGAAACCTTCTAGATAACTTTGTGAAAACTAATTGTGAAATTTTGCCTTCTATGAGTAGTGTGAGAGAGTTTATGCGGGAGCTTTGGGTAGGAGAGCTCATGGAGGAGGATTTGCAGGGTTCCTGTGAGACAGATGCCCTGAGACACTGGACAGGCACTCAGAGACGGGCAACTAGGACACAGATGTTACACCACCAGCCGCCTAAGACAGGCATAGGACCTATTGCTGTCCTGCAGGCCCATGACGGGTAAGGCCTGGTTGGGTTCATATGAAGAGTCCTTGACCTAAGACAGGCGCTGTCCTCACAGGGACTGCCATACTCCCATAAGTAATAAGGGAAAAAATGTAGGGAGTGGCATGATAGCCTCACACATCTCTTCCTCCTGCAGGCATCCAGGTGCATCGGCTTACATTTCCCAAGCTAACTAAGTAACAAGATTGAGATGTTACAAAGGTGAAAAGAGTTAATTAACACCTATTGCTTGGGATTGTCCCTGCCTAGCCCTGAGCCTGGGGTGCTTCCTGTTTGGGGTTGAGGTTAATTGACACCTATTGCTTGGGATTGTCCCTGCCTGGCCCTAAGCCTGGGGCGCTTCCTGCTTGGAGTTGAGGTTAATTAAAACCTATTGTTTAGGATCCTCCCTGCCTGGCCCTAAGCCTGGGGTGCTTCCTGCTTGGGGCTGGGGGTTGCTGCCAAAGGTTAGCAAATATATACTCCAGCTTCTCAAAAATAAAAGGGGACTCAGATTCACTCACAGACAGGTGTGCAGTGTCTTCTGTCTCTCACTCGCCGACTCCCTGTCCACCTTTGGGAACCAGGTACGGACTTTAATGTATGATGCATAGTTACACAAAGTATGTACATTTTATGCATTTTATATATAGTTAAAGTTTTAAATCCTTTTGGCATTATGTTTTATGCACTGGTGATTTGAACTTTGGGTGGTATTTTGTTTCCTTTGGGGAATGAGGAAGGAGGCTGGTTGACATAATTCAAGATTAATTGCTTCCTGAATACAGAACAAAAGAATAGCTAATAAGTTAGTTGAATTTAGCTTTTCTTAAAGTGCTCAATATAGTCTAGTTCTTTCATTATAAAGGCCAATTGTTATAAGGACAGAACAGTGAGAAGCCCTTGTGCAGGCACAGTCATTTCACAGAATGTATCATACTCAGATCAACAAAGTATGTTTAAATAACAGTGATTATTATTTTTGGAATCCTTTTCATTTGAATAAGATTTTGCATCCTCAAAGATACTGTATTATATAACTCTTCCAAATCTTGTAGGTCAACAGAAATAAGCTTCTGAAAGACCATATTTCAGAAGCTTATTTTGAGATCTCAGTAAAAAATAAACCCTTCCTTTGACAGTGGGCTTATATTTATGTTGTTGTTAAAGGACAAAACTCCCAAACACTCCCAGCTTGTGTGTGTGTGTGTGTGTGTGTGTGTGTGTGATAGAAATGAGTGTAGAGAAAACGAGACAGAATGCAGAAATCTTTAGAGATGAATACAGGAGTATCAACATGCAGTGTGCTGAGAGATAACAATTTAAATCATAACTCTGGTCTTTTGAATAGAATAGAAAATGCAGAAAGAACGCTGCCTCTTTTATCTCCTTCCAGGCTAAGCATCTGTATTATCAATTCTTTATATTTGTACACTGTCAATTCCTTATAAGTTTTGAGATGGTTTCTTGAGTGCAAAGACTATACCCATCATATTTTTGTGTACTCTGTAGAGTGTATCATCTCATGAGAGATGAACAAACACAATAGATGTTTTTTGCTTCTTTAAATGTTGAATTGTGCAGATTCAAAAAAATATATTTACTTGTTTGCATGCTTGTTTGTGTAAAATTTTCTTGGCTTCTTAGATTTAATCAGTTGAGGATGTATGGGTTAATGCTCTCTTACAATACTCACTATCCCATGAGAATGTCAATATCTGTTAGAGCAGACTTATATTTCTTGAGCATCAAGCAAAATTTTGCACCTCATTCCCCCTACTGGTCAATGTCACCATAGCATACTCATTAGGAATACCTTAAAATAGAAGACAAAATTCCATTTCTACCTTCAACTGTATTTCAAATTAGTTTTGCAACACTGGGAAAATTGTTCAGTCTACCTGTGAGGCAATACACTCACCTGTCAAATGTGCTTCATTAAGCCTGTGTTATCTCTTTCATTTGTTTATAACAGCTCTTAAATTAGCAAAGAACTGCAAATGACATCACTGCTTGAAAAAGCCATGGAAGTTACCTAAAGCAATCTTATACTTTGCAGGATCATTGGCATTCATGTTTGTTAAATTCAAGCAGGGGAAAATCCAAAACCTTATTTTAGGTTTATCTTCCAATGTTATTAATACCAATTTCTGGAAGCACTTTGACAAGTAGAAATGTTTAACATTATAATGAGAATTCAACATGACTCCTTCTAGACCTGCAAGGACCACTAGGAGTGGTGAAGTTCAAGATAGACATGCCTTTATCATGATAAGAAAATTGTATCTCAGCTGCAAAGACAGGTGTAAAAAATCATCTACTGTATTTAATAAGTTAGATAAAACTTGAAGTTATAGGTATACACAACTCTTTTCTGAACAAAACCTTGGTTGCACAAGATATAGTACCAAAATTGACAAATGGGATCATATCAAATTGAAAACTTTTGCACATCAAAAGAAACAATCAACAGAATAAAAAAGAAAGCATATAGAATAGGAAAACTGTTGCCAGTCTTTTCTCAGAGCACTAATATCTAGAATACATAAGAACTTAGAAAAATTAGACACTCCCCTTTAAAATAAAAACTCTAAGATTAGGCAAGTTAAATGAACCAACAGTTCAAAGAACACAAATGGCCAGTAAATGCACAAAGAAATGCTCAACATCACTGGCCATTAGAGAAATGCAAATTAAAACAACATTGAGATTCCATCTGACCTCAGAGAGAATGACCATCATCAAGAAATCAAATAATAATAAATGCTGGTGAGGCTTCAGGGAAAAATAGATCCCTTCTGCATTGTTGTTGGGAATGTAAACTAGTACAAGCACTGTGGAAATATGTATGGAGATTCCTTCAAAACCTAATAATAGATATTTCATTTGACTCAACTATTTCCCTTTTAGGTTTCTTCCCAAAAGAGTTAAAGACATGATATTACAGTGATATATGTGTATTCATTTTTATAGCATCACGATTCATAATTAGGTAATTCTTGGAAGCAGTTTATATGTTCATCAAGAGATAAATGGATAAAGAAACCTGCATTTATGTACAATGGAGTATTGCTTTGCCACAACAAAACACAAACTTGAGTCATTTGTAGGAAAATGAGTATAAATACACTTTGAGACCATAAGTGAAATAAAGCAGACACACTAGCTTAAATATCACATGGTTTGTCTTACATGAAAAACTCAAATTATAAAGAGCAAATTAAAAGATAGATAATAGGAAGAAGGAGATAGATCTTTTTCAAAGAGAACAGAACTCAAGAGATAAAAGGGGAGAGAAAAGAGGGATAATGAATGAAAAAGAATTTCAGATGTGCTAGGTAGATGCATCAACTCCACACAAGGAATGTAATTAGTATGAAATGCAAACGTATAATAAAAAGAGATAATGAAAAGTAATGTTGTACATAGAAAACGTTCCCTGATTGGTGGTGCATACCTGTAATTCTCACTCTTGGGAGACTAAGGCAAGAAGATTACTAGTTAAAGATGAGTCTGGACTACACAGAATGACTCATATTCAAAACAAAACAAAACAAAACAGAACAAATGAAAAATAGAATACTGCTCTGGCTCAATTTCCACTGAGGAATGTTGGTACTCCCATATTGTTGCCTCTGTGCTGGCAATTAAGATGTGATGGTTAACATCTCTCTCTCTGCTTTTGTTGTGGAAAAATTCACTATAGATAACTAAATACTCATCATAATTCTGTTGAACTGTCAGATTTAGTTTTCATATGTGATGATTTAAAAGACAGTAAGAAGGAAAAAGTCCTAGGAGTAAACTGTTACTGAATAGTCTTGTTTCTCAAATTTAAGAATTTCATCTTCAACTTCCCATGTCTCCTAAATTATATTCAGACCAAATACACAGAATGCCTCTATCTGCTTACTGTAATCACTATTAAGTAGAAGGGTTCTCCAGTAAGTGTTCCATGGAAAGAGATATCTAACAGGGACTGTATTTTCCCTGTCACGTTTTTTTTTTCCTATTTTTAACATTTACCATTGAAACTTTAAGTTCCCCCAAATGATTGTCTGTTTTCCAGGTAACACTATCTCAGAGGAATGGTGCTAACAATAGTCAATGGAAGTAACTCCTGGAAGTAACTCCTGACCTGGACTTCTGTGACTGGGTATCCTGCAGATCAGTAAGCAGTTGGGACCCTCGCTCGAGGGGTACACACTGATTAACCCCTAAGACACATGAAATTATTAAACCCTTAACAAGGTGTAAAGTAGTATGGAATACTGACAGATAAGAAGAAAAAGGACAGTATTTCAGATGTTTCAAAGAGTTGTGTGGAGTACTACTAGTACGGGTAAGGTAGTCAAATGTTTTTTGCTATGTGCCATTAATTCATTTCAAAAAAAACAAGGAAAGTCATTGGATTATTCATCATTCAAAGTGAAGGTCTAGTTTAAAAGTTGTAATTACTATTTTTTGGAGCACAGAAACAGAAAACTGCCTTATCTGAAGCAATTAAATGACAAAACAAGCTAATCATTATGCCCACAACTTAATTATGAGTTACAGAAATCCTGAGAAGATGGAATGCTCAACTCTGGTATGTCTGCTTGCTAACTTCAAGAACCTAACCTTATGAATAGTTAGACCCTGATCCTAGGCTGTGGCAACATTTTTACTGAGTTACTGATAGCTTGAAATCCTGGAATTTTCTTAAGTATTTCATTTTTGCTATTAAAGATTCTCAGTCCGCCTTTGCTTAAAGAATATATAGAAGATTCTACTTTGCAACTCAGTTTGCATCTCTATCAGAACCTACTCTCATCTCTTCTGGTCATTGAACTAAAAATTAGCATATGTTTACAAAAACTGATTGGGGAATTTCTAGGCCTCTTCAGGCAGGAAAGTGACTATGTTTTAAAAACTATTCAGAATCAGAAGAACTTACATGTACTGGATCGAGCTAAGGTTCATCAAGGGTAAGATTTTTTGCTATGGATGCACTCTTCCATGACATGGGATTAATTCCTATATGAACCCCTACTTCATTCCCCCTTCCCTTATTCCTAATGATCATTAATAGTGAGAATCTTCTTTTAGTTATATGTGTACTTTACATATTACACCCAATTACTAAACTCTTGCTCATATTATACCTGCTTGTTAAATGAAATTACATCACTTTTCTTCATTTATTTCCAGTTCATTTTCCATTATTCAGTTTACTTTCAAACCCATCAGAATGGGCTAAGTGTGTCCCTTTGTAATTACCTCATAACACCACTTCAGACCTCTTTTATATTGAACTAATTTGTTTATTGGACTCTCCCCCACCTTGTTCTTCCTGTAAGAATAAGTACTACTCAACACTGTATTTTTTATATCCATCCTAACTCTTGCACTTGAAAGCACAAAGTGAACATTGGCTGAACCACATGAAGCTCAGTGACAAGTTTAATCTGTCTGTGAGGATCATTATCCAATAAAAAGCAAAGCTATGCTTACGATCATAGTCACTGTTACCACTGTTCCAGATTGTATCTATTCCTTTCATGGAGTGGTCACTGAATAAGTTTTAGAGTTTATGTATGAATATAACTTGAAATATGGTATATATTCTGTGAGAATAATCTATTATTCAATGTATGGAATGCTTTTATTTCTAGATAGAGAAGCAGGGCAGAATGGCTAACCTGGATAAATTTGCTGCTTTGCTGCATTCACTTATCAGGCTACTATTTCCCCTTCTTTCCTACAGTATATTGGAAGCAATCCACTTCTCAGTGTAGCAAATATTCCAGCTAAGATTGATCAGTTAACTTTTAGGCAGTAAGTGTCTTGGTGGTGTCAAGAAAAGTTGATTCTAAACACATTTATTTGAAAAGATGAAGCCAAATCGTGGAGTAAAAGAAATATATAAATATCCAAGCAATTTTTCCTCCTAACACTGGTAAAAGTAAACTTAAGATTTCTATTACTTTGCTATATATACCTTTATGTTAAACTATCTACTTTGAAAAAACAGAAGATCCTAGACTAAAGATCATCATGCATTAATCAACAGGCAGAGGGCCAGTGATACAACTCAGCAGCACAAGTGCCTGCCTGGCAAGTGCAGGGTCCTGAGTTTGATTCCTTGTACAAAAAAAAATGAAGCAGAAGCTCCCCTCTTACTATAAATTTGTTGCTCCACAAAGCCCACCTACACTAAAGCATTGTTACCTTTTAAAGGTCTAAAATCAGCTTATATTCCAGTAGACCCAGCATAGTTACCTGTTTACAGATTCTATTTACGTAGTTATTGAGAATATGTGTCCCAAGCACAAGGCAAATTCTCCTATGAGAAGTGACACATGGAGAACATAGTAGTAGAAAAACGGGAAAGTATGAGAAAGAAAGGTTGATGTGGCAAAGACTAATTTAGCCACCTTTACCAGAAAACCTTTCCTGATTGATAAATTTATATTAAATGTATACTTTACTAGATTTAAGAGCATGATGGAGACCTACAAAAACTAGTTTGTTCTTTTAAGTTCCAGGAATTGTACCTAGGACCTCACATATGGTAGGCAAACACTCCACTGCTGGGCTATACCACTTGCCCTCATCAGGTTCTTATGATTGGCATTGTTCATATGCTCTGGGAAGCTAGAGGAAGGTCCTGTGATAATAGCTTTAGAAGCACATTACCATTATCATTAAGAAGAGCAACAGAAGATTTACTATTACTAATAATCAAGGGACTTTCTAGTAGAAGATAGTAAACATAATCATATAGTAACTTCTAATTCTTTAAAAACCAAAAATGGATTCCTGTATAAGGAAGACATATGTAAGGATAGTATATACCTTTTTAGGTTTAGAATATCAGATGTCAATTTAAGAGATTATAATCAGATTGGAGACATTAAAACAAGTATATGTGAATGAGTTTTGCATTTATCCAGTGATTTTAAGCAGAGATATGATGCCATACTCAAGTTTGATGAAAAATAGTTCCCAAAGGCTTAGGATATAGCTCAGTGGTAGAGTACTTGCTTAACAGGCACAAGGCCTTGGGTTTGATCTCCAGGACTGCAAAACAACAACTACCATAAAACAGCAAAGAAAATTTCCCAGGTGATGTGGGCCAAGGAATGGAAGAAGAATGTGGAAATCCTAGTAAGTACTGTGATCTCAGTATTACCTAAGAAAGATAAGAAAATACCTGCTAATATTTAGGTTTCTTACCCTCCTCCATCCCCTTATTCTTTGAAGCATTTATTCCTATTTCACAATACCTATTATACATTTTGATAAAATGTAAACAAACCTTTGTATAAAGGAAGAGAAGAATGGTTGAAAGGAGGGGAGGAGATTGGGGGAAAAGAGAATCAAGATATATCATATACAAGTACAAATTCTCTATGACAATTATCATTATGCATATCTACGTAGAATCATTAAACTTAATTAAAAAACTTAGGTTTCTCAGATTCCACCCTAAATCTATAGAATTAGAATCTCTAGATGTATGGCTCTGGCAACATTTTTGAAAAATATCCCCAATACCTGAGTAGGGCTCCTCAGGAAGATATTAGAACCATTGAATTCTGCTTTTAAAGACTAAATTTTTACACTTTTTTTCGGAATTGGGGATTGAACCCACAAGTGCTCCACCACTGAGCTACATCCGAAGGACTCGTTATTTTGAGACAAGGTTTTGCTAAATTTCCCAAGCTGGCCTAGAACTTGCAATCTTTGTGCTCCAGTCTCCTAAGTATCTTGAGATTATGGGTCTGCACCACTCTACTTGGCTTGGGTTCTTATTCTTTAATGATCACCAGTATCACCTGGGTATAACAAGATGTTATTGGGTTTTACACATAGAGAGTCTAATTTATATCTGGAGTTCATGAGTTGTTACTTCTGAAAGTAAGTCCTTCAAGTGATTCTGGAAATTTATAATGTTTGAGAACTGCAGAGATAATAAATTGATATTAAGAATGGAAAGAAGGTAATGTTTTTAGGAAATATAGGAAATATTGCCATGACATAATATACAAAGTATTATATTTGTACATAGTTTGTACATAGTTTGAAAATGAGGAAAGAGGCAAAAGGATACAATGGAAATAATATAAGATTAAATGGTGTTGGAAAAATTGACTTTCCACATTCTGAAGATTAAAACTAGACCCATGCCTATCACCATGCACTAAAGTCAAAATGAATCAAGGACCTAAATATTAAAACAGAAACACCAAATCTACTGAAAGACAAGGTAGGTAGAAATCATAGAGACATAGTGGTAGGCAGAGAATTCATGAACAAAATACAAACAGCATGAGAAATACTTCAAAGAATCAACACCTGGGATCTCATATTACTAAAAAGCTTTTGCACCTCAAGAAATCACCAACGAAGTGAAAAGAAAACCCACAGAATGGAAAAAAAAATTTAGCCAACAATCCCTCAGCCAAAGGACTTATATGCAGAACATATAAAGAATTAAAAAAACATCAAGCCCCCCAAATTCAAAGACCCTCTCCAAAAATGGGCATCTGAGATGACCAAATAGTTCTCCGATGAAGATATACAAATGGCAAATAAATACATGAGAAAATGTTCACCATCACTGGTCATTTGAGAAATCCAAATTAAAACAACACTGACTTTTCATCTCATCCAGGAAAGAATGGCTGCCATCAAGAAATGAACTGATAACAAATGTTTGAGAGGCTGCAGGGAAAAAGGAACACTTCTCTACTGTTGGTGGTAGTGTAGACTGGTGCAGCCACTGTGGAAATCAGTATGGAGATTCCTCTACAAACTAAGATTGGAAGTTCCATTCAATCCAGCTATTCCCCTCCTGGGTATTTTCCCAGAAACATTGAAAAGGTCATATCACAGTGATATATGTGAACCCATGTTCTTAGCATGACAATTTATAATAGCTAAATCTTGGAACCAAGCAAAATGGCCATCCACTGCATACTGAATGAAAAAGTTGGGGTATTTTTATACAATGGAATATTACTCAGCTATTAAAAGAATGATCTTGTGGCCTTTATAGGTAAATGGAGGCAACTGAAGACTATCCTCCTAAGTGAAATAAATATGACTCGTTAGTAAATATCACATTGTCTCTCCAGTGTAAAAAATAATAAAAACTGAAAGAGTAATAAGATCCAAAATGTATAACGGATATTGTAGAAATGAAAGGGAGAGAAAGTGCTCTAAAGGATATAACGGTATGTATAAGTGTGTAAGATAGATGACCATATTACTAATTTTTTTTGGATCACTGAACAGAGTGGTTTCCACTGTCCATGTTTGAATGTCTATCCACTTTTTATGCTTTGATATTGTAACTTGAACAACTATTTTTAAGATGACAATATGTAATGTATCAACTAAATATTTCTTAGTGTTAATTTTTTAAAATTCTCTGTTATTCTATTTTTTTCTATTTTGTTTTCTTTCTTTCTTTCTTTCTTTCTTTCTTTAAAAAAAGAATATAATATTAGAACTTCAGAGACTTTGTTTCTCATCCTGACTGTTCTTACTAGCCATGTGACTGAGGATATATTATTAATCTCCCTCTGAATTCTATAAAATATAAAATAAATGGATTATACTTGATATCTGTTCTCAATTTTGTTCCACAAGTGTTGCATAGACATGATTAAAATGCATAATGATAATTTTAAGGCCAAATAATTTTGAAAAAATGGTGACTGCATCAAATGTAACTTTACTTACAGGGTAACATTTCAGAGCATTTAATGTTTCTATGTGTGTTCCAAACCATTTTAAAAAGTTGAAAATGCAGTGTTTCACACCCTTATTTGACTAGCACTTGTTATGAGAAATATCTTGTTGACTCAATCTTTTTCAGAACAAACTAAGAAACACTGGACTAATTGATTTTTCAATTTTTCTAACTCCAAAGTTCTGAGTTACGGTATTGTTTGTATGTATTCTCTCAAATTTCACGTTTTGGACACTTAATTCCCAAAGTCATATGTTTGTGGTACAGTGATACACCACATAATGACATTTAGGTCAGTGATGAGCCATAGCTATGATGATAGTCCCAAAAGACTGAAATGAAATTCAAAAAAATTCCAAGTGCTTAGTGATGTCATAATGTTATATCACTTGGCAACAAATTACTCTCTGCAATGTTGGTATAAACAAACCAGTTTAGACATGTTTTGGTACACAAATACTGACCTGTGTTTTACAATTGCTTATACTACTGAATACAGTAACATGCACTGTAAGTCTGTTTCCCAAGTCTGTGTTTGTAGTGGAACACACTATTATGTTCATACAGCGAAAAAATATATTTCTTAAAAATATTCTCATTCATCAATGCATGGCTATATTTTAGAAGGAAATTTTTGGTAAATTAGTCAATCATGAAGCTTCAGAGATTGCTTAATTTATTCATGGATTCATAGATTATCAATGGAGTAGTTTTGTTGTTGTAAAATGAGCTCTTTCAGGCTAGACAAGCCTGCCTTGCCATGTGATGGCCTGGGTTACCTTGGGGCTCTCTAGGGATCCCTCCAACAAGAAGATTCTCCACAGATGCAGAATCTCAAGTCTGAAATTTCCAACCTCCATGGATGTAAAAATATGGTCCCTTTTCTGTTTAAATTAGCCATTTTGTGGTTTTCAGTTATAGCAACAGAATATGGAACAAGAGAAGTTCTTTGGTATCTGGCCAAGGTAACTGGAAAAGTGTTGAACCCATTAGTAGAGTACCAGATGGAAGAAAAAGACATAGGGAAGCATTCAATCTAGGACCTAAAAAGTATGAAGTTCTTTGGTTCACTGTGACGACACTTTCTTAAATAATGATGAAATTGTAAAGCCTCCAAGAGCAAATGGAAAATAACATTTCAACAGACACCAAAGCTCAAGCTTTAGAAATCCATTTCCAATTTAGTCTCAGTAAGTTAACTTATGTTGCCTTCATATTTATTGTTTTGAAATTGTTGTAGTAAGTTTTGAAAATTCATATTCTTGAGATCATGTTCCTGTTCTGCTTCGCCATGAAATATGACTTTTATCATTTTGTATGGTGTGTTTAGACATTTGGAACACCAACTGAGTAGATTAGGCTGACTAGCACCTCAAGTGTTCTACGTTCTTTTTTGCTTCCTGTCTTTAGTCTTCTCTCTCACATCAGGTTTCTTTGCCTTACTGCATTTCTGACACTTTAGAAGATTCCAGGAAAATCACTTTATCTTTCAGCACATCATTTTTTCTGCTTGTAGAACAAGGATGAGGTGTTTAAATTCTACTGAACTGGGATGGATGATGTGAGGATCAATGAAGTGAACTACTGAAAAGCAGTTGAAAGCTATAAGGCAGAGAAATTTTAGAAGTATAATTGATTGTCTTCATTATTAGGTCTTCATTCCATTGTGAAATAATCTAATATTCACATATTAAAACCACACCCAGCACACAAGTGAGACATGCAATCATTTTAAAGTGCATATTCATGAAATGTAGTTCTGTTATCTTTTCTAGTGTAGCCTCAAATATCTTTAGTGGTATGTGTTTAATTTATAGAGTTTCTAATAGTGTTCACAAACTGCCTCTTCAAAATCATTTCCTCCACTTTGGTGAAATGATTGAAAGCCAATTTTTCTAATGGAAGAATTATAAAACAAAATTTCATAACAATATAATAGGAGAATTACAATAGTTAATACATTACATATTGTTATCTTTAAAATAGTTGCTCAGGGGACAAGATATGGACATAAAAATTTCCCCACTCCATATTAGCACAAACCTTCCTTTTTAATGAACTAAGAAACACTAATAGTATAAGTGATTTGCATTTTTTTCCTTTCTCTGTTGTCCTTTCCTTTTTCACCCATCCTAGCACCCATTTTTTCTTTCAACAATTTCTTCCACTTTCACAATATCCATTGCACATTTTAGACTTCATTTACTCTTTCAGTTTATTACACTGGGGAGATAATACAACATATCTGAATCTGATTCATTTCACCTGTGTGTATGGTCTCAAGTTCCATCTATTTACCTTTGAAAGTCTCAATTTTCCCTTGTTTGTGTCTGAGTGGTAGTCAGTTTTATAAAAATACCACATCTTTTTTTATCCATTCCTCGGTTGATTGGCATTTGGGTTGCTTCCAAGATTTAGCTATTACAAACTGTGCTGCTCTAAACATAGGTACACAGACATTGCTGTGATATGATGTTTTTAATTCACAAGGGGACTAGCAGGGTAAATTGGGACTTATAGTCCCAGTTTTTTGAGGGATTTCTACACTGATTTCCATAGTGGTTGCACTAGTCCACACTCCCAACCAACAGTGGAGAAGGATACCTTTTTCTACACATCCCCTATGATTGGTTGATTTCTTGATGGTAGCCATTCCTTCTGGGATCAGATGGAATTGAAATGTTGTTTTAATTTGTATCTCTCAAATGACCAGTGGCATTATGCATTTTTTTCATATTTTTACTTGCCGTTTGTATTTCTTCATTTGAGAAATATGTATGCATCTCAGATGCCCATTTTTGGAAGGAAACTTTGCATTTAAGGAGTCTGATTTTTTTCAGTTCTGTATGTGTTCTAGATATAAGTCCTTTGAAGAGAAATTGACTAAAATTTTCATACACTGTCACTCTCTTTTCACTTGGTTGGTGATTTCTTTTGCTGTGCAAAAGCTTTTGAGTAAGATGAGATCCCAATTGTTTATCCTTTGAAGATTTCCTGTGCCATTTGGTTTGTGTTCATGAACTTTCTACCTACTTCTATGTCTTCAAAATTTCTACCTACTTTCTCTTCCTGTAGATTTAGTGTTTATCTTTTAACATTTAGATCTTCATTCCATTTTGACATTATCGTAGTGAATTGTGATAAACATGCATGCAGTTTTAGTCTTTGGCATATAGAGAGCCAGTTTTTCCAGCACCATTTATTAAAGGAGTTGTCTTTCTTCCAGTGAACTTTTTGGCCACCTTCTCAAAGATAAGGTGGCTGAGTGGTTTGTAGTTGTATCTGCATTTTCTAATCTGTTCCACTGGTCCCCTTTCCTTTCCTTTCCTTTCCTTTCCTTTCCTTTCCTTTCCTTTCCTTTCCTTTCCTTTCCTTTCCTTTCCTTTCCTTTCCTTTCCTTTCCTTTCCCTTCCTTTCCTTCTCTTTTCTTTTCTTTTCTTTTCTTTTCTTTTCTTTTCTTTTCTTTTCTTTTCTTTTCTTATTTCTTCTCTTCTCTTCTCTTCTTTCTTTCTTTCTTTCTTTCTTTCTTTCTTTCTTTCTTTCTTTCCTTACCATGATGAATTTATCACACAACTTTGTAGTATAATTTCAAGTACAGAGATTGTGATGCCTCCCCCACTGCTTTTGTTACCCTGGATTGCTTTTGGTATTCTAGGTTCCTTCCAAATGAATATTAGGGATGTTTCCTCAGGGCTTTGAGGTTTGTTAATGCTATTTTGGTCAGGTTTGCATTACATTTGCATAACTATTTTGCAAGTATGTCCATTTTCACTATGTTGGCTCTTTATATCCATAAGTGAAGGGTATCTTTCCATTTTCTGATAGCCTATTTGATCCGTTTTTTCAGAGTACAATAATTTTCGATATGAAAATCTGCTAATTCTTTTGTTAGACTCATTCCTAAGTATTTCTTTTTTAAAAAACCTTTTTAAAACATGTTGTTTCCCTAATTTCTCATTCATTGAATATTTTTCTTGTGCACAGAAATGTTATTGATTTGTAAAATTGACTTTAAATCCAGCTATGCTGCTGAATTTGGCTATTACATCTAGAAGTGTTGAGTTTTTGGTTCTCCTGTGTATAGTAAGTATCATGTCATCTGTGAACAATGATAATTTAATTTCATTTCCTATTCTCATTCCTTTTATTTTTTCTCTCGTCTAATTGCTCTGTCAAATGTTTCCATAATTATATTGAACAGGAAGGTGAAAGTGGAAATCATCTTGTTCCTGATTTTGGAGTGAAAATTAACAGTTTTTGTTCACTTAGTATAATGTTGGCTGTTGGTGTGTCATATATTCAATCAGATTGAGATAAAGACCATGTATTCCAATTTTTTGTAGAGGTTTTTTATTATGAATGAGTGTATCACCTTGTCAAAAGCTTTTTCTGCATCTACTGAGATGATCATATGATTTTTGTCTTTGGCTTCATTGAGATGGTGTATTACATTTATTGATTTGTGTTTGTTGTACTATCACTACATCCATGGGATGTATCCTATTGGGTTATGGTGGATAATCTTCTTGATGATTTTCTTCATTCTGTTTACTAGTGTCTTATTAAAGATTTTTGCATCTATGCTCATTAGGGAGGTTGGTCTGTAGTTCACTTTTTTGCTCGAGTCTTTCTCTGATTTTGGTATCAGGGTAATTCTTGCTTCAAGGAATGAATTAGGGGAGTGAACTAATATTGGTAAGTGAAGCAATACTAACATTAACCTTTCTTCTGTAAAATGGGAAGACAAGTTATTTGGAACAACAGTTAGGAAAGAAAATCTGGGTCTACGATATTGGTGTTACTTTGGTATTATTTGAAAACCAAATAAAATTCTTGACTGTTTTGATAAATTCTTAGGATAAAAGAAATAAAATATGTTTTGTATTTTTATATGTCTGTTTAGAAGTCTCAGTTATGAAACAGCTGAAAAGGAAAGAGTGTGGTTGGGCAATGAATCCAGAAGAACAAATCTGGAATTTGAGCAAAAAAAAAACCCATGTTTAATTGTGGGTCTCTTAACAGCAAAATAATTCATTCTGAAATTGTGTGTTACCATCTGATCTTTAATTTGTTTAATAAAATAATTTTATGGAAGATTATTACTACTAATACCTAGCACTAAATTGTTAGGGTTCTTCAATTAATATCAAGTTAATTTAAATTGTTAATGACCATATAACAGGTTGTATAACAGAAGATAGCTAGCTCAGTTTCCTTGATTTAAAACTATTCATTCTGTTTTGAAATAGAAGAAAGGAGGCGATGACATTTAATTTTAAAAACATGATTAGAGTTAGAAATATAATGTTAGAAATATAAGTGTTGCAAGACTGGGTTTAATTTTTAGCACTGAAAAAATTACTGACAGTGGGAAATATTGTATTTCCACATGCAAAACACAACAACTATCTCATTTTCTACACAAGGCAAAATCACATTGCCAGGCCAGAATACATCTCTTCAGAAAAACCTCAAGCTGAAAAAAGTTCATTTGGGACACTTCTGAATTTCTGAATTTGCTGCTACCTTGCTGTCAACTTTGCACATTATTTTCTTTATAGAATATTGATTATACATTTTGAATAACACAACACTTAAAGCATTAATTTTTCTTAGATAAAATTATTGGGCACATTAATGAGCATTTTTGACAAATGAACAACATCACAAAGAAGTGGATGTTTACACGGCATTTTGGTTTTCCTTCAAAAGTTTCCATGATAATACCATTATTCTCTGTAGTATAATCACTAACTTATTATGTTTGCCTTCAAATATTTTTTTGTTCTCAAATTGGCTTCTCTGATTTAGAGCAAATGCATTCTTTGTCATTAAGCACATAGGAATGATTATCAGGCTGGTTCATAGTAGCACAATTTTACCTAATATTAGTTAATAATTTTAATGAAGGGTAAAAACAATACACACAAACACACACACACACACACAAACAATCAGAGGAAGATCAGTGGTCAGGTTTCTCCTTTTTGTAATTGAAATATCTCTCTATGTGTTTAAATACACACATACACACACACACACACACTAGGTATGATGGCACATGCCTGTTACTTCACCTCAACACTTGGGAGGCTGAAGCAGGAATATTGCCACAAGTTCAAGGCCAGCCTGAGCTACATAATGCAAATGTTACTAGCAAGATCTACATAGAAAGATCCTGCCTCAAAAAGCTAAAGAATGTAAATATTTTCCTAAAAATATCTCTTTTGCAGGTGACAATTTGAGTTCTAATTCCTTATTATATATAGGGATAGGTTTAGCCAAAGATCTGTACATCTTTTGATCTATACACATCTATATTTTGACAAATTTATTTTGGTCAAATAGTTTCTTTCTTGTGGCTATTTTGTATTTAAATTGGAATCATCTATAATTAGCTTTCACTTATCTGTCTGTCTTAGCAGGTTCTTTATGGTCCTGAAAGAGCTGGTATCCCCCGATGACTATCACAGGCAATGAGATCATTAAAACTACAAAGAAATTGAAGAATAAGTACAGCATTCTGACCATAGTAAGTGGTGTTGGATTTTAAAACATAGATCACCTTTTCCCTCATAAGAATAAGTATAACCAGGTAATTTTTAGGGATTTCTTTGAATGTTCTTATGTAAGAATTTCTTATAGAATTTTACAGATATTCTTTTAGAACTTCATTATCTAATGAATTCTTTTGATACTTTGTCCCTCTTAGTCCATAATTACTTTGGAATCTTTGTAGACTTAGCAGGAGAGTGTGCTTGTGAGCCATCAAATATGTCCACAGCTCTCATGTGTATTGGATTTGACATGGAAACACTGGATGGCTCACATGTAGTGGGGTTTGAAATAGAAACAAAGGAAGCTAGATTTAGCAAAAAATGAACCTAGCATGTAAACATGCACTCACTTTTATTTACTTGTCTTGATGACAAAACCTCTATTAGTTGCTGACACCAAATCTGAGTCCATATAAATAGAACCCATAAGCAAATAAATAAAAACAGATAGAAAAATAAACAGAATTAGCTTTATATGGAAGATAAGCATGCTGTGACTTAAAGGATATTAGGAAATGTTCTACTATACTAAATATCTTCTTAGACTTTCTAATTGTTCCAGTAATATTTATTCCACTAGACTTAACCATTACTTGTCCAGTAATTTTTTTAGCTAAATTTTTGTTGGACATCAACTCCATAATTCTTTAGAGTAATTGATGTTATCAAACTATTCATTGGCACAGATACCTAGGCATGAAATAATTGTTTATAAAAGGAGAAAAAATTCTTTGGGAAAAGTGCACATTCACTTGACCCACATTCTTTAACTTTCAACTCTCCTTCTGAAGTTCAAGCTCTAGTATTTGTTTGGAGTTTTATGATTACCTCTATGGTGCTTGTAGACTGAATGAAAAACAATTTGGAAGCTGAAATGCCTGCTTGCTTTCACAAAATTTTACATTATGAATTTGTTCATTTTTGTTACATCTTTATATGAAAGTTACATAGGGGAATGTTTCTTGGAGATGCTTCCAGTAAAATTGCTAACACTCACCTGTGCTATTGATGTCTTAATGGTAAAAACAAATGTATAACATGCCTTTTTGAAATGATTCAGCAGGTGTTCTATTGGTTTAGACACCTGGAATCCATCTGATGTGGTAAACGAACCCAAAGTACAAATGTCTATTTTCATTTTTTGTAATTATTCATAATGTTTCAGGAAAGCAAATTTTTACACATTTTATCTCCAAGAGAAGTGAGACATGGAATTTGTGTCATTATTTTATATACCAGGGTAAAGATTCCTGTAGCTCACATAATTTTATCAGAATGTCACATTGTTTTTACAAAGTAGCCTTCCAAGTAGTAAAGATGGAACTTTAAGACTGGTAGTATCTTCAGAAGTAAAACTCTGTAGGTGAACATCTGCCTGTATTTGGTCAAGTTTCAGGTATAAGTTTTTTCTTCTTTTTTGACTTTTATTAGCACATGTTTGTAGTACATAATGATTGCATTCACTGAGGGGAATTGGTATATGTGCATAATTCCTTTAAATTTTTCTCCTTTCCTCCACTCCCTTTTATTATTCTAGAATCAGATTCATTTATTTATAAGAATTTATAAAGTTGATTATCATAAATACAGACAGAAAATCACACTGGTACTGTCAAAGATCTTATAAAACATGTAAGATAATTGTACCAAGTCAAAGTACATTTTTAGATACATTGTTCACACTGGAATTTCACATATAATTTTGATCAATCATATGCCTTGAAAGTTTAAGTACTAAAGATCTGGGAATTTAAGTTTCCAAAACTGACATCTCAATTGACAAAGAACATATTATCTGAAATGAACATGAATAATGAGAAACATACATTAGTGTTTTATGAAGAAAAATTCTATAAGTTTATATATTGATGACAATTTGATTTTGCTGGTTAATATGCCATTCACAGATTATTTCTTAGACCCTCCAATGCTGAAGATAATAAAAAGAAATTAATAAAATGGAGGTTTTTGTACCTATTCTTTATTGTAAAAAAGAATATTCCAGTTATTTAGGAAATTCAAAATTCTATGGAGGCTCAGTCTTGGAAAGTAAATACTTTAACACTTTGTTTACTTCCTATATTGTAAAATGATGAAACTTTTATCAAATATCAGAGATATTTGCAACCTTCATTGAAGCTACTATTTCAAATCAGAGTAAAAGCTTCCAAAGGATGTTCTCCTTTGTTTCAAATAGGGGGAGATAGTAAATTAGAAATATTGTCAAATGTTTTCTTAAATTCAAAAAGCAGAAAAACATGATGGATCAAATTGATAGGCTCAAAGCAGGAAACTGGAGCTATTTTTCATATGCAAAGGATAGGAGTTTTAGTTGGGGGAATTAGAAATTATTCACCTTTCAGAAGGAAACTGTTTGTAAAGAAGAAGAGGCAGAGGTTAGTAAAGCCACAACCAGTTAGCTTAGACTTCAGGTTGAAGCAGGTGGTTTGCCTAACTTCATTCCCAAAGCACAGAAAATTCTAAGAATACATAGAAGGTTCTATGATTATTTTAATCTGGAGAAGTGAAATGGGTGTTCAGAAAACAATTTTCCCTGGAATGGCTGTATATGCCAGGAATATGTGAAGGGCTGTCACCAGTGATGGAGGCAAGCAGCATAAATGCAGACGATTCTTAAGAATTTCTCTGGAAAATTCTTTTCAACTTCAGTTTGCTTACTAACTGTGAGAAATTTTCTTTCTTTCTTTCTTTCTTTCTTTCTTTCTTTCTTTCTTTCTTTCTTTCTTTTTCTTCCTTCCTTCCTTTCTTCTTTCTTTCTTTCTTTCTTTCTTTCTTTCTTTCTTTCTTTCTTTCTTTTTTTCTCCCTCCCTTTCTGTTCTTTCTCTTTCATTTTTTTCTTCTTCTACTTCATCTTTGTCTTCATCTTCCTCTTTGTCTTTGTCTTCATCTTCTTCTTGTTCTTTTTTCTTACTTCTTTTTGCTTTCCAGAATGTGCATGTCTTTCACTGGTAAATTTTAACCAGAAAATTTGAGAAAATATTTTTTGAAGTGTGATTCTCAACTACTCCTCTGTATGGCATAGCAAATTTTTGAGGGCATTTGGTGCAGAATTAGCATTGAACAGTATAGCATACTTATTTAGATGAAGGAAATTATGGGGCATCAGCATATCCAACTAGTGATATAGTAACTGAAGAGACCCAGCACATATAGTAATATAGTAATTGAAGTCATATATAATTGAAGTCATATAGTATTAGTCATATAGTAATTGAAGATATCAAGAACAGGACATTAAATTTTGGGGGGAGGCTAGACCATAACGAACAATATGGTCATGAGCAGGGAAACATTTAAATTAATGGTACATTAGTTACTTTCCCATTGCTAGGGCAATATATCCAGCACTCACAAAAGAACAGAGGTTTATTATGCTCAGATTCACTAGGTTCCATCCATTTTCAGCTTTTCTAGCTTCCATTATGTTTCCTCATGATGCAAGGACCTCATGGAAGAAAATTGCTCATGTCATGGCTTCCTTCAAGCAGAGAAAGAAGGGAAGAGCGAGAAACAAGAATATACCCTTCTAGGGTCACCCACCAGGTGACCTACCTCCAACCAGGTCCCATCACCTAACAGCACATTCAGCTACTGAAGCCTCCAGTGGATAAATCTACTGCTGAGTATAGTTCCCCTGATCCCATCAGCTTCCAAAGCCCCATCTCTGAGCATGTGAGGCTTTGCCTGGTCATTTTACACCTAACATATAATAAATGAGGAATACGGTTTTTTTTGTGGTATTTGTTACCTAAACTGAGTAGTTTTGGTTTGAGTGTCTTCCTTGTATGCTAACATGCCAAGCCATGTTTCACTGGGTATCCATGGCTGGTGAAGGTGATTTTAAGAAAGAGAAAAGATTTAGGGCTAAAAAAGAAACAAAAGAGAGCAGTAAATCTCAAGAATTAAAAGAAACCATATATACTTAGATAAAACACCTATATTCTCTATCTCCCAACCAACAAACTAGATCTGGGAAAGAAATTTACAGTAGTACCACCTTACACATGGGGGAACACATTCTAAGACACTCAGTGAACATCTGAACCTTTCAATAGTACTGTGAATTGTATTGAATCCAGCGTTTTTTCCGTATAATTCCATGTGTAGAGAAAAACTGGTATATTTCTCTGACTGGTAGTTTGATAAATCCTACTCAACTTTGAGTTTCTAAAATTTGGATGGAGTGCACTCATTTAAATTTTCTCCTTGTTCATAAACTGGAAGCAAATAACTGACATACAGAATAGTAGATTTTCATAACTTTTGGTTATATTCTCTTTGAAGAGGGTGTCTTCTTAAAATGTACATAGAAGACCAATATTATTGATGGATGTTAAGTAAGAGAATGTCCTTAGATGTAGTAGTTGTTGAGACTCAAAGGAAGCGTTTTGTTTTGGATATTTTACATCCAGGTGGCAGTCCCATGGCAAATCCCTATATTTTCATTATAGTGTTATTTGGAAACTTAACTGTTTCAGTATAATATTTAAAAGTATCAACCAATGTGTTTTATAAAAATTTTATATAATATCATTTTTGTGGAATATTTCCATTTCAAGCTAATCTTTCTTGTTCATTGCTTTATGACATAAAATTTATGAAAGACATGTAGAGAAAATATCAATTTAAAAATGCTATTTTGGAAATAGTGGAAGTGAAACAGATTAGGAAAAATTTTCAAAAGATGAAGTATTGAGAACCATAAACCAAAACCATAAAACTTGATTTGGCACAATGCATAATGTTGCATAAGCACATTTTCTTACACTAAAGGAAATAGGAGAACTGCAAAAAGAGTGAGACTCTAAGTATTAAGATACAAAATTCTGGTTGGTACGTCCAAGAACTGGTTCTGAGAATTGCTTTCCCCAAGTTGTATCCTGAGTTGGGGATACAATAATAGGTTTGGGAATTTGTAGGAAGACTCTATGGCTGACTAACCATTACCTCTATATCACTCAACAATCTGCTTCAGTTTTTGATATCTCATGTGAAACTTATGGTGGTTACATGCCTTGAAAAATTTTCTGGTGCCAACATGGTTAAGCAGCAATAGAATAGAAATAGTGGTGTGGTATGTCTAAGATAGAGTGCACAAACTTTCCAGTTTTGCATAAAGCCCAAGAGAAAGTGAAGAAACCACTCAAACATTTCCTATTTCCCATGAGTAAAGAACATGGTAGCTAAGTAAAGGGTGAAAAATATAAAGAGAGTACGATTAAGATGAAAAGAGCAGCCCACACTTATTAACTGGTTATTATATAGATTTGAGCAGATAATAGTAGATCTATTTGTCAAGGACCAAAAAGCAGATACCTCTTCCCAACAAGGTTGAATCCTTGGAGAATCAATGTTATCCTAGGGAGACTGCAAGGTGTTGTAGTCAAGGTTTGCCAGGAAATTTATTTAATACAGAACATTAAATTATGGAATTATTTTATAACAACCACCCAAAGAGTCAAATACAGAAAAAAAGTACATGAGATTTGTCCACACACCAAAGACCCAAAGAATGCAGCTGAGGGCCTGGATCCTGCATCGGTTCAGCTTAGAGACTATGACAATGCCCCTCCATGAGTCCAGCTGGAAGCCTAGAGCCCAAGACAATACCTCATGCAAGTCTGTTTCATAGATCTGCACTGGGAAAATTCAAAAGTAGGCAGTGGAAGCTAGAAGGTCTTTGCCATTTGACAGAGGGTTCTGCACTGAAGCCTGGAAGCAATGCTCAAAGCAAGGACCAGAGCTCTCCCAAAAAGAACTGCAGCAATTCTCAGTGACAATGGAGTCCTGAGTTGCTCCTAGGATGGGAACAGCAAAGTTCATATCAGGAATCCAGTATGACAAACTTCAGTCAGGAGCATGAACAGCATACTGCCTTACACTCTGGAGCCAGGAAGCAATGGTATAAGTAAAGACCAGACCTCCCCAGAAGTGAACTTCAGCCATTCTCAGGGACAACAAGATCCTGAGCACCTCTGATGATGAGAACGGCCAATTTCATAATAGGAAAGAAGCTTGATAAGTTCGTCAAGGAAAACCAACAGCAACAGAACCAACATAATCACAACTTCTTCAGTTTTATTTTTAAGGTAGTTGACAACAATCCTCAGCTAGGTGCTCCTCTTCCAGCACTATGATGATTCAGTTCAGCTGGGTGTATACAAGTTGACCACTAGTAGTTAATGCACCCTTGTGAGAATAAAATACAATTTGTCTGAGAAAAACTTGTAGTCATTAACCTGTAATCTGAGCACTCAGAAGGCAGAGGCAAGAGGATTGTTATGAGTTCAAGGCCAGCCTGGTCAACATAGTGAGTTCAAAGCCATCCTGAATTACATAGTAAAACCCTGTCTCAAAATAAATAAATAAATAAATAAATAAAGCTGAAGTTTAGTTTGAATTTGAAAATGTTCCACATCAGAGACCAGGGGCCTTAAAATATACAATAGGTACTACTTAAAAAAATCATTTTGCACACAGGAGTTTTTGTTTTATGGATTTATTCTGAGTCCATCACATTCTGCTTTGTGAAAGAGGACCTAGATGACATTTAAAATATGGGGAAGCATCAAGATAATTTCATCTAAAATCATTAAGTGCTGTTGAACTAACAAAAACATTATCAGTGAGATCTAAATAAACAGTGAAAGAAATGTATCACATTACCTTTTTTCAAGGGATGATAGATATAACACATCAGTGTATATCTGATGAGCCATTTGTGCCTGGTGCCTTAGAAATTTGGCTATTATGTGAACAAACTTATACTCTTTTTTAATAATTTCTTCAAAATATGGAAGAATATTATTTAGTGTTTTAAGGTCACACATATTCAAGGTTGTAAATTGAAATTGAGTCTTTGAGAACATTTATTTTATAAAACTGTGTGTGACTTTGGTTCAGTAAGAATTTATATCATAATTAAAAATGTTTTCTGCTCTTTTCACTTTAGCTTGCACAAAAATTTACACTTCCTACCACTTCCTCCAGAGCCTTTCATATTGGTTCATTGTGAGTTCAAGCAATTGTCCTTTGTATCTTAGAAGTAGCAGATGTGGAGCTTTCAGCTTTGACCCAGATTGGTCTAGGAATATAAATATTTCATCCCATTACATTGCCTATGATGTTTATTTTTACGTTTTGAATTTAATTAATGCATAGTTGAAGAGTATATTAACTCTTGACTGTGTAAATTGGTGGAGATGGACATTTCAGTTTTTTATTGAGTTAGGATGAGAACAAAGATGAGGCTTGTTATCCATGGACATCTCAAGAATTCTGGGATATTCATGAGACTTGGCAGGCACCTCATTTGCAAAAGTTCCTCAGGTCCTATGGAAGAAAATGGGAAGGAGGATTTTAATGTTATATTTGTAGGCTCTCTGAAATTCCCAAAATAAAAATCTTGCTCCCGAAAGAAAAATTATTTCAGAGTGTTGCCAGCATGAGGTTTGAAAATTCACATATACAGTAGAATTTCTATTCAAAACAATTTCAGGATTGGTTGAGTACTCTTAATGTTGTTGAACCATTTCTGAATTTAGCATATGTCTCCAAATAGAGGGTAGTGTAAACGTGTAAGGAAAGTTAACTTCAAGTATGTGAAATATTTGTGAGTTCCTAAAAGTCAGGTCATTTATGGTTGACTGGAAGAATTTCTTCTGCCTGGCCCTAAATCACTATGAATCATGCTTCAGAAGTGGGAGTTTGGTGAGGGACTAATAAACAGCTATATAACACAAGGAAGGCTGCAGCAGCAGTAAGAAGAAATGATCACATTACAAGCCTTATGTTTTTAGAATAAGATTGTTTCCTTTCTGAAAAATTCCCTTTTAAAAGGGAAATTTTAAAAATGTATGATTAGGAGACAGTCTTCCTATTCAGAATTCCAGTCGATTGAAGTTTTTCACACCAAGGACTAAATACATCTGTAATCATAACTGAAACCTTAATCATTTTCAGTAATGAACAAAAGAAATTGATTTATAGTGTTTTTAAAACATTCATTTTATAATAATAAAACAATGTGCAAAATAGATGCTTCAAAGGAAACTGAAGAATGCCAGTATAATTTACTTGCATGTGGTCCTAATTAATACTCAAGAAATAAGATCAGATCCAAATTAAACATTATCATATCCTGACTCTATTATGTTGTCAGCATCTTTGATGCATTTGTACCATGCTAACTACCAGGAATACAAAAATGATTTTGATGTATTTTGTGTCTCCCCTAAGGAGAAAAATTTTGATATTAACACTTCTCATTGTAATTTATATGATAATCAATCTATAGCTAAAATATAAAGACATAAATATATACACATAATTTTCTAATTATTTGTATCTATTATTTTAATAATGAAGAGACATCATAAATATAATTGAAAACTTTTTTAGATGCTCAAAATTTCTATTCCTAACATTAATGAACACTATTACAGAAGATTTAATGAATTTTTGTTAAAGATTTACAGAAAGAAGGGTATCAGTCTTTTAAATTCATATTGTATTCTACCTTAATAGATGATGAGTGAAGTCCTCCTATAAAACAGACAACTGAACTTGTGCATATTGAGAAGGAAATGTCTTGTGACATGCTTAATTGGTAGCAATTATTAGTGTTGGCAATTAGTAAAATTTAATTTTTATAGTATAATCATATGATAGACTGCAATATACAAAAAGATTATTTGAAGTACTTGGAAGTATATCTCATGTTAGAGCACTTATCTAGCATGTGCCAGCCCCTGGATTTGATCTCTAGCTGTGAAAAAGACAAAAAGTGCTTATAATATAAACAAATTAACAGTGTGGTAAAAGTTAATAGAACACATTCCTCACATCTTCTTTAAAAATCTATGTGTAAAAAAGCCTAGAAGGTTGAGCTCGGATCCCCACCTTCTAGTAAAAAACCGCATTATAATAGCCCCCTCCTTGAATAAAGTCTTTCTCGAAAGAAAGAAAAAATATTAATTTTAATGGCATTGAATTATTGGAAAACGCAATAAATAATTACCAACTTGTACCACAAGTGTATATTAGCATTCTTAGTTAGCTTAATCTAAATCCATGAACTGATGATTAAATTGGCATGTTAATTTCCTGTCATCCTAACCCAGTTTAAGATGCCTAATGCATGAAAAACAAAATGCACTGAACCCTACTATTCTAATTTCCAGAGAAATGACAGACTAGAAAGCAAGCATGATGGAAGAGTTTTCCACAGTGTTGTCACTTTTTTAAAAAAATATTTTGAAGAGAATAAAACCAAACCAAACAAAACATAATAAAGATGATCAAAACAAAACAGTTAAGTTGATACAGTTTCAAAACAAGATAATAGGAAATCAACAGTGGCTACAATAACATATCTTGTTATTGTCAAAACAACTGCCCATACTATCAGCTTTTCACTTATTTTGAAAGTCGGAAGCAACTTGTTTCTTTCTCATCTTGGAAAATCTGTCTTAATGGGGAATGCTCTTAAGTGTGTCAAAATCTCACAGTGGTATCAACATCAGAAGCATGTACATGGGCTTGTTTAATTTTATATCCTATATGAAGGGTTACACTTTGAGAAAGACTCACCAAATATTATTCTCTTAACAATTTCATCAAGATCTTTGTTAATACACTGTTTCACATAATAACAGAGGTACATCATCCAGATGGTGGTTGAGCTGGTGTGAAGCATTTGAATCTTTAAATTTCTACCTCAGATAGTTCCAGAGGTTCTGTAAACCACAAAAGTAGGGAAAAATAAGGATAAGAAGCTCCAAAACTTACAACCTTTTGATTCAGTAGAATTCTACTGGTGTCCAGAATTGAAATGATATCAGTAGGGAAGAGAAATGAAAGAATTGGAACTGTAGGAGATAGGGCCCCTTTGCTGGTCATTTGTTAAAGTGTTTTAGTACTCAGATCTTGCATCCTTCCTTTACATATGCTCTTTCTCTGAGGTATGTCTGTAAGTCTTATGACCACAAATGGAGTGGATACTTTATATTTCTCAAGTCTCTATACTCATCTGTAGTCTATCACTAGAACTTTTAGAGTTATATTCCTTTTATAACTTGGGTGTTCATCCATAATTCCAATTTATCTTTTACCCTGATGCCATTGACCTATTCTGTTTCAGTATTTCATACTCCAGTAAATAGCAGAAAAATTTACCTAGCTTTTTAAATCAGAACCCTTATAGTTATCCTTACTATTTTCTAATATCACTAACATAATTTATTCTTTTGTTAGTCTCTCCATGACCACTGTTTGTGTCTCAAGTACTCTTTGTAACTCAGTTGACCCTTTATTGTTGCATTTAGAAGTCACAGGTGTCTTTTAAAAAACATAAAAATGTACATAGTTGCTGTATTGATTAAAATCCTTTCATGACTTTTCTTCATGCTTGAAGCAAAATCAAAATTAATTGCCATGGCACAAAAGCTCTTAAATAAGCAGTCCCTTAACTATTTCATATTCTGTGCATACACTCTGCCCACACTCACTACTTATTCTGTAATCAACCAGGCTGCCTCTTGCTTCCTCACACATGGTATGGCCCTCCTCACTTTGGAATTTGGTACATGTCCCTGCTCCAATCTATAATATGTGTCCCTCTCCTGCTTACATGAATGATTCATTTTTTTAGTTGTTTTCTCATTGCTAGGATACAATCCCTGATTCCCACAGTTTAAGAGAGGAGGATTTCATTCTGGCTCACAACTGCAAAATCTCAGTCCATGCTTGGCAAACTTAACCATGTAAAGCTCATGGTGGAATCTAACCTAATCATACCCCGCCTTCTAACAACAAGTCAACTATATGACCATTATGATTCAGTTGCTTTCCAGAAGTTCTGCCTATGTGTGAATCAGCTTCTGGTAGGACATTCTCCATCCAAAAGCATGATTCACATTATCGCTCTTCAGGAATTGTCCTAAGTGTTAACTCTTCGACAACACTATCCCTAAGGTCACACCCACCAGGTGGCCTTCATTATACTCCATCAACTGTCTCTATTTCATTCATTGAACTTACTAATTTTCTTATATAACTATTTGATTACTTTTTCTCATGCCTACCAGAATGTAAGATCCATAAACTAAGGCACTGTATTCGTGTAGTTCACCAACATATATTCACAAATGAAACAAAGGCTATTTATAGATGTAATTAAAGAAAACTTCCTAAGCATAGAAAAAGGAAATGATATTCAGATATACAAGGCATACAGAACTCCAGCTAGCTATAATCAAAATAGATTTACACCCAGACATATAATAATCCAAATCCCAGAAATTCAACACAAGAACAGAATATTAAAAGCAGTCAGAGAAAAGAAACAGATCACCTATAAAGGAAAACCCATCAGACTCACAACAGACTTCTCAACACAAACCATCAAATCCAGAAGAGCTTGGAGTGAAGTATTCCAAGCCCTGAAAGAAAATAACTTCCAACCGAGGTTGATGTACCCTGCAAAACTATCTCTCAAAATTAATGGAGAAACAAGATGCTTCCGTAACAAAGATGAAATGGGGGAGTTCATGATCACTAATTTAACCCTACAAAAATTACTGAAGAATATTCTAGAGAGAGAAAAAAAATACCATGGCTTTAGGAACAGTGGCAGTTTGGGCTCACTGAGTGGGGCAGACATTGGAATGAAGGGGGAAAGTAGACAAACAACAACAGAAATTTAGCATGGCCGAGATGAGGCAGAGAAAATTGGCCATAATTGCTAATAATATGATTAGACTTGATACACTAATAAAAAGAAACACAGGCAGAGAGGAACAGAAGATAGGGTCCATCAACATGCTCTATATAAGAGATAAAATTAATCTGAAAGTGACTATGGACTGAAAGTCAAAGTTGAGAAAATAATGCTCTATGTGACAGGGAACCAGAAAAAAATGGGATAACTCGCCCTTCAGCTGCGGATTGGTTAGAAAGACAGCACTTTTATACAATGGAGAACTACTCAGCTATAAGGAAGGAAAACGTTGAGGCTATTGTAGGTAAATGGATACAATTTGAAATCAAGCTCAGGAGTAAAAAGTTCAGCACCACTTAGATCATTAACAGGTTGCCTCCCTAATCTAAAAATGAGGAGTTGGTGGGATACAAAATGTACAATGCACCCAGTGACAGTGAAAGGGGAGGAATTGTCTAAAAAGGGAAGGCAGAAGTTGTTGTTAATCTTGTATCATGATTTGAAGCCCATATTGTTTTCATTGCTCTGTTTAGTTTGATTATATTCTGTTCCAGTTTGTCTACTTGTACTAGATTTGACGGCATGGACAGCTATTCCAAAGATTGCAGGATATACTATGGTAACCATTTTCAATTTCCTATTAACTTAATCTGAAACCTGTATTGCTTTCACTGTCTTGTTTTGACTGATTTTATTTGAATCTGTTTTGTTTGATCACCGTCTTGTCTTGAATGATTTTATTTGAATCTATTTTGTTTGCTCACTGTCTTGTTTTGACTGATTTTATTCGAATCTGTTATATTTGATAGTCTCAAGTCTGAGAGTATAGGCAACTACTCTGAAGACAATAAGATTCACTATGATACCCACTCTGGTTTGACTGTTACCTTCTTTTGAAGTTCTATAATGTCTCCAATGTTTTGTTTTTATTGATTTTGTTCTGTACTGCTATGTTCAATTTTATTGTGCCTGATGATATGGGCAATTCTATTGAAGATAACAAGCAACATCATGGTAACCATTGTACATCACCTTGCACTTTGGTTTTAAGTCATATACTATGTCCATCCTTTTTTGTTGACTGACCTCATTTTGTTTTTTCTCATTTGGTTTTATTCTCTTCAAAATAAAAATTAAAAATAAATTCTCTAAAACTATTAATAAATAAATGAGTATGGAGAGAATCAAGGCCAAAATTGAGTCTGTTGATCTTTTTACTTTATGATTTATATTTTTAGTGTTCTCAGAAAAAAATTCAGTCTCTAGGGATAGATATAGTACTTGAATTAGTAGTAAATAAATGGCAAATGTATACCACATTAACAGCTAACCTCCACTTCCTAACCATAAAGGTAGCAACAATTGAAACAAAGAAAACAATACAAAGAACCAACAAATCATAGTTAGTTCTTCGAAAGATTAAATAAATTTCAGAAGCCCTTAACCAACCTTATCAGAAAAAGAAAAAGATGGGCTGGGGATTTAGCTCAGTGGCTTAAGTGTCTTCCTGGCAAGCACTAGGTCATAAGTTCAATCCCCAGTACCAAAAAAAAAAGAAAGAAAAGAAAAGATCAAATGTATGCAATTAGGAATGAAAAGGAAATAATGGCTACAATACTCTGGAAAATTAGATTATCAAGAACTACTTCTGGAAACCCTAATAGGCTGTAAAACATAGAAAAAATGGACAGATTCTTAGATAGGTTCAAATTACCAAAGTTGAATCAAGAAGATAAAAAATTCAAGTAACCCAATATCATTCAATGAAATTGAAAATGTAGTTAAAACTTACCAACAAAGAAAAGCTCAGGTCTAAATGGATTAACTGCTGAATTCTACAAGAAATTTAGAGAAGATCTAATATCATTAATCCTCAACTCTTTAATGAATTTTAAAGGGAATCAATACACCTTAAGTCATTCTTGAAGGCAACTATTACACTGCTAGCAAAACCAGAGAAGAATACTCCAAACCAATCTCTCTAAAAAATATCCTCAATAAGATACTGACAAACAGAAGGTAGCAAGTCATCGAGAAGATTATATACTATGACCAAGTCGATTTCAATCCAGTGATGCAGGGATGATTCAACATATGTAAATTAATAAATGTAATACACCATTTCAACAGAGCTCAATACAAAAATCACATGATCATCTCAATAGATGCAGGAAAATCATTTGACAAAGTCAAACATCCATTTATTATAAAAACCTTACTGAAAATTTGAACAGATACTCTTTATCTCAATCTGACAAAAGCCATCCATGAAAAATCAATAGTCAACATCCATTTAATGGTCAAAGCCTGAAAGCTTTTACTCTGAAATCAGAAACAAGACAAGGATATCCACTATCACCACTGATATTTAATATTGTTCCAGAAACTTTAGTGAGAGTAATTAGACAGGGGAAAGAATAAAAAGAATAAAGGTAGGAAATGAAGAGGTTAAATAACATTATTTGTGGATATGTTAATCTATATAGAATACGCCAAAAATTCCCTCAAAAGACATAGATTTAATAACTAAATAGAGTCACATAACTGTATACAAAATAAACACTCAAAAGTTAATATCATTCCTGTATACAAATAAAAAACTCCCTGAGAGAGAAATTAGGGAAACAGCATATTGCACAATAGCATTAAAAAATGAAATACTTAGGAATTAATTTCACATTTAGGAATTAATTTGACATTGAAATTTGCAGTGACCTGAAACAGGATATTGAAGAGAATATCAATTCAAAGCAATTCCTTGAACTTAAATAGGAAGACTCAACATAGTAAAAATGGCCATACTCCCAAAACTATTATACAGATTTAATACAATTCTAATCAAAATACCATGAACATATCTCACTGAATGAGAACAACCTAAAAATTAATTTGGAACCAGAAGATATGTAGAATAGCAAAACTGATTCTGGGAAACAGTGCAAGGTGGGGGACATAACAATCCTTTCTTAAAGTTATGCTACAGAACTCCTGCTGTGATATAAACACCATGGTACTGGCAAAGGACAGATTAGAGGATCAATTTAACAGACTAGAATATGCAGAAACAACTAAATACACACACACACACACACACACACACACTTTATCTTTGACAAAGGATATAAAAATGTTCACAGAAAGAAAGTTTCTTTAGAAAATAGTGCTAGAAAAACTGACTTTCCACATGCTGAAGACCAAAATTAGAAGCATATCTATCATCATGCACTTATGTCAAAATGGATTAAACAGCTAAATATGAAAAATGTAACACTAAATCTTTTGGAAGAGAAGATAGGTAAAACTCTTGAAGACAGGTACAGGCAGAGACTTCATGAACTAAACCCAGATTGCATACTAGGAAGAATCAACAACTGGGATCTCATCTTACTAAAAGTCCATTGCACTGCATCAGGTGTAAGCTGCCTGGAACCTCCATTGTGAGCCAACCCTGCCACCAGGAACTTAGCAGAAGTCTGTATGAGGGATAAGCTGCCCAGAACCTCCACTGTGGATCCGGCCTGCCACCAGGAACTTAGCAGAAGCCTTCATGAGGGGTAAGCTGCCTGGAACCCCCCTCTTGGGACTGCCCTGCCACCGGTAACATCAAGAAAGCCTGCCTCAGGAGTAGGTTGCCTGGAACCTCCCCCAAGGGCATGCCATGCCACCAGGAACATCAAGGAGGTCTGCTTCAGGGCTAGGCTTCCTGGAACCTCCCCTGTGTGTGTACCCTGCCACCTGAAAAAACTTGGAAGCCCGTCCAAGACTGACAACTGCCCTGGACTGCTTCTGATGGGCCCACCCACCCAACTGGAACATGAGAAGATCTCAGCAGGCTCCAGTTAGTGTGAAAAACTTTGGAACATTGCTCCCAGGCAATGAACCTTGGACTACAGCAGATTAACTGTATCAGTGTGGTGAGTATGCCCCTAAAATAGAGGAGTACAGTGAATAAACAGGGCAAGTAGTAAAACCCCCTCCAACTAACTATAAGATTTGGTAAGTCTGAAAAGAGTGCATATGATTCCCTCTTACACGTAGAAAACATCAGGCAGAGGGAAAATGACAAAACAAAAAGCAAAATGAAGTCTCAGACATATAGTTCAACAGAAGCAAGTACAGGAGATATTGAAATAGAGGACCCCAAAAGTAACACACAAGGAATCTATGAAAAGGTAGTGAGTGAAATAAAAAAAACACCACCATCAGGCTATAGAGGAAATCAAATTAGAATAACTCTCCCACGTAAAGATAGAAATGACAACTTTAGCAAAGGAGTTGTTGAATGCAGCTAAAGAAGAAATAGGGAAAAAGTACATAAACATGGGAAACTCATTGAAACCTTGAATGAACAATATAGAAAACAAGCAGAATTCATGCAACAAACTCAAAGAGACATCCAAGAAACAAAAAACTCTATTGAAAGCATGCAAAACTGCCTACAGGAAGCTGAGGATAGGATTTCAGACCTTGAGGACAGGATCACAATTAGTGATCAGGAAAGGATAGAACTTTTAAAAATAACAAAGCAGTATGAAATGACAATCCAGAAGCTTCACGATGATGCCAAGAGCAACAATATAGGAATACTGGGCATTAGTGAAGTTAAAGGAGTCTAGACAAATGACATACATAAAGTATTTACAGAAATAGTAGCAGAAAATATCCCAACCATGGGGAAAGAATCTGATATGCAGATAACTGAGGCATATAGAACACACAACAGTCACAATCAACATAAATCCACACCCAGACACATAATAATTAAGATCTCAGACATACAGTATAAAAACAGAATATTAAAATCTGTCAGAGAAAAGACACAACTCACCTAACAAGGAAATCCCATTAGAATCATGGCAGACTTTTCAGCACAAACCCTCCAGTCATGAAGAGCTTGGAGTGAGGTATTTCAAGCCCTGAAAGAAAAGAACCTTCAACCCAGACTGAAATACCCAGCAAAACTTTCTTTCAAATATAATGGCAAAACAAGATACTTCCATGACAAAGAACAACTGAAGAAATTCATGTCCAACAAACCAACCCAAGAAAGAGTACTAAAAGACATACTAGGCAGAGACAAAAATGATCAAAATCCCCAAAACAACAACAGAAAGAAACCACCAGCTAAGATATGCAACAAAATAAGGGGAAAAGCAGAAAGAAACAATGGGAACATAACATGGCAAAATAGAGCCAGTACATAACAGTGATATACATGAATATAAGTGGTCTCAATTCACCTATAAAAGGAAATAGATTGGCACAATGGATCAAGTCACAGGATCCCATAGTAAGCTGTATACAAGAAACACATGTGACAAAAAAGAAACTCATAGATTAAAAGTCAAAGGATGGAAAACAGTATTCCATGCAACAGGAACCAAGAAAAAAGCAGTGGCAGCAATTCTATTTGCAGAAAACGTTAACTTCAAACCTAAAATGATTAAAAGAGATAAAGAAGGTCACTACATACTTGTTAGTGGAAAAATTCAAGAGGTAGAACAAACAATTATAAATATATATGCACCAAATACAGGAGCACCCAACTATATAAGACAGATACTAATGGACATGAAAAACCAAGTGACCAAGAACACAATTATAACAGATCTTAACAGCCCATTGTCACAAAGAGTTAGATCAACTACACAAAAAGTTAGCAAAGAAATAACAAAACTAAATCATACCTGTGAGCAATTGGACTTAGTAGATGTTTACAGAGTGTTCCACCCAACCTCATCAGAATACACATTCTTCTCAGCTGCACATGGGACATTCTCTAAAATAGAACCTATATTATCCCATAAAAACTCTTAAGTAAATGCAAAGGAATTGAAATCATACCCTGCATAATATCTGACCATAATGCACTGAAATTGGAAATTAAAGGCAAAGGAAATTGTAAAACCTGCATAAATACATGGAAATTAAATAACAGCTTTTTGAACAACCAGTGGGCTACAGATGAAATTAAGAAATAAAGGAATCCCTACAATTCAATGAAAATGCAGAAATGACATACTGTAATCTGTGGGATGCAGTGAAAGCAGTCTTAAGAGGGAAATATAGCAATAAACTGTCATAACAAGAAAACAGAATGAGCACAGATAAACAACCTAATGCTCCATCTCAAGCTTCTAGAAAAAGAAGAGCAAGCAATACCCAAAGCTCATAGAAGAGAGGAAATTGTAAGGATTAGAGCTGAAATCAATGCAATTGAAACAAAAAAATACAAAAAATTAATGAATAAAAAAGCTAGTTTTTTGAGAGAATCAACAAAATTGACAAACCCCTAGCTAACGCTATCAAGAGAAAAAAAGAAAAAACCCAAATTCATGTAATAAGAACTGAAAAGGGAGTAATTACTACAGAACCCATGGAAAATCAAAAGATCATGAATACCTACTTTGAAAATCTCTACTCACATAGAGTGGAAAACACAGAGGAAATGGACAGATTTCTAGAAACATATGAACCTCCACAGCTCAACCAAGAAGTTATATCAATTTTGAACAACCCAATATCAACTATTGAAATTGAAAATGTAATTAAAAACTTACCAAAAATGAAAAGCCCAGGTCTGGATGGATTCACAGCTGAATTCTACAAGTAATTAGAGAACATTTGATGCCAATACTCCTTAAACTCTTCAATGAAATTGAAAAGAAAGCAATCTTCCATAAATCATTCCTGGAGGCAATTATTACTCTGATACCAAAAACAGAGAAAGATCCAACCAAAAAGAGAACTAGAGGCCAAGCTCAATAATGAACACTGATGCAAACTTTCTCAACAAAATACTGGCAAATAGGATGCAGCAAATCATCAAGAAGATTATACATCATGACCAAGTGGGGTTCATTCCAGGAATGCAGGGATGGTTTAACATATGCAAATCAATAAATGTAATACACCACATCAACAGAGCCAAAAACAAAAACCACATGGTCATCTCAACAGATGCAGGAAAAGCTTTCGACAAAGTTCAACACATATTCATGATAAAAACCCTTCAGAAAGTCGTAATACACAGTATCTACCTCAAACTTATAAAGGCCATCTATGACAAACCAACAGCCAACATTATAGTAAATGGACAAAAACTGAAATCTTTCACTTTAAAATCAGGAAGACGACAAGAATGTCCACTATCACGACATCTTTTCAATATAGTTCTGGAAACACTAGCCAGGCCAGTCAGACAAGAGAGAGAAATAAAAGGAGTAAAGATAGGAAAGGAAGAAGTTAAATTTTCACTATTTGCAGATGACATTATACTCTATATAGAACACCAAAAAATCTCAATTAAAAGACTACTAGAGGTAATAAACAAGTTCAGCAGTGTAGCTGGATACAAAATCAATGCTCAAAAATCAATAGCATTCCTTTACACACACACACACACACACACACACACACACACACACAAACTCACTGAGAGAGAAATTATGAAAGTATCGCCCCTTACAATAACATGTAAATAAAAGAAATACTTATGAATCAAACTAACTAAAAATGTAAATGATCTGTATGCTGAAAATTATACTACACTGAAAAAGGAGATTGAAGAGGATATTAGAAAATGGAAGGACATTCTTTGTTCTTGGCTAGGAAGAACGAACATTGTGAAAATGGCCATACACCCAAAATTGTTATACAGAATTAACACAATCCCAATCAAAATACCATTGACATACCTCACATATCTAGAGAAAACACTACTAAAATTCATTTGGAAATTGAAGAAACCTATAATAGCAAAGGCAATTCTATGCAACAAAAGCAAGGCAGGAGGCATCTTAATTGCTGACTTGAAACAATACTATAAAGCCACAGTGATAAAATCAGCTTGGTACTGGCAAAGAAATAGACCTGAGGATCAATGGAACAGATAGGAAGGTGCAAGCACAACTAGAAAGACACTCAGCCACCTGATATTTGACAAAGGGGCTAAATATGTCCACTGGAAGAAGGATAGCCTCTTTAATAAATGGGGTTGGAAAAATTGGCTCTCTGCATGCTGAAGACTGAAACTAGATCCAAGCCTATCACCATGCACAAAACTAAAGTCTAAATGTATCAAAGTCCCTAATATGAAAAAGGAAACACTAAATCTACTGGAAGACAAGGTCGGTAGAAGTCTTGGAGACATAGGGGTAAGCAGAGAATTCATGAACAAAATACAAAATGAACGGAAAACACTTCAAAGAATCAACAAATGGGATCTCATATCACTGAAAATTTTCTGCACTTCAAAGGAAATAACCAACAGAATGAATAGAAAACCCACAGAGTGCGAAAGAATTTTAGCCAGCAACCCCTCAGACAAAGGACTTGTGTCCAGAACATATAAAGAATTGCAAAACATCAAGCCCCCCAAATTCAAAGACCCTCTCCAAAAATGGGCATCTGAGATGAACACACAGTTCTCAGAGAAAGATATACAAATGGCAAATAAATACATGAAGAAATGTTCTCCTTCCCTGGTCATTCGAGAAATGCAAATTAAAACAACAGTGAGATTTCACCTCACTCTGGAAAGAATAGCTGCCATCAAGAAATCAACTGATAACAAATGCTGCCGAGGCTGTGGGGAAAAAAGAACACTGCTCCACTGTTGGTGGGAATGTAGACTGTTGCAACCATTATGGAAATCCCTATGGAGAATTCTCAGAAGACTAGGATTGGAAGCCCCATTCAATCCAGCTATTCCCCTCCTTGGTATTTTCCTGAAGAACTGACAAGTTCATATCACAGTGATATATGTGCCCCCATGTTCATAGCAGCACAATTTGTGATAGCTAAATCCTGGAAACAACCAAGATGCCCATCAACTTCATAGTGGATGAAAATGATGTGGCGTTTTTATACAATGGAATATTACTCAGTTACAAAAATGATGACCTTGATGCCTTCATAGGTAAATGCAGACAACTTGAGACTATCATTAGTTAAATAAATAGAATCATATTTATAAATATCATATTGTGTCTCTAGTATAAAAAGTAAGTAAGAACTACGAGTGTAATAAAACCAAAATGTGTAATTGCTGTTGTAAAAAGAGAGGAAAAGCAAGTGCTCTCAGGGATATAACTGCATGTATGTTTGAGTGTGTAAAATAGATTTCCATATTGCTGAATGTTTGTTGGATCTTTGAGCATAACTGTTTGTAGTCTGACTGTTTGAATGTTTACTATGTACCCTTTAACTTTGTAACTTGAACAACTACATCCAGGATGACAGTATGTAATTTATAAATCACTGATTTCTTAGTGTAGGTTTTTCTCATTTTCCTTTTTCTTTCTTTCTTTTAGAATTGTGTATTTTTGATACCTTTTTTCTGTTTTGCTTTTTTTCTTCTCTTTAAATAAAATTTTAAAAATGTATAATGGCTATTGTAAAAGAGGAGGAAATAGGAAGCACTGTAAAGGATATAGCTGCATGTATGTTCAGGTGTGTGTGATTGATGACCATATTTCTGGGTTCTTGTTGGATTATTGAATGGATCTGTTTGCACTCTCACTGCTTGTGTGTCCACTTTGTGTGCTTTAATTTTGTAAATTGAAAACCTATTTCTAAAAGAAGAAAATGTAATTTATCAACTAGTGATTTCTTACTGTTTATCTTCTTTTCTTTAAATTCTGCAATATTTCTATTGTTTTTCTCTTTTTTCTCTTAAAAAAGTCCTTTGCACTGACGATGTCACCAACAGAGTGAAAGACAACCCACACAGTGGGAAAATCTTTAACTAGTTGCTTCTCAGACCAAAGACTAATTTCTATAACATATAAAGAACTCAAAAAATTAAGACCCCCAATTTCCAAGACCCAATCCAAAAATGGTCATATGAGATGAATAGACACTCAGTGGATGAAGAAGTAAAAATGGCAAATAAATATATGAAAAAATGTTCAACATCACTGGTCATTCAAAAATATTTATTAAAACAACTTTAGGATTGGATCTCACCTCAGCAAAATGGCAGTTATTAAAAAAATCAACAAATAAATGCTAGTGAGGCTGTCAGGAAAAGGGAACACTTCTCCACTTCTTGTGGGAGTGTACACTGTTGCAACCACTTTGGAAATCAGTGTGAAGACTCCTCAAAAACTAGGAAGAGTGGTCCCATTTGACCCAGTTACTCCCTTTCTGGGTATCATTCCAAAAGAATTAAAAAACATCACACCAAAATGATGTATGCATACCCATTTTTATAGTAGCACAGTTCATAATAGCTAAATCTTGGAAATAATACAAATGCTCATCAACTGGTGAATGGAGAAAAAGAGAAGTGGTATTTTTTTTTTACTATGGAATACTACTCAGCCATACAGAAAGATAAACTTGAGATTTTTATTGCTAAATGAATGGACCTTGAGACCGCATAACCAGAAATAGCTCACTGAACAACACTCCCAAACCCTTGTTATTTTTGATATAACACCTCACTAAGTAGTCCAGGCCAGTTTTGAACTCGTGTTCCCCCTAACTCAGCCTCTTGTGTAGCTAGAATTACAAGCATGCAGCACATGACTTTTTTTTATTTTCTAAATGGTACATTTTAAAGAATAGATATTTTTTATTTTTGTGAGACCAAATTAATCATTTTTTCTTTTATTGATTGTATTTTCAATATTGATCCAAAATTCTTCATGTAACTCAATATCACAAAGAATTTCTCTTGTACTTTTCTCCTATACGTTTAATGTTTTAGTTCTTAAATGTATGTCTAAAGTACACCTGTAGTTGTTTTTTCCATAGTATGTGAGTCAAGGGTCTAAATTCATTGATATTTGTAGAAGAATATTCAGTGGTCTGAGCAGCATGTATTGAAATGATGATTCTTTTATAATTAGATTGCTTTGGTAAAAGATCACTGACAAAAATTTTAAGTATTTCTTTTTAGCTCCTTAATTTTGATTCACTGATCTGTATGTGTACACTAATGGCAATTTCATACAGAAGAAATTCAACCTATGCTTTTACAAATGTTATTATATTTGCTTCCATTAAGATATAACTGTTCCTCCTTTAAGACATGTTTTTGTTTGTTTTTTTTACAGTGCAAATTATTGAACCCCATGTTTCAAGCATCTTTAGTGATTTCTATATCACTGAAACACATTCTCAGACTCCACATTTTCCATCTTGAGTAAGTTTAAATCAGGTAGGGAGCCACAGCTATAAACTTATATAAAATACAAAATATATTATTTTTAAAATGTTGAGAGACACTCCTCCACCACTGCTGCACAGAGAAAGCCAATGTGCTCTGCCTGGATCCAGCTTCTGGGCATGCCTGCATGCCTCGGCACACTCCCCCCAGCACTGCTCAGGGGAAGAACACCGAGCTCTGCCCCAGCATGCCTGTGCCACTTGACACCACCCCACCACTGCAGCATGGAGGAAGCCACAGCTGAGCTGGGCCTACACACATTGGTGCCCTCCCACTGCTGCAACACAGAGAACGACCGCAGTACTCTTTCCCGGCTCAAGTCACTGAGCCATGCCTGTGACCCAGCATGCTCCTCCCATGTGCTGACCCTGAGGACCACTGCACTCACACTGACTTGGCCCACTACCCTTGGCTGTCCCGCTCATCTCTTAGACCAAGCAATGCTGCAAATGTTTGGTTCCCACTCTCCCTCCCAGAGCCTTGAACTGCAGTGGACTGACAGTGTTGGTTTGACAGGAGAGTTAGTGGCCCCTTGTCCAGGCAGAGGACCCTGACAAGTTCTGGCCAATGTGTACCCAACAATTGGGCAAACATCAACCACACAGTAGGACCCTAAGATATACACTGCCAACAGTTGTGACTCTTGGGATTAAATAACCATATATTGGTCCAGAAGGTGAAAATTACAAAACAAAAAACCAAAATGCAATCTCAGACATCTAGTCCATTAGGTGCAAGAAAAGGTGACATTGAAGTAGAGGACTTTAAACATCATAAACAAGAAATCTCTGAAAAGATTGCAAATGAAGTTAACAAAAAAATCCATGAGGCTATAGAGGAAATCAAATTAGAAGTAATGTCTTATGTGAAGACAAAAATAACAACCTCAGTAAATGATTTGCTCAACACATCTGGGGAAGAAATAGATAAAAAAAAACCCAGGAGCATGGGAAGTTGATTGAAACTTTCAATGAACAATGTAAAAAACAAGCAGAATCCATAAAAAAATTCGAAGAGATATCCAAGAAACAAAAAATTTTATTGAAATCTGGCAAAACCATTTAATGAAGCGGAGGATAGAATTTCAGACTTTGAGGACAGGATCACAACTAGCTATCATGAAAGTGTAGAACTTATAAAAACAACAAACAGCATGAAATGAAAATCCAGCAGCTTGAAGATGATGCCAAGAGAAATAATGTAAGACTCATAGGCATCAGTGAGGATGCCAGAGACAAGATAAAGGACATAACTAAGCTATTTGCAGAAGTTATAGCAGAAAATTTCTGAAACATAGGGAAAAAATTTGACAGACAAATAAGTGAGGCATATAGAATGCCAAAGAGTCATAATCAAAATGAATCTGCACCCAAACATATAATAATTAAGATACCAGACATACAGCATAAAAACAGAATACTAAAAACTGTTAGAAAAAAGACACAACTCACCTATCAAGGAAAGCCTATTAGAATCATAGCATACTTATCAGCATAAACATTAAGGTTAAGATGAGCTTGGATTGAACTATTTCAAGCCCTAAAAGCAAACAACTTTCAACCCAGACTGATGTACCCAACAAAACTGTCTTTCAAATTTAATGGAGAAACAAGATACTTCCATGACAAATAACAACTGAAGAAATTCATATCTACAAAACTAACCCCAGAAATAGTATTGAATGACATATTAGAAAGAGATAAAAATGACTACACTCTCCAGAACAACAACAGAAAGAAACCGCCAAGCAGGACAAGAAATTAAACAGGGGAAGGAAGTTGGAAATCAACAACAGGAACATAACATGGCAAAGTCAAGCCAGTACAGAACAGTTATGTCCATACATGTAAATGGCCTCACTTCACCTGTCAGTAGAAGCAGGTTGACAGAATGGATCAAGAAACATGATCCAACAGTGTGCTGTATACAAGAAATATGTCTGACTCAAAAAGAAACACAAAGACTAAAAGTCAAATAATGGAAAACAGTATTCCATGCAACAGGAACCAAGAAAAAAGCAGGTGTAACTATTGTGTGCAAGTGAACTTCAAACCTAAAATGATTAAAAGAGATAAAGAAGTCCACTACATACTTGTAAGTGGAAAACTACAAGGGGAAGAACTGACAATTATAAATATAGATGCACCAAATACAGGAGCATCCAACTATATAAGACAAACAGTAATGGACATGAAAAACCAATCATACAAGAACAAAATTGTAATAGGAGAACTTAACACCCCACTGTCACAAAGAGATAGAACAATTAGACAAAAAGTCAGCAAAGAAATAACAGAACTGAATCACATTTGTGAACAAATGGATTTAGAGGATGGTTACAGAGTGGTCCACCTATTTAGACATTCTCTAAAATAGACTATATATTAATACATGTAACATTCTTAAATACATCTAAAGGGAGTGAAATTATCCCCTGTACAATATCTGATCACAGTGCACTAAAAGTGGAAATCAATGGTCAAAAAAACTGCAAAACATGCATAAATACATGGAAATTAAATACCAACCTTCTTTACAACCAGTGGGTTAGAGAAGAAATTAAATAAGAAATAAAAAAATACCTACAATACAATGAAAATGCATGTAATAAAAATACAATATAGTGTAACCTATGGGACACAATGAAAGCAGTCCTAAAAGGAAAATATATAGCAATAAATAATCACATCAAGAAAATGGAATGAGCACAAATAAATAACATAATGCTACATCTCAAGCTTCTAGAAAAGGAAGAGCAAGTCAAACCCAAAGCCCAAAGAAGAGAAGAAACTGTAAAGATTAGAGAAGAAATTAATGCTATTGAAACCAAAAAATAATACAAAGAATTAGTGAATCAAAGAGCTGTTTTCTTGAGAGAATAAACAAAATTGATAAACCACTACCAACCTTATCAAGAAAAAGAAAGAAAAAAAAACTCACATCCATGAACTAAGGACTGAAAAGAGGGAAATTACTACAGATCCCAAGGAAATTCAAAAGATCATTAACAGCTACTTTGAAAATCTCTACTCACATAAAGTGGAAAACACAGAGGAAACGGACAGATTTCTAGAAGCATATGAACAACCAAAGCTCAGTCAAGAAAATATAACAATTTTGAATAACCCAATATCAGCTACTGTAATAAAAATGTGATTAAAAACTAACCAACCAAGGAAAGCCCAGATCCTGATTGATTGACGGCTGAATTGTATAAGAAATTTAAAGATTTAATGCCAACACTCCTTAAAATCTTCAATGAAACTGAAAGAAAAGCAGTTCTTCCTAAATCATTTTGGAGGCAAGTATTACCCTGATACCAAAACCAGGAAAAGACCCCACAAAAAGGAGAACTATAGGCCAATCTCACTAATGAACATTGATGCAAAAATTATCAATAAAATACTGGTAAATAGAGTGCAGCAAATCATCAAGAAGATTATACACCATGACCAAGTGGGATGTATTTGAGGAATGCAGGGATTGTTCAACATATGCAAATCTATACTTGTAATACAACACATCAACAGAGGCAAAAATAAAAATCATATAATCATCTCAATAGATGAAGAAAAAGCTTTTCATAAAGTCCTGTGTGTGATAAAAACCCTACAGAAAATCAGAATAAACAGCATGTACCATCTATTCATCTCATAAAGGCCATTTATGAAAATCCAATAGCTTTACACTAAATGGACAAAAACTGAAAGCCTTTTGTCTAAAATCAGGAACAAGACAAGCATGCCCACTATAACCACTCCTATTCAATATAGATCTAGAAATGTTAGCCAGAGCAATTAGACAAGAGAGAGAAATAAAAGTAATAAAAATAGGAAAATAAGAATTAAATTATCATTATTTGCAGATGACATGATACTCTATGTAGAAGACCCCAAAAACTCCATTAAAAGACTACTAGAGGTAATAAAAAAATTCAGGAGCATAGCTGAATACAAAGTCAACACTCAAAATTCAATAACATTCCTCTACACAAACAAAAAACTCACTGAAAGATTAATTATTGAAATATCACCTTTCACAATAGCATCTAAAAAAATAAGATACTTAACAATCAACCTAACCAAGAATATAAAAAAATTATATGGTGAAAAATATATTACTCTAAAAAAAGAGATTGAAGAGGATATTAGAAAATGGAAGGATATTCCTTGCCCTTGGTTAGGAAGAACCAACTTTGTGAAAATGGACATACTCCCAAAATTGTTATACAGATTCAATGCAATCTTAATCAAAATAGCATCAACATACCTTACAGATCTATAGAAAATATGCCTACAATTCATTTGGAAACAGAAGCAACCTGGAATAACAAAACAATCCTGGGCAACAATGGCAAGACTAGAGGCATCACAATTCCTGACCTGAAACTATAATACAAAGCCACAACAATAAAATCAGCATAGTACTGGCAAATAAATAGACCTGAGGATCAATGAAATGGATTAGAAAATACACACACTACTACAAAGACACTCAACCACCTTATATTTGACAAAGGAGCTAATCATGTTCACTGGAAAAAAGATAACCTCTTTAATAAATGGTGTTGGAAAAAATGGCTTTCCACATGCCAAAGACTGAAAATAGACCTGTGCCTATCACCATACACTAAGCTAAAGTCAAAATGGATCAAGGATCTAAATATTAAAACAGAAACACTAAATCTACTGTAGGACAAGTTAGGTAGAAATCTTGAAGACATAGAGGTAGGCAAAAACTTCATTATTAAAACACAAATTGCACAGAAAATACTTCAAAGAATCAACAACTAGGATCTCATATTACTAAAACATTTCTGTGCTTCAAAAGAAATCACCAAGAAAATGACAAGGAAACCCAAAAAAAGTGAGAAACAATTTTAGTGAATAATCCCTCAGACACAGGACTTATATAGAGAACATATAAAGAAGTGAAAAACATCAAGCCTCCCAAATTCAAAGACCCTCTCCCAAAATGGGCATCAGATGTAAACATACAGTTCTCAGATGAAGATATACAAATGGAAACAAATACATCAAAAAAATGTGCACCATCAGTGGCCATTCAAGAAATGTAAATTAAAATAATACTGAGATTTCACCTCACTCCAAAAAGAATAGCTGCCATCAAGAAATCAATTGATAACATATGTAGGTGAGGCTGTGGGGAAAAAGGAACACTGCTCCACTGTTGCTAGGAGTGCAGACTGGTGCAACCACTGTGGAAATCAGTATGGAGATTCCTCAAAAAACTAGGATTTCAGGTTCCATTCAACCCAGCTATTCCCCTCCTGGGTATTTTCCAAGAAAAATTGAAAAGGTCATGTCACAGAGATATGTGTGCACTCATGTTCATAGCAGCACAATTTGTGATAGCTAAATCTTGGAAACAACCAAAATGCCCATCAACTGCAGAGTGGATAAAAAATATGGTATATTATACAATGGAATACTACTCAGCTATAAAAAAGTACGATCTTGATGCCTTTATAGCTAAGTGGAGGCAACTTGAAAATGTACTCATTAGTGAAATAAATAAGGCTCACATTACTAAATATCACATTGTCTCTCTAGTGAAAAAAATGATAAAAACTGACAGAATAGTGGGATCCAAAAATTATGATAGATATTGTGAAAGTTAAAGGGAAGGAAAGTGCTCTAAAGAGTGTAATGGCATGTACAGTGTGTAAGATAGATGACCATATTACTGAATTTCTTTTGGAACATTGAACAGAAGGATTTGCACTGTCAGTGTTTGAGTGTCTAGCCACTATTTATGCTCTGATTTTGTGACTTTAGCAACTATTTTTAAGATGACAATGAGTAATGTATCAACTAGTGATTCTATGATGTTAATTTTTTTGAATTCAGTATTGTTCTACTGTTCTTTTCTGTTTTTCTATTTTCTTTAATTTTCTTTTCTTTCTTTGAAAAAAAGAGAACAGTATGCAATATAGCAACCATTGTTAAATTTCTTTCATTCTGTTTTGAAATCCTTTATTATTGTTTTGTTTGCTGTTGTTTACATCCTTTACATTTTGTTTTTCTTTTCTGACATTTCTCTTTTTAAAATAAAAAAATAAAGAAAAATAACAAAATTTCAGCTCTATTTGGTGATCCCTATAATGTTTTTGTTTGTTTGTTTTTTGGTACTGGGAATCATACTCATGACTTGGTGTTTGTTAGGCAGGCGGTGTGCAACTAAGCTATATTCTTGGCCCTTTGGAATGGTTTTTGAAATTTTACTTGGCCACAGATATCTAGGAAATTTGTCATTAATCCATTGTAAGGCTTTGAGAAACCCCCTAATTTCTCTGAAAAATGGAAATTTGACTCTAGATTCTCTTGATTCCATATGGTTGTTTTGATGTAAAGAAGGTTTTGGAAAGTTTATAATTTTTATAAACTACCACTACAAAAAAGTGGCTAATTCTAAAAATAATTGGCATAAATGTAACAAAAATTTGTAATATTTTCTGTTCATTAAATTGATGACCATAATTGTCAGATATAATAAACTGAAGGAATATAGAAAAGTTAAAAAATTAAAACATTGTGAGAATGTGGAGTAGAGTTCCAATGAATAAAATTTGATAACTGAAAAATTAGTGACTCAGTTGTTCTATTGAATGCATTCATGGATTAAATGTAAGTTTTTTTTAACTTTGAAGAGAATAAAACCACACAAAATAAAACAGAATACTCACTCAAAACAAAACAGTGAATATGATACAGGACTTCACAACAAGATCACAGGAAATCAACAATGGCTACCATAATGCCTCTTGTTATCTTCAAAGTAGCTACCTATACCATTAAAAATATTAAAATCAAACAAAACAACATAGTATAAAATCAATCAAAACAAAACAATGAAAGCAACACAGGGCTTTGAAACATGATTATAGGACATCAACAATGGCTACCATAGTATATCTTACTATCTTTGAAATAGCTTCCCATACCATTAGATATAATAAAATCAAACAAAACAAAAGAGAATAAAACCAAACAAAAGAATACAAAGCTTCAAAATAAGATAATAGGAAATTAAAAATGGCTACTGCCTTCCATTTTAGACATCCACTCCACTTTCACTTTCACAATATCTATTGTGCATTTTGAATCCCACTAAACCCTTCACGTTTTTTATCTTTTTGAGACAAAATCTTGCTATGCAGTTCAGACTGACCTTGATCTCACTGTGTAGCCCAGACTGGCCTTGAACTTGCAACAATTCTTCTGCCTCAGCCTTTGAGTGCTGGGATGACAGGCATGCACCAGCACACCCGGATTCACTTTTTTATACTATGGAGACAACACGATGTTCATCCATCTGACTCTAAACCAGTTCACCCATAAGCATGATTCCAAGTTGCATCTATTTACTTACAAGAGTCTTGTGGCTATCTTTCTTTAAAGTTGAATAGCTTTTCATTGTATAAAAATGTCATATCTTTCTTATCCATTCTGAAGTTGATGTGCAAGCTATCCTTGCTTTTTTCTGGTTCCCTGTAACATGGAACATTGTTTTCTCTCCTTTGAATTTGAATCTATGAATTTCCTCTTGAGTTAAAGTGTGTGTCTTGTATAAAGCATATTGATGGATCCCGTCTCCTGATCCACTCTGCTTGCATTTCTTTTTATTGGTGACTTGAGGCTATGTATGTTAATCTTTATGGCCAACATGCACTACCATTGGTTCCTTGCTTTTTATCTCCATTTGATTGGTTTCCACACTTGGTGTTACCCCTCTGCCGCTGTTCCTGGAACAGTGGTCATTTTTATCTCTCTCTCGCATGTCCTTCAATATTCTTTGTAGGAATGGTTTGATGGTTATGAATTCATTCAGTTGTTCTTGGTTATGGAAATATCTTACTTATCCATTAATTTTGAAAGATAGTTTTGCAGAGTACATTAGTCTGGGCTGGAAGGTTTTTTTTTCATGACTTGAAATACTTCAAGTTTTGTTCACTTGACAGTTTGTGTTGAGGTGTCTGTCATGTTTCTTATGGGTTTTCATTTAGAGATGATCTGTTTCTTTTTTTCTAATGGCTTTTAATATTCTGTTATTTGCTGAATTTCTGAGATCTTGATTATTATGTTTTGGAGTATAGATTTATTTTGGGTATGCCTAGTTGGAGGTCAACATGTCTCACTCATATGTATGTCAAGTCCTTTCTCAAGCTGGGAAATGTTCTGCTATTACTTCTGTAAATTTTTTATGTCTTCTGTTTAGACCCTGATTTTTTTCTGACACATCACTCTTAAATTATTCTTTTGCACTCTCTTGCAGTGATGGAATTGTTGTTTCCTGGTTTCCTGTTATTTTTAAGACCTCTTTCCTTTTGCAATCAATAGCGGCAAATTTGTCTTCAAAGACTGAAAGTTTATCTTTAGTTTTTTCAAGAAGTTTTTTCAGCTTTTAATGGAATTTTTAATTTCCTGAAAATCTCTTTGAATCTGTTTTGTGCATTCTAAATCTTTCTTATATTGCTCATTCAAGGTTTCCCTCATTTTCCCATATGCCTCTATTTTATATCTATGTCTTCTTTAGATATGATCAGCAATTATTTTATTATGCTTTTCATTTCTTCTCTTGCAGGAGATAGTATTTCTGATCTAATTTCTTTTATAGCCTCATGAAGTGTTTTTTTTTTTTTTTACTTCAGGTGTGCAGCTTCCAATCTCTATATTTATATTTCCTGGCTTTTCTCTGCTTGCGTTGGAGGACAGAGACTGCCTTTTGCTTCTTTGTCTTGATATTTTCCTGCGTTCTTCAAGACAAGAGGGTTATAGAGTCTCAGGCACTTCCCACATTGGGTATGATTTCTCTGAGGCATGGCTGGCTGGTTTTCCCAGCCTGTGCTGGTTATGGGTACTGGATGGTGGCCAGCAGGTACACTGGTGCAGGGATGACTGCTGTTATAAGCAACCCACACTAGTCACCAGTGGGAAGCATGCCACGTCACAGCCAACTGGTGAGCACATGGGGGAGAAGCTGGCTACTGCTTTTCCAGACCCAGGCTGGTTACCAGCAGGAAGTCTTAAATGTAAGTTTTTATGGGAATCACAAAAGTCTTAAGGAGCATGAATATTTTAAAATGAATATTTGATGCCAGGCATATATGATTAATTCATCACTTTTTACAAAACTCTTCTGCAAAGAGGGGCAAGATGTTCTGACTATTATCATCCCTCCTTTGAAAGAATATATGTTTTTGGACAAGGAGATGAGCAGCTTTTGCAAAATTCAGGCTTAGTATGAAAAATAGTGACCAAGACCAGACATGCCATGGTTATCTAGAGGAATTTAGTACACTTACCTCGTAGTATGTTGAGCACACAGGTGATTTAGATTGAGCTGTATCTAGACCAGAATGTGGACATTTTTAAGATTAAATCTACAAAAACTTGAGAGCACCACTAGAGTATGATTGGCAATACCTTGTAATAAAATCTATTATAATTCATTTTAAGAAATGTATATAATTATTCTAGATTCAAGGAGTAGAACATAGATCTTATTAAGGCATAAGCTACATCATAAATTCTCTCCTGAGCTTCAAATCCATTCTTTCAAAACACTGTTGGCCTGTGTACCTCTATAGGGACGTCCACTCAAAATGTACAGAACCAAATTCAATTTTTTTTACTTATTTCTCTCCATTTTGGCCCTCAATCTTTTTCCTAAACTAGGGCATTGAGAAAAAATTTAAGGCAAAACTTGAGATGTCTTTGGTCTCTATGCTGTGGGTAAACCAAAATCATTCCCTTAATTATGTCCTTGAATCTTCCTTTTCTTTCTTGCATAGAATCAGGCAACAAGTTGTGCTAATTCTATCTCTTTACCATCTCTGTTGTCCTTCTACATATTTAAACCCTATTTTCAGTATATCACCTCAGTTTTTCCTCGTAACAACCTCCTAATTATTCTCTCTACTTTCAGTACCTTTATGATATTGCAGCCAAACTAAATCATTTTAAAATGCATATATGATTCATTCATTTATTTGCTTAAAATATTTTGAGATTTTACATTGCCCAGATAGCAAAGTCTAAAGTCTAAATTTCATGATTCATACTTGTGGTCTTTGTCTTTTGTGCAGTATGGCCTATCACTGATGATAAGTAAATTTTTTTTAGTGCACTGAACACATCACATGCTCTGTTGTTTTCTTTAGAATACTGGTACTCCCTTTACATGCCTTCATACTCTACCTAGAAACTATTCATTTCCTCTATCTTTCTAATTTAAAATTATATTGCCAATGAAATCTTTCCTGATTCTTCTGTGAGCTGATAAATTACCTTAATGGTCACAGGGTATGATAATTATTTCACTTCCTTACTAAAAACTATTTTCATCCCTTCACTTCCAGCTCCCAGAAAAAGCTTAATATAAAATAAGAAATTTAAATAATAAATCACATTGGTAATTTTTTGTATTCTAAGTAATTGGCGTATTAGTTAACCCTCAAAAATATACATGCAGCAGACACCATTAGTATCTTAGTTTTTCAAGTAAGGAAACCTGGAGATATTAAATCATGTCCCACATGCTCAAACTCTAACAAATATTTGAATCCAAACAGTCTGGCCCCACAGGCTAGACACTTACTTCCTTGAACAAGTAAATGTAGAGTTCATATTGGCCCAGACCCAAGTGAAGAATCCTCTCAAGTTAGACATAGCAGGATTTTCAGAAAAAGTAGACTAATGTTACCATGTACAGATCATTTTTTTAAGCATGTCAGATTTCCACAGTTCCAAGAAAATACTTATTAAACAAACAAAATGATTGTTTTACCCACAGCATAGAGCCAAACAATATCACAAGAAAAAAGCGAGACATTTACATTTCAAACTTAACACAGGCTGTTGAACCACTTCAAAATAGAAAACATTCATGAAAGAAGTATTTCTCTTTTCAATTAAACTAATCTAATTCAATTTTAAATCCTAGTTTAGAGTCAAAGTCTGAGGCAAGATACAGCAGCTGAAAGAAATGAAACATTCTTGGAAAGAAAAGAAGTAAGTATGGTATTGACTTTAAGATAATTTAATCCTTGACTCCCTCATTGTAAAGAGGGGTCCATAGTGTAGATAGGATTTAGTATAATTTGTAGCAGGGATGGATTTTAAATCTTCAGTGTATTGTGTAATGCTGATAATGATACAATAGATTTAAATGAATCTAAACATTCTCTCAATTTTCCACCATTAGTCTCTAAACGATGTGAAACTACTTGCCCTGCAGAAAAATAAACCTGGAGACCTGGACATGATTAAGAACTTGAAATCTTTTACTTTCATTACTTCTAAGCTTTACCAGAATTTTATCCTTTTATAGACTGAAACTGCAGTGCATTCTTTAATAGAGAGATGCTATCTTCAAAGCTAGTGTATGTAGAAAAGCACATTTTTTGTTGTCCAAAGTTCTCTAATGCTGTATATCACTTCATTTTTCACCAAACTTCTAAAAATTAAAATGACCTCGTTAGGAAAATTTTAAGTTTATTGAAACAAGAGCCTTCAAACAGTGTGGTAAGGAGTCCTACTCATAGCCATTGCAGCACAGTTGTAAAGTAGAAAGAAGTTTGACCTTTATATTTATTAATTGTTAAGCATTAACATTCTTGATTAGGCAAGTAGAGCTGTTTATCCTGATTGGTTTATACCAAAGTGGTTTAATTTCACTGACTCATACTTTCAAGGACATAAAACTTACATGTTTTATGATTAGATCAAGCTTTTGGAAAAAAATCTCATGGCATACGTTTAGCTACATGACAACTATAAGTGGATGACCTTGGAGTATGTCTAAACTGTAGCCTTTATATTTATTTTTCATTAACAAACATTCTTTATTGGTCATTTATTCCTATGGTATTTGCTGTTATCTAGTGGAATGCCTGGAAAGCAATCTGACAAATTATGAAGATTTCAACTATGAATATTGTTTTAAATTGAAAAATTCTGGAAATGTGATTCTTTCATAGTGGAATTTCAGTTTCCATGGGAAAGACTGGTGAATAAGATACTAGAAAGCAACTTATTTTGTCTATGCATGATACCTGCCTAACCCTAGCACTTCACCTTCAAGATCTTATAGTATAAGTGAGCTTTCAGTGTGTGTTAAAATAAGGCATTTATCTTCTCTTACTTTGTGTGGTAAGCAGTTTATCTTGTTTCGATACTGTGACTAGTTACACTTAATTTGTTTACATTTTTGCGGTTTTTTTGTTTGTTTTTTGAGAAAGGGCCTTGCTAAGTAGTCACAGTTAAAAAGGCAAGGTTTATGTCACATCATATGGTTATATAATTAAGATGCAGTCTGCGAATATAAAACTATTACTTAGAAAGTTGGTACCAACACTTTCTATACAGCACAGTAATGAGATCAGTTTAATATAAAAAAATACTGGGTTAAGACTCTGTCACTGGTCTTGCTAAACATCTAAAATGTGAGTGATTTAAATTAGAGGATTTCATGCTCCTTCCTACTCCTATACTTTACTAAACGTTTAATGCTCATAATATTTCATTGAACAAATATGCTCACATAGATGGCAACATTAACTTCTCACAAAATTTGAAATGAAAAACGTTAGAGCTTTTTGTTTTTCTGCTGCCACTCCATTAGCATGCTTATAAGCTGCTGTGTTGCTGAAATCTCTCCAATTTAAAACTTGGATGTTATTTCTGCTTTACATGATTCTTAGCAAATGATTTATGTGATAAAGGTTTAAGAGTTCTACTTGGTTGTATTTCTACTTAAATAGAAGATCCAGGAAAACAGAAACATGATTAAAATCCAAAAGACTGTGTATCTAATGATGCAACACTGAACACTATAAAGTGTTTGTATGTGGTGTATTCAGGAGAAAATGAACCTCTAAAATTTGACTACCTAGTAAATTATGTGTATCTCTAAGCCAAATTTCCACAAATCATACATACAAAATAAACACAATATACAATTTGGGGGCATATTTCTACAGAAAATACTTCACACGTACTTACTTACATGGCCTTGTACTTTAAATGTTATGCCTGTACCTCTGGAGAAATCAAAAATTTGGACAGAGGTTTTGATTTTGATATTGAAAGTTTCTGTCATTATGAAAGAGACATGTGAGTGCCCACAGATTAGCTATAGCAATAAGGCATAGAGAGGAAAAGAACAGCTTCTCTTATGATTTTTTTCATTAAGTTATGTTTTAATCTTTGTAATATGCAGCTAGATGCTCACAGGTTACATTATAAATAAATAAGCAGAGTTGATAGCATAGGTTTTCCTAGGAGGAAAAACGATGTGCAAAGTGGAATATAAATGAACACACAAAAAGGGACATTGCTATAAAAGGTGGGCCTTTTGTTTTGTTTTTAAACAGCAGAAAATATTTTATTTTCACATGCTCTGGAGGAAAACTTGCTGTTTATAAAGTGAAAAGGAAAATAATAACTGTATGCCACCTGAGAAAACACTCACATGCAATATTATCCAAATTGTTATATGCATACTTCTTTTAGCTGGAAGACAAGGACTGTGGATCTCTCTTCAGCTGGTCATTCCTGCCAACTGGATTGATATATTCAAAACGTACATTCTGAAAAAAGACAATGGGTAAGCAGGATATTCACAATATTCTCTTTACTATGGCATACGCTTTTTGAGGTGTTAAGTACTTATGTCACCAGGAGACCCATTAATAAGTAAATGGCATTTAGGAATATAGGTAGGTAATCCATGCATATAGTTAAGACTCAGACCATACCCTGAATTCCACTCTGTTCAACACTTTTTGTGAATGTATGGACAGAAAAATTGTATTTTCTAAATGCAGATACTTTTTCTCCTAAACAAGGCTGGCTGGACACTAATGCAGTCTTCATTTTGGAACTCTCTGTAAGAAATCTTCTCTATTAACAAAGTTTTACAACAGAATGAATCATAGCCTACTGTTGTATCTTTTAGTCCTTTAAAGAGATAATATATTAGCTTTGGATCAAGCTCCAGAAGAGATCCAATTCAAAATAATATAATTCATCTCTTATGGTATAAGACTTTTATGTGTCACCAGTCTAATCTATTTAAAATTGACCCAAATCACCACAGGTTTCTGAGGATGATGTTTTCCTGACTGTGTCATAATTTCAGAGCTAAACATAATTACCATCTGTAGTTTCCTTTGCAACAATTAGTCAAAATTTCACCTGGTACTTTCGGCTATATATCCACTGATCAGCAATGATTTTTATTACAAGTCTGCCATAATCTTTAACTAATTTCTTCCAGACAGTTGTCTTTGAGGAGAATGAAATCAGTGACCCCATGACAAAGTAGGACTAAGCCTTCTGTTTTGGCAAGTTTCTAAAAATTGTTAATCATCAGAAAATTTAATCAACCAACAACAAAATTATTGCCTTAGACATCACTAATGATTAGATCTTAAATTTGTATTGCCTGCATATTGAGTGAACATCTGTGCAACTGGCAGGAAAATGTTATTTATTCCTCTTATTTGAGCTTCAATCTATCCATTTAAGGGAGCATTAGAAACAAAGTTATTCATTCACTATGAAATTGGTATCAAATTCAGATGTATGACTGATTTCAACAGAGGTTTGAAATAGCAATCACTTAGTGTCATTTCTAAGTAGTACTACTTAACTTAGTAGTTAACTTAGTCTTTCATTAAGTGTACATTTTTATGTAACATTTACCTCAAACTAAAAACATCTATCATGTGACAGGAATTATGGTAGATATTAGAGTTATGGAATGAATAGGAAAATAAAAGGTGTCTATTCTGTAGTTGTATATAGTCTAGTTGAGCAGACAGAAAATAATGGAACAGTTATAAACACAGGAAGAAAACAAACAATACACTAGAGCATATGAACTTGTACTGCATGAGAGAATCTTTACTGAGTCCAGTTTTGGAGGATAAAAGAAGACTTCCAGGAATATAATCTAAACTGAAACCTGAAGAAGTTTAAAATACCTATAGGAAATTTACTTATTTAAAGACATTTCCTGGATACTATGCTCATTTTCATGATCATACCTGAAGTCCCACATAGACATAAAGTTATCAAGTTCATTTAGAGAAGTTATGTTAGAAAAAACACTGTGGTTGAATGAGAAGAATGGATGTGAGACAAAAGACTTTGGTTCAAATATATACATAAGGGAAAGAAAATGCCTGTATTAGGGAAAGAAAAATTTGTAAAAATATTTTAATACTAAAATGTTGGGACGTCATGAGATTGATACAAAGTACCTTTGGTTTCTACAATTATAAAGGGGTCTCAAAGAAGTGGACATTACATTCCAGACATTTATTTGTATGACAGACTGCTGATATGTCTACATTTTTGGTGGCCTCTCACTAGATAGATAGATAGATAGATAGATAGATATATCTTGCAAACACTATATAAATGAAATATATTCATATAAAATGTCAATTTCCATTTTAATATCAATTTAAGTCACATACCACTCACCTTCTCTATCTTCTATCATTGGTCATAGCATTAATATTGTTAATATTGACTGTAAAATTTAAATAACTGGTCAAATTTTAGATAACTTATAAAGTTTTGGGTGATCCAAGTGACATATATATGAATAACTTTATTTGCCTTAAGTGATATTTTTTAAAAAACTTACATATTAGAAATATATTGAGAAAAACAAGTTTCTTTTTTTAAAAAAAGGACAAAATACTGAAACCACAATCCAAAATAAACTTTCCCCTTTTTAAAATCATTTTGTCACAGTGATGGAAAACTGACCAATATATCACTTCACTTAGAACACAGTAAAGAGGTTTTAACAAATGAAAAATATTTACCTTGCTCAGTGAAATAAATTTAAATTGTTTGACTTAAAAAGTAAACGGAGTAAAGAGTGCAAAGTTTAGTTCAAAAGCTGGACAGAAGACTAAATGACATTTCAAAATCTTTTACAACCCAATAATGTTATAACATTAAGTTTTCTTTAGGAGAACCCAATATAATTCATCACAATATAATATCAAAGAACATATTCTGAATGGTTACTTGCTGATACAATAATATTTATACTGGTAAGCGTGGGGCAGTGATAAAATGGCTACAACTTGTTTTTTCAGAAAATAAAAATATGAAAATTCTAGTTTTCATGTGTCCTTTAAAAATTACCTAGAAACAAATATATATACCACCTGAATTACTAATGACCTAAAATATAATCAAATGGTTATCTCTAACACAGATGCAAATTAACTGTTACTAAATGTTGTCTAATGATAATAAATTGAAAATTATAATTTGAGAACCATCAGTTGGTTTACAGATGGATTGTGCTTATCAACCAATGTATTTGAATTTATATTTGCAATTTTATAAAATTCATTGGAGACTTTTCTTGCTGGAGAGCTGAGCTTCAAAAAATGACAGCAATTTCTGTGTTCTTGCAAATGGATAATCATTTTCCTTTTGATAATTAAAAATTATCCATTCTTATTTTTGTGAGCATGAAAATATTTGAGAATATTTGAGAATTTATATTAACCTCAGAAGTACAATTTTCTTTTAATTTTATATTATAATACAGTAATAATTAATTTTCCTCCTGTAAAATACAATTCACTGCCATTTACTTTGCACTCAGATAAATGCAAATATGCTAGTACAATCATGTATTGAAGGTTAAAAGTTGAAATAAGTAGTAAGTACTCTGTGATGAAATTAAATTTCAGTTGTACTTTTGGTAGGCTTCTTGCTTGTTCAATTGTGCAATAACTATCACTGTGTATGTATATATATTATAAAGAATGTTGGCACTGTGTGCTCCTGAAACTTCCAAATGATGTCGGTGAAGCTGAGTTGTGAGAGATGATGTACAGATAAAAGACGTCCTAGTGGATGTCTGTAAATGAAGGGAGAGGTAGCCTGATGTAGCTAAAGTAGTCATGGGCTGACCACGAGGAAAATTGTTTCTCATCCAAATTCTGTCACTGGATGCTTGCCCTGTCTTTGTTCATCTGCCAAATGAGTAGCTTTTGTTCAATAATTTCCAATGCAATTTTCAGTATAGTGATTGCCAGTGTTTTTGAAAACTGAGTCTTAAAATATCATGCACATAGTATTTTACAGCTTGCAAACACGAGGAGGAAATTGTTTTTGTTTTTGTAGGAAAATAACCAACATATATGGATCTAAACTGAAACTATAGTCCAAAGAATAAAAAGAATTGTAGAACCCAAAAGAGAAGGGTACATATAATTTTATGACTAAAATAGTCTTTCTAGAGTAATAGAAGTTTAATATAGTTACTACTATTTTTAGATCCCCAAACTATTTTATTTACTCATATGTTATATCATATGGTTTATTTGTCTAATGTGATGGAAAACAGCTTTAAATTTGAAATCAAACATCTAGGTCTCATTTCTAGTTTCATTAGAACTAAAGAAAGTCAATGGCCCTTAATGTATCTTTTTTTAGTGTAAAAAGAAATCCTTGAATTGTATGGACTGTGCAAGTATGTAGTTAATATACAAGATAATAGACTAAAATACCAAAGTCTATATCATACTCTAACCAAATCTGAGGTGTTACCAAATATGAAGTGGGACTAAGGTAAGAGAAAATTTTGATTGCTTTAAGATCCAGAACACGTATAAATTAATAACATACACACCCTCAGTATGAAAGGTTATCAGTAAATATGAAAATCTTTATTTCTAATATATGAACAGTTTATAAAACTGCAAAGTAATCATCTAAACTCTACTTTTCCAGAGAGGGCAAAAGAGATCATGCAAAAATCTCATTGACAAGGTCCCTATGAACTCTGGTCCTGTGTGCTCAAATTAAACTAGCCAGATCTTCACTGTCTGCCTGGAGGAGAAACTCCTTTAAGTAAAATATAATCTGGACAGATCACAGAAACCTTGGGAAAAACAAGGGGAGAATGAGGTCATTTTGAGGTAAGCAGAGAATGCATATCTCAGGGATAAAAAGCTGGAGTTATAGCATCAAGACAGTGTGTTATTAACTGAAAATCAGTTACAGCGATCAATATAATAGAATAAAGAATCCAGAAAAAGACCCATATAGATATCGCTATCTTGTTTTTGACAAATTTGCAAAAATTTTTGAATGGTAGAAAGTGTTTCAAGCAAATAATACTCGAATACTTAGCTATTCATAGCTAATAAACATGAACATTTATTTAAAACTCTCACATTCTACATAGATTATTTTAAATGGATTATGAATTTCAGTGTAAAATGAAAGACTATGAAACATTTAGAGGAAAAGTTTTAGAACTCAAAGTTTGATGATGAGTTCTTAGATATGACACCAAAACCATGATCTGTACATAGGCAGAATGATAATTACACTTTATCAAAACTAAAAATTTTTCTCTAAAGTAAACCTGATGAGAATGAAAATGAAAGGTATGGATTTGTGTAAAATATATATAAAGCACAAATCCAACAAGGTATTTTCATGTAGAATATACAAACTATTCTCAAAAGTAAATAAGAAAAGCACAAGATCCAATTAGAAAATATGTAAAAGATAGGAAGAGAGATTTCACTGAAGAAGGTGCATGGAATGCAAATAAGTGGATGAAAAGTGTGCACCATATTCATTTAGAGCAATGAAAGTAAAACAAAAGGTACAGTGACTCCAGAAAGTTGTATGACCATTTTTTACAAAATTAAATATGAAGTCACCATGCAAACCAGACCAATTTTCTCTTGGTCATTTATTCCAAGGAAATAAAAACATCCACATGGAAATCTGTGTATGAATTTTCATAGTACTTTTATTTTTAAAAGTTGAATGTGTCCTTCTTAAATACAAAAACCAGAAGCAGCCTTGAAGCTTACTAACATTTGAGTTATTACTCAAATATATGCCTATCATGCAATAATACTCAACAATAAAATGAAACAAAGTATTGCCATATGTAGTAACTTGGCTAAATCTGAAGGACACTATGCTTAGTGAAAAAAATCACAGTAGATCACCCCCTGTAAGATTCTGTTTATATAAAGTACTTGAAATGATAAAAATCATTGATATTAAAAACAGATTAGTGGTTGCCAGATCACAGACAAGACTGGTGGCTGGGTGAAATTCATAAGCAATAATACATACATGATGTGGTGGTGCACATCTGTACCCCCTACACTCTGGAAACCTGGGGCAGGAGAATTACAACTTGTTTAGTCTAGGCAACTTAGTAACTCAGTGAGAGTCGGTCTCAAAAAAAAAAGTTAAAGAAGGCTGGGGATCTGTGCAAAAAGCTCAGGTTAAATTGCCAATAATAGATATAAAGAAAGAGAGACACAGAGAGAGAGAGAGACACAGAGAGAGAGACAGAGACAGAGAGACAGGGGAGATGAGAAGGGAAGGGAAGGGAAGGGAAGGGAAGGGAAGGGAAGGGAAGGGAAGGGAAGGGAAGGGAAAGATGAAAGGGAAGAAGTAAGAAGGGGAGAAAGAAAGAAAGAAAGAAAGAAAGAAAGAAAGAAAGAAAGAAAGAAAAGGAAGAGAAAGAAAGAAAGAAAAGGAAGAGAAAGAAAGAAAGAAAGAAAGAAAGAAAGAAAGAAAGAAAGAAAGAAAGAAAGAAAGAGAGAGAGAGAGAGAAAGAAAGAAAGAAAGAAAGAAAGAAAGAAAAGAAAGAAAGAAAGAAAAGGAAGAGAAAGAAAGAAAGAAAGAAAGAAAGAAAGAAAGAAAGAAAGAAAGATGAGAGGAGATGAGAAAGGAAGGGGAGGGAAGAGAAAGGAAGGAAAGTAAGAAGGAGAATAGACAGAGAAAAAAATAGAAAAAGAAAAAGGTAAGGAAAAAGAAAAATAAAAAAATAGAAGAGGGGAATTCATCTGTGGTGATGAAGCAGTTCTGTATCTTGACTGTTATAGTGGCTACATTTTGGACATAATTGCATAGAACTTTCCAACACACAAATGCACCCACTTTCACACTCATAAATATTCAAATAATTTGCATTTAAAAACTGTTGAAAAAATCCATAGTTAGTATAGCAGCAATAAAAATTTCTAATGCTGACATACCAAAGATATATAATAAGCACTTTACATATTTTTGCAGTTTCTTATGAATTTATAATTATTTAAAAAGAAAAACCTAAAGAAAAATGACAGAAAAACAACTGTTAGAATTTGGAACAAGGAGAACTGGCAAACTTTGCTAATGTTACGAACAATATTACAAATATCCTAGAAAACAAAAATTTGATAATTTTTAAATTTTTCATTAATCATCTTTGACTCAGCAATTCTGGTCCAAGAAAAATGAGAACACAGAAACATACACACACACATAATTTTACAAAGATGTTCAAGGTTACATTATGACGTTCATGATCTACCTTATGATGTTCATAATAGCCCAAACTGGAAACAACCTCAAATGTCCATCAACAAGAGAACAGTTAACGAAACTGCAAGGTAATAATGCACTGGAACATTTGTCAAGAAAAAGGAATAAGCTACAGACACATACAAAATAGGTTAATCTCAGAAATGAATTGAGCATTAAAAAGTCAGACACAATGGAGTATCAACTGTGTGATTCCATTTTTATGAAATTCAGATGTAAGCAAAACTAATCTATAGCTGAAAACATTATCAGAATAATATTTGACCCTCGGCAGAGAACCTTAATTTTAAAGGAACTCAAGGAAACTTTGAAGGTAATGTAATCTTTTGATTGATGGTTACATGAATGAACATTAACAAACCTCAATGAACTGTATAATGGGGATCTGTTCATCTTAATATATCAAACACAAAGTCAATAATAAATACATAAAAGAAAAAGTGATGGTGCATAACCATTGAATAATATTGAAAACACTTTAATGTTAGACAGGAAAAAATTTAGGACACAATTTTTTAAATAGTATGTTTACACGTATGTTGGAAACAAGTTTAAAAATAACCATACCCCAAATAGTTAAAATATGTCAGACTATTGACAAGTGGGTTAGACCATCGTTTTTCCTTTTTGCCTTTCTATGAATCCAAAATTCATAATGAGTATATATCAGCATTTAAATCTGCATTAAATTAAATATCTTTTGAAAGAAAAATATAGAAGTTAAGCTACAATATGTCTATTTATAAAAATTAATTCACAAATCCAAACTCAACCACACAACAGATATAAGGTTTGAAATAATACAAGACATTTAAATTTTAAAACATTATACTATGATAAGCATTGCAATTAATTCCCTTCAAATACTCTCTCTCTTCAAACACACTTATTCTTGCTACTTTCTGAAGAAATTCTCAAAGTTCTTTTTCATGAGTCTTTTTAGTTGTGATATGTGGGCTGCTCAGTGTCCTTACTTAATTGAACACATTTACTTTCATGATCATTTTGAGTTTAAGAAAGGTCTAGAAGTTGTATGGTGCCAGATTTGGTGAACAAAGAGGATGAGGACACACTATAAAGTTTTTATGAGCCTATCCTTCCACTAGGTATCACTTAGCAGCATTCTCTGAATTTTTTGTCACACATCATAAACACACTCATGAAAGAGGACTTCCAGAACTGCCTGAGAAATTGGCAAGAATGATGGGATAAGTATGCTTGCAGAGAAGGGGTGTATTTTGAGGAGGATTAATGGCAACCTGCCTTTTATTTTAATATGTTTTTATATTTTAAATATTCATTGAATATTTAGATTGTTTATAGTGTGTAGCAATTATCAGATCATGAGTTCTGATGCTTTTTTAAGTGGTTTACTGAATTATCAGGACTCAAACAATAGTTTCAAGTAGGGAACAATTTTATTATATTTTTAATTGTCCCACAAATCCTGTTCTGGGATCTTCTTTACTCACTTCTGTCCCAGAGTTTCTTTTTTTCTTAGGCAATAAGCAAATACTTGCTTTAACATTGAAAGGTTTAACCTCAGGTAATGGTTACACCACTTAGTTCAGTCTAAAATGACCATAAAAACTTAAATTCTAATTTAATTTAAAGCTTCTGCCTTCTCTTAGCAGAGGTCAGGGTCAAACAAGAAGGAGAAGAGCATATTGATCACTTCCCTATTTTTGTTTGTTTGCTTGTTTGAGTTTTGAGACAAGGTCTTACTGTGTAACCCAAGCTGGCTTTGAACTCGTGATCCTTCTGCCTCAGCCTTCTGAGCGCTGGTATCACAGGTATGTGCCTCCCCTGAATTTTTCTATTTTGAAAATTCTCTTCCTTATTTCCTAACTAAGGTTCTTGACCCCTACATAGTTTTACTGAGGAAGGAACCTTATGGTAAACTGACAATGTGTTCTTCTTAAAATGGAAATTAAGGTATTCTTTATTGTTTCAGGTATGTGTTGCTATTGGAGGTTCCCCATTTGAAATCTCACAGTGCAGATCTTTATTTTTCCTTAAATCATTTTATTTGTAGATATGTATAGTTCATAATAATTCTATTCCTTGTGTGTAGTTGGCACACATACATAAGACATCTTAATGCCTTGAGTAAATATTTAACAAAGAAAACTTCAGACAACATGTAAAACTACTATACAATGAAGAAATAAAGTGAGGTTTAATTTTTTCAGCTGATAAAATTTTCCAGAAACAACAGCAAACCCCCCAAAATATCAAAAACTATTAATATTTTAACATGAATTTAATCTTTAAAAATTATGAATATGATATAAAATTGCCATCTAGAAATACAAATTCTCAGCACACAAGCAAAAAGAAAAGAGATATTATTTAACTCAGAGATAGAACTGAAGAAAAAGTTTTACAAATGACCATTTGCACAGTGTCCAAGAAGTTAGTTTCAAATGAGTATTGATAGCTTCTTAACCCTTTGGCTCAGATCACATGTAGTACCAAATGAATACCTAATAAGAGGAGAAAATATGAGAAGAAAAATGACTACATGTCATATAATGATGAAGAATCTTTCCTATAAATTACAATTATAAATTCTGGACATGAATCAAAGACATAAGAGAGTAAACCAAAGCAGGAAAATTTGGTTATAGAGAGCTAACAGATGCACTATATGAGCTCCCATTTTCCCTATGTTTAGCATGAGAATTGGCACACTAGAAGCAGAAGGAAAAACTGTAGGCTTTGTTATGAAGGATGAATTTGTAGCAGTTATGACATTGAAAACAGAGAAAACAGAACCAAATAGGCAAGGAACAAAAGTACAGCTCTTTAATTTTATATTTCTCAATTATCTCTGGCTAGTTCCAAAACTATGTATGCATGGAGCATTAGCAAAGAAACTCAACTAAGCACAAATATATCAACTCTGCAGGGAAGAGTTTCCAAGTTGAACTCAACCAACTTTACTATCTGTTCAAACTAAGGGAGCACTCTAGAGAAATATAGAAGAATAGAGAGTCTCCAAAATTTAGCACCTATTATATCCTGGACACAGTCTACATGATAGGATATAAGAAGTGGAAATATGTAAGTCCTTTTCAGGAGAAAAAGCCAACAAACTGGCACATATTTTAAAAAGACAATACTTAGGAATCAACCTAAACAAGAATGTAAAAGACCTATATGGTGAAAATTATACTATGCTAAAAAAGAAGATTGAAGAGGACATTAGAAAATGGAAGGCTATTCCTTGCTCTTGGCTAGGAAGAACCAACATTGTGAAAATGGCCATACTCCCAAAAATGTTATACAGATTTAATGCAATCCCAATCAAAATGCCATTAATACATACTTTACAGGTCTAGAGAAAACACTACTAATATTCATTTGGAAACAGAAGAAATCTAGAATAGCAAAGGTGTTTCTGGGCAACTAAGATAGGAGGCATCTTAATTCCTGACTCAAAACTATACTACAAAGCTACTGTGATAAAATCAGCATGGTACTGGCAAAGAAATAGACCTGAGGATCAATGGAACAGATTAGAAGATGAAAATACAACTACAAAGACACTCAACTACTTGATTTTTATTTGTCTTTTTTAGACATGGTCTCGCTATGCAGTTCAGGCTAGCCTTGAGCTCACTTTGTAGCCCAGGCTGGTCTCAAAATTGCAACAATCCTCCTGCCTCAACCTCCCAAGTGCTGGGATTACAGGCATGAGCCACCACACCTGGCTAACTACTTGATATTTGACAAAGGGCCTAAACATGCTCACTGGAAGAATAGCCCCTTTAATAAATGGTGTTGGAAAAATTGGCTTTACACATGACAAAGACTGAAACTAGACTCATGCCTATCACCGTGCACTAAACTAAAATCAAAATGGATCTAAATATTAAATAGAAACATACTGAAAATATAAAAATACTGTAAATAGTAAATATACTGGAAGACAAGGTATGTAGAAGTCTTGGAGACATATGGCGTAGGCAGAGAATTCATGAACAAAACACAAACTCATGCGAAACACTTCAAGGAATCAATGACTGGGAACTCATATTGTTAAAAAGTTTTTGCACTTCAAAAGTAATCATTAACAGATTAAAAAGAAAACCCACTGAATGGGAAAAAATTTTAATGAGTAACCTCAAAGACAAAGGATTTAAATCCAAAACATACAAAGAATCAAAAAACATCATGCCTCCCAAAAAGACTCTCTCAAAAAATGGGCATCTGAGATAAACACACAGTTCTCAAATGAAGACATACACATGGCAAATAAATACATGAAGAAATGTTCACCATCACTGGCCATTTGAGAAATGCAAATTAAAACAGCACTGAGATTTCATCTCACTCCAGAAAGAATGGCTGCAATCAAGAAATCAATTGATAACAAATGTTGGCAAGGATGCAGGGAAAAAGAACACTGCTCCATTGTAGGTGGGAGTGTAGACTGGTGCAGCCAGTGTGGAAATCACTATGGAGATTCCTCAGAAGACTAGGATTGGAAGTTCTATTCAATTCATCTATTGTCTTCCTGGGTATTTTTCCAGAAAAATTGAAAAGGTCGTGCCACAGTGATATATGTGTACCCATGTGCATAGCAGCACAATTTGTAATAGCTAAATCTTGGAAACAACCAAAATGCCAGTCAGCTGCAGAGTGGATGAAAAAATGTGGTATTTTTATGCAATGAAATATTACTCAGCTATAAAAAGTATGATCTTGGGGCCTTTATAGATAAATGGAGGTAACTGGAGAGTATCCTCATAAGTGAAATAAATAAGAATTGTATTTATAAATACCACATTGTCTCTCTGGTGTAAAAAGTAATAAAAACTGTAGGAGTAATAAGATCTGAAATGTATAATAGGTATTATAAAAAAGAAAGGGAAGGAAAGAGCTCTAAAGACATAACTGCATGTATGTTTAAATGTGTAAGATAGATGATCATATTACCAAGTTTTTGTTGGATCATTGAACAGAATGGTTTGCACTCTAATTGTTTGATTGTCCACTTTCTATGCTTTCATTTTGTGACTTGAACAGCTATTACTAAGATGACAACAAGTAATTTATCAACTAGTGATTTCTTTGCCTTAATTTTTTTGAAATTCTGTTTTATTTATACCCTTTTTCTATTTTATTTTTTCTCTTTAAACAAAATACAGTTATGAAATTGTGAACAACAATTTAAAAGTAGATTTATCATTATTTTCAATGATGTGAAAGTAGAAACATGAATCTTTGCAAGATAGAATATCTCAGCAGATAAATAAAGTTTCAAAAGAACATAATGGGAATATGCAAAGTGACAAAAACCTTTATTAGAAATCCAAAACAATACATTTTACTGAATAACTTTACTGTAGAATGGAAGTGTCTGACAAAGAGGTTATGAACTATGTAACTCAAACTGTATGACATTTTGGAAAAGACTCAACTAAGAATACAGTATAATGATTGGTGGTTTCCTGGGATTGGGGATTGGGATTGACAGATAGGTGGAACATAGGTTTTTCAAGGCAATGTACCTATTCTGGATGATACTGTCAGGATGAACAAATGCCATTGTATATTTGATAAAACCAATAGACTATACAACAATAAGCTATAATGTAAACTATGTTTTTGTTGATAATGTGTCATTAAAAGGTCATCAATTGTAACAAACTTACCAATTTGGTGGAAGATGTTGAATATATTTACTGAGTTATATTATTTTTAATTTTCTCTGCATTATGAAATCTGAAAAAAACTTTTCTGACTTTGGAGAGATAGCCTCTATCTATCCTATCTAATTCTCAACAACAGAAGCAATCTTTGGATGTGATAACTAACCAATGCAGAGTTACCTGCGCTTTCTGTCCTCTACACATATAAAGCAATGTTCTTGCCCTTTAATCCCCGAACTCCTAAGTATCAGGAAGCTCATTATATAGAGCTCATCCCTACATTTTTAAGTCTATCAAAATTATTCAAACTAAAAATCCTAAAGCATTGATTTGCTCTTCCTTGCATTTTCTATGGAAACTTCAATGAGGGACATGATATAGGCTATCTTCTTTGGTCCTGCTGCTTCTGCCTCTTGGGCAAAACTAACACATTTCTGTGTGGCTCTGTGCAATATTCCATGCATTCTTTGTATTTTTATTAGTACCCATTTGCTATACATATTGATCACATTCATCATAGGGAATTTGCACATGTATAAAATATACCTTAATTCTCTTTTTTGTCCCATTCTTTTCTCTGTCCTCTCTTCAACACTTTATCTGCTCCACACTTGTAAAAGCTATTTTTTCTCTTGAAATTATTTTTTAAAATACCTTTTCTCTTCCAGCCTTTCCCCTTCTTCCTTTGCTCGTTGTTCCATTTAAACATATTTTTCCTACTTCCCATTATCTGTGCTTCATTTTGGTCCTTATTTACCATTTAGCTTTCTCACACAAGAGAAACATGCAATATTTACCCTCATGTGTCTAACTTATTTCACTTAAAATTATGAGCTAGAAGAAATATGCATCACCTAAAAATGTCTTTTAAGTTTATCCTTCTTTTTAAAATTTTTATTTCTTTTTACTTAAACTAAAATTATTGGTACATTTTAGATATACATAATGATCACATTCATCATAGAAAGTTAGTATCTTATACATAATACATCTTAATTCTTCTTTTTTCCTCACTCCCCTCCCCTCCCTTCAGCTCTTCTTCCACTCCTTATTTACAAAAGTTTTATTTCCACTTTTCCTTCTATTCTTTTTTCTTTTCCTTTTCTTCTTTTTCCCTTCTCCCCTTCCTTGTTGATTAGTACTACACTGCATATAAAAACCACATTTTATTTATCCATTCACCTATTGAAGGGTATATGAGCTGTTTCCATGATTTAGCTATTATAAATTAGCCAGCTATAAACAAGGGTATGCATAAATCACTATGGTATAATGCATTTAACTCTTACTGGAAGATACCTAGAAGGGAAAATCTAGGTCAAATGGAATCTCTAGTTTCAGTTTTCTGAGCAGTCTTCATACTGATTTCCATAGTGATTGAACCAATTTACATAACGATCAACTCCTTAACCAGTCTTGCAGCATTTGTCAATGACTGATTTCTTGATGATAGCCATTCTTTTTTTAGTGAGATGCATTATCTGTTGCATTAAGTTGGACTTCACAAATGGTCAGTAATTTTGAATAGTTTTTCATGTGTTAATTTTCTAATTATTTATCAGAGAAGGATCTATTCATTTAGATGCTCATTTTTGGCTTGGGTCTTTAAATTTAAGGGGTTTGAATTTCAGTTCTTTAGTCTTTTGTCTGAGGAGTAGTTGGTAAAAATATTTTCCCATTCAGTGGTTTGTCTCTTCACTCTGTTCGGGGTTTCCTTTGCTGTGCAAAAGTATTTTAATATAATTTGTTTCCAGTTGTGGATTCATTGCAATATTTCCTATGAGATTAGAGTTTTGTTCACAAAGTCTTTATCATAAAAGTTTAATCTGTCTTCCAGCAGATTCTTTCTGTCTTTGTATTTAGATCTTCAATCCATTTCAATTTCAGTTTGGTGCATGGTAAGAGATGTGGTTCTAGATTCAGTCTTTAGCATGTGGAAAGCCAGTTATTACAGCATCATTTATGATAGAGGCTATCTTTCTTCCAGTGAAGTTATTTGTCCTCCTTTCCAAAGATACAGAAGCTGAGTGTGCTTGGGATTTTTTCTGCATCTTCTACCCTCTTCCATTGATCATTGGTGCAGTTTTTATTTTTGTCAATAACATGAAGTTTTAATGATGGCATCTTTCTAGATCAATTTCAAATTGTCATCTGTGATTTCCTTTGCCTTGCCCTTGTTGCCCCAGGTTGCTTTTGTGATTAAAGCTCTCTTCTGGTCCCTTATAAATTTTAGGATTGTTTTCTCTGGTTCTGAGAGATATACTATTGGTATTTTGATTAGGATTTCTTCAAATCTGTGTAAGCGTTGAAGAAGTATGCCTGTTTTCAATATATTTGTTCTGTCTATCCAAGAACAAGGGATATCTTACTATTTTCAGATATTCTTTTCCATTTCCTTTTAAAAGAATACTGTAGTCTTTAATGTGAAGGACTTTCATTTCCATCACTCTATTGATTCTTAAGTATTTCATTTTTCTTAACATTATTATGAAAGATGTTGTTTCCCTAATTTATTAGTGAGTTTGTTATTTGTGCAGTGCAATTCTATTTTTGAGTGTTTACCTGATATTTTCCTATGGTGCTGAATTTGACTATTAAATCTAGGAGTTTTTGGTATGGTTTTGCAGGTCTTCTATTTATTGTCTCATCAGCAAATTATGATAATTTAAATCATTTGTTTCTTATCCATATTCCATTCTTTCCCTTGGCTAATTGCTCCAGCTAATGTTTCCAGAACTATATTGAACAGGAGTGGTAATAGTGGATAGCCTTGATTTGCTCTTTATTTTATTATTTTTCTTTTTGTTCCTGATTTTAGTGTGAAAGCTTTCGGATATGTGCATAAAATAAACTTTATTTTATGTTACTCTCCAATGTTTTCTTCTAGGAACATCAATCTGATTTCCATACAAAAGAACTAGGACAGGGTAAGAGGTTTTTTAAGGCACACAGGGGAGGGAGTATATAGCTACTCAGATTTGCTGTGAATGTCAAATTGATCTTTTTAGTTTATTCTTAATAAAATTAGTAGACACTTAAAGACTTTTTGATAATAACAAATTGAATAAAGTATATGTAATTTTAGACTCAAAAAGAGAATAGGGAAAGAATGGAACAAAAATAAATTTAAACCAAAAATGACTAAAATGTTTTCAAATGTGATGAAAGATATAAATTTACAGCAAGTCAATGCTTGAGGCATTACAAGCAGAATAAACTTTATCCAGTCCCTATCTGAGCACTTAACAGTTAAATAATTGAAAGTCGAAATGAAGAAAACCTTGAAAGCAGCAACAGAAAAAGGTCTATTATATACATAGAACAATAATTTAATTAATATTTGGCTATATATCATAAATAAGGTGGAAACAAGAGGAGACATATTTTTAAAGTACTGAATGAAAGATAAAATAAAATAGAATCTTCCAATTATGTTTCTTTCCAGTGAAAATATCTTTCAAGAATGAAGAAAAATAGTCATTTTTGCATAAAATAAACATAAAGGAACTTACTTCGGTTAGAACTGCATCACAAGAACTAGTAATAGAAGTTATTTAGGTATGAGGAATTTGATTTCAGGTTCATGGAAGCTGTATACTTAGAAACAAATGACAAACACTAGAAATGGAAAATTTAAAATGTTAATTTTTATTTCCTTTTTAAATATATAATAATTTAAGAAAAACTTTATAACATTAACATTTAAGGTATATGACCTATAGCTATGTAATATGTAGTTTTTTTTTTAATCTAGATATTCCCCAAGAACCTCATCTACTCAGAGGCAGAGCTTTTGGAAAATGATTGAACATTGGTGTTTGTACGGCTAATTTTCTGTTCAGAGACAGGGCCTGGCTAGAAGCAAGTTAGTTGGGGATGTGACCAGGATGGGTATACCGATCCACATTCACACAGGCACAAACACACTCCAGCCCTCCTCCATTTCTTTCTCTGCTTTCTTGGCACCATAATGTGAGCAGGTTTTTATAACTCAGCCCTTCCACCTTGTTATTTTCCATATTTAAGCCTACTGATAATGTACTGAAACTTCTAATATATCGACTAAAAATTAGTCTCTCTTTATAAATTTGTGAATATTAGGTATTTTGTACCTCAGAGGAGGTAAGTGACTAAGATGGGAATGGGTTACTGGAGATATAAGACAGTACTTTAGGTGTGAATTTCTGGGCTTGATTCTCAGCAAAATAAAATATAAAAAAGAAAAGAAAAGAGAGAAAGAAACACACTCGAAGGAGACAAGCTGATTATTGTGGATACAACGTTTCTACATTTTATTTGATGTCATGAAGCATTAAGTGGATTGTGAAATAAATATATAATCCTGTATTATGCTTTTAAAACATACTGCTTGGCCCAGTCTTAAGCCTCTGGTTAGAGACAATTTAGTTTCTTTTATTGAACAGACACATAAATCTATACATTCAAGCACCTCCCATATAAGGCACTCACTCTGGGCAACCATACACTGAATGCAAGCCTATTCAATATTAGCTAGTTTGAAAATTTCAGCAGGTTTTATATCACTGGCTCAGTCCTTGATTGTTTGATATCTTGTCCTTGGAACAATCAGAGAAGGTGTCAAGTGACATATCAATTGACAACAGTGAGTAAAATTATCTTTATTCAGAGAAAATTTGATTGTCTACATGCAAAATACATTGAATACATTGAGAAATACACTTGGCACAGTTATATGCTTTGAGAATGTTAACAAAAATCACAATAGTGCTACTAGAACAGATTAATTTAACAAGATGATAAAATTTAAGGCCAGTATGCTGTCTGTTAAAATCAAATAGGACGAATGGCACGTGCCTGTAATTGTAGCTACTTGAGAGGCTGAGGTTCAACACCAGCCTGGGCAACTTAGCAAGACTCTGTTTTAAAATAAAGTAATACAAAGAGATGTAAATGTTACTTACTACCCCCTGAGTTAAATCCCTAGTACCCCCTCAAACAAATTTAAGTATGTTTGTTAAAAATAGTGAAGAAAGTGACAAGAGAAGCCACATTCTGAATGATAATATTTGCAAGCAGCACTGTGTCTAAGGTTTGTGAATGGACTATTTAAATAACATATTTCTGGGGATTTAGCTCAGTGGCATAAGCACCTGCCTTGCAAGCGCAAGGTCATGAGTTCAATACCCAGTACAAAAAAAAATTAAAAAGAATATCTCAATTAAAATTGCCAACATATTTAAATGAACACTAAATACAAAAATATGTATGAATGGACAATTAACATATAATGGGTGCCACTAAATATCAGAAAAATAAATTATAAATACATTATTAAAATGCTGCACATTAGAATGACTAAAATCTAAACAATTGACCAAATTAGTATTGACAGATGTGAAGATATTGGCAATAAGAGAGCAAAACAGTAAAATATTATGAGAAAACTGGTTGACAATTCTTTGTGAGGTTAACTGTACATGTACTATGCAATCCAGCAACCTCACTCCTAGATATATTCATTTACGAAAATAAATGAATAGATCCACAAGAGACGTGTATGTGAATTAAGACAGTATTATTCACAATTGCATTATAAGTAATATCCAAATGCTCGAAGTGTTTTCCATGCCCAACTGCTAAATAGATTTTGAAAGTAGAATAAATTTATACTACTGATAATTACTCAACAATAAAACTAGATGATCTACTTCAGACAGCTGAATCTGGACTGAAATTTTTGGAAGTGTGAGCCATAAGAAGTAGTTTTTCTCAGGTATTTTGCCACAGCAATGAGAATATAGCATAGTATGTAAAAGTGGAAAGTAAAGGAAGAAATAAATGAAAAAAACTCATTTGCGTTTACATAAGTAGTAGTTGGAACATATATAATATATATTTTAGTAGCATATGTTTGTGAAACATAGTGATTACAGTCACCTTGGGGATTGACACACACACACACGTGTGTGTGTGTGTGTGTGTGTATATATATATATATATTCCATCTTTGTGAATGTTTACTTGCTCACCTTTGCAAGATTTTCTTCTAAATGCTACAGAGTTTACCTGCTTCTTTACATGTTTCTTAACTTATTCTTTAAACTATTTATATTTTGAAATTCTCATATTAGAGAACACATGCGATATTTAGACTTGTATGACTGACAGATTTATTATACTTATTATTATGGTCTTTCTTAATTTTAAATTTTGAGTGCATATTTGCAATAAATAATAATTACATTTATTGTATGTATATGTAATACATATCTATTCTTCTTTCTCTTTCCTTTTAAATCCTTTTATTTTGCCAGCATCATATTCATTTATTTTTCTTATAAGCCATTATTAAATCAACTGTCATGTATACAAACTAACCAGGAGACTGAAACAAATTGTCAAAAAATCATATAGAAAAGCTCAAGGTCATGAGTTCAACCCCCAGTACCAAAAAAAAATCTATAAACACGTAAAACAATTATACTAAATCAAGGTAGACTTTTGTTACAATGCCCATGCTGGATAACAATGACATTTTTCTCTGTCTATTTTCTCTTTTTTTGTCATTATCTGTCATTTAATTCATACTTTGTTTATATATTATTTTTTTATATAAAAGAAACCATGTGATAGTTAAGCTTGTGTGTCTGATTTAGTTCACTTAATATGGCCTAGAACATATCAATTTTCCTGCAAAACAAAAGTCTGTCCTTTTTGTGGTAGAGTAATACACTGTTGTCAATAAATACCAGATTTTCTTTAGCCATTCATCTATTTGATAGACATATAAGCTGTTTCCAAAACTTAACTATTATGAATTGTGCTGATATAAACACAGGTATACATAAATCACTGTGATATGATGTCTTTAAATATTTTGGGAAGACAAATTATAGGGGAATTATAGGGTGAAATGTAGCTTTTTGTTTTAATATTTTGCAGAAAATCCATACTGATTTTCAATGTGGTTGCATTATTTTTTTTAAAAGAGAATAAAACCAAGCCAAACAAAACAGAATAAAGCTAATCAGAACAGATAAATAAGATACAGGACTTCAAAACAAGATAATAGAAAATCAACAATGGCTACCATAATATATCCCTTTATCTTCAAAATAGCTGCTTATGCATCAAACATAGTAAAATCAAACAGAACAAGAAAATAAAATGAAACCTAATGTAACTATTAAAACAATGCAGAAATTGCATTGTTTTCAATTTCCTTTTCAAAACAAAAGTACATTAACAATGGTTACTATTTTCCATTTTTAGATGTTTTCTCCCTTATCACTTTCATAATATCTATTGAACATTTTGGATCCCACTAACTTCTTCAGTTTTACCCGCTATGGAAACAACACAATATTCAGCCATTGTGACTCTTAACCATTTCACCCATGAGGATGTTCTCAAGTTGCATCCGTTTAACTACAAAAGTCTTGTAGTTATTCTTCTTTAGAGCTGAGTAAATTTTTACTGTATAAAATGACATATCTTTTTATCTATTCTGCATTTAATGGGCAAGCTATGCCTGCTTTTTTATACTTCTCTGGTGCAAGAAGCAGTGTTTTCTGGCCTTTGACTTTTGGTTTATGGATTTCCTTTTGACTTAAATGTGTTTCCTGTGTACAGCATATTGATGGATTTTGTTTCTTGATCCACTCTGCCTGTTTCTTTTAATTGGTGAGTTGTAGCTATCTACATTAATAGTTATGACCAACATGCACTGATTCATCTCTGCCTCACTAATTTCCTGTCATTGGTTCCCTACTTTTAGCTCCATTCAACTGCCTTCCCTGCTTAGCAATCTCCCTCTGCTACTTTTCCTGGATCCATGGTCATTTTTATCTCTCTATAATGTCCTTCAGTATGCTTTGTAGGGTTGATTCGGTGGTCATAAATTCCTTCATTTGTTCTATGTCATAAAATTATCTTATTTCTCCACTAATTTGGAAAGATAGTTTTGCAAGACACATTAGTCTGTGCTGGAAGCCATTTTCTTTCAGGAATTGAAATTCACTTCAAGATCTGCTTGACTTGACAGTTTGTGTTGAAAAGCTATGATTCTGAAGGGTTTTCCTTTATAGGTGATCTTATTTTCTTTTCTCTAACAGCTTTTAATATTCTGTTTTTGTTCCATATTTCTGAGATCTTGATTATTATATGTCTGTGTGTGGCTTATTTTGGTTATGAATACCTGAGTGTCTGTATGCCGCACATATCTGTATCTCAGGTTCTTTTCCCGTGTTTGGGAAGTTTTCTGCTATGTCTTCTGTAAATAGGCTTTTTATTTCATTTATGTTGGCTGCAGCTTTTTTGCTGACACCTACCACTCTTAAAGTAATTTTATTTGCATCATCTTGCAGTCATTGAATTGTTAATTTCTGGTTCCTTGTTATTGTTAATAGTTTTTTTCTTTCAAAATTACTAGTGGCAGTCCTGTGTTCAAGGTGTGAAAGTGTATCTTCACTCTCTTTCATGTGGTTTTGCCAGATTTTAATGTAGTTTTAATTTCTGGATATCTCTTTGAATTTGTTTCACACATTATAGTTCCTCTCTATATTTTTCATTCAAAGTTTCAATCATTTTCCTGTGTTCCTCTTTTTTATATATGTCTTCTATAGATATGCCCAACAATTGTTTCACTGTTTGTGATTTTTACTTTTATCTGAGATATTATTTCTGATCTGATTAATTTTACAGCCTCATGAAGTTGTATCTTTAACTTAGTTACTACCCATTCAGACATATCAGATGCGTGACTTCCATTTTATTCCATGTCTATATTCCCAGACTCTTTCTTTGTGAGCTGGAGGTCTGTATTGCCTTTTTCTCCTTTGTGCTGACATTTTCCTGGGTTCTTTCCAATAAGCTGATTGTGGGGTCCCAGGTGATTCCCACATTGGCTACCCCTCTGCAGTGTAGGTGAATGTGTCAGACATCTGGGTTTCTCTGAACACAGGTTCCTAGGGAGGTATTGGGTCATGGAACAGGCTCCTCCAGACCCACAGATCAATAATGAGATTTCCCTAATGGCCATAAGTGTATGTTGGTAATGCTGCTTCTTCTCTTAGCCTGCATGTCTTTACTGCAACTCCTGCAATGGGGCATGTGCACAAGGATATGTTTGTCCAGTTATCCAAGCCCACAATGGCTGCCCATCAGAAGCAAGCATCTCCAATGGCAGCCTATGAGCACATGGGGCATATGTTACTAGTTCTTCCTGCCAACACTGGTTACCTGAGGGAATCAAGCATCTGGATGGTTTTGAGTAGGCAAGGGTGGGTCTCCCTGCAATAAACATAGGCACATATACTTCACTATGGTATGTTTTTAATTCTTCTCAGAAGAAATCCAGAAGGTAAGAGCTGGGTTGAACTTCAAATCCTAGCTTTTTGAGGAATCTCCATACAGACTTTCACAGTGGTTGCACCAGACTGCATGTCCACTAACTGTGGAGAAGGATTTATTTTTCCCCATAGCCCCTCCACAATTTGATATTGTTTGATTTCTTAATGTTAGCCTTTCTTTCTGAAGTGAGATGTTAGGCCTGTTGTTTTAATTTGCATTTTTCAAATGACTCATGATATTGAAAATTTTTTCCTAACTTTATTTACCATTGGTATTTATTTATCTAAGCAGTGTGCATTCATATCAGATGCCCATTTTTTGGATTGAGCCTTTGAATTTAGGGGATCTGATTTTTAAAATTTCTTTGTTCTATATATAAGTCCTTTGTCTGCTGGGCTGTGGCCTATAATTTTTTCCACTCTGTGGATTGTCTTTTCACTTTGTTGATGATTTATTTTAATGTGCAGAAACTTTTTAATAAGATGAAACCCAAGTTGTTGATTTTTTGATACTTTAACACTTCCTGCGCACTTTTGGTTTTGTTCATGAACTCATTGCCTATGTCTATGTCTTCAAGAGTTCTACCCATTTTCTCTTACAGCGTATTTAGTGTTTCTGGTGAATATTCAGATCTTGGTCTATTTTGGTATTAGTGCATTGTAATAGACATGGGTATAATTTTAGTCTTTATCATATAGAAGAAAGTCAGTTTTTCCAGTGCCATTTATTAAGGAGGCTTTATTCCAGTGAACATGTTTGGCCACTTTGACAAAGATAAGTTGGCTCAGTGTATTTGTATTTGTGTCTACACATTCTAATCTGTTCAACTGATCCTCTGGTCTTTTTTAATGATAGTACCATGTTGATTGTATCATAGCAGTTTATCTTACAGTTTTAAAACAGGGTTTGTAATACCCTCTGATTTGCCTTTGTTCCCCAGAAATGTTTTGCTATTATAGGTCTTTTCTGTGTCAAAATAAATTTTCAGAATGTTTTGTCTAGTTTAGTGGGAAAGATAATGCATTTTAATCAGGATTGCATTCAATCTGCATAACAGTTTTTGTAAGAAATGGTAAGAGTACATATGATTTTATGGTAATCATTGTTCACCATTATGTTGCTTTGAAGTCTTACATTTTGATTCATTGGTTGGAATGGTTTTATTCTGTTTTGTTTGATCTTAATATATGTGATGATATGAATAGTTACTTTGAAGAAAAGACAATATGGCAGCCATTGCTGATTTGATATTGTCTTGCTCTGAAGTCCTACCATGCTTTTGTTTTTCTATTATCATTGGTTCTATCACATTGTGTCTTATTGGATTTTAATATGTATGATAGTATAAACAACTTTGTTATAGAAAATGAGATAATATAGTAGCTATTGTTCATCTTTGGTTATTTGGTTCAGAAAGCCTTGTAGTACTTTCATTCTTTTGAGTGGTTTTATTCTATTTTGTTATGTTTCACATCACTGTGTGTTAAGCTAAGTTCAACTATTTCAAAGAAAGAGACATTATGATAGCCACTGTTAATATCCAATTGTCTTGTTGTGAAGTGCTGTGTTGCTTACATTGTTCTGTTCTGATTTGCTTAGATCTGTCCTCTTTTGTTTTATTTGCTTTAAAATAAAAAAAAAATTCACCTAAAGAAATAAAATAAAATTGCAAGGCTTTTGTTGGAGTTTTGGGGATTTCTATGTGAAGTATTATTTCATCTATGAGTGATGATAATTTAACTTATTTCCTTTTCTACCCTTACCGTTATTTTTATCTCTTCTGTAATTGTTCTGCTAATATTTCCAAAATTGTATTGATTAGGAGTGGTGATAATGTGCATCCTTGTTTTATTCTTAATTTTAGAATGAAAGATTTAGTTTTTGTCTAGTTTTGGCATTGATCAGTCAGTGGTGGCTTTTGTTGTATTGAAATAAAGAAAATCTATTCCAATTTTCTGTAGGCCTTTTTTATCATAAATAGGTATTAAACTTGTGAAAAGCTTTTTCAGCATGTATTAATATGATATTGTGATTTTTGCTTTTGGCTCCTTTGATATAAGTAGTATTTCTATTTATTTGCATATGTTGAATCATCAATACATCTCTGGAATGAATTCCAGTTTGTGTACAATATTGATGATATGGTGCTAGGATCTCATTAAGTAGTTTTGCATCTATGCTCATTAGGGAATTTGGCCTGTAGTTCTATTTTTTTGTTTGGGTCATTGGTTTTGATATCAGGATAATACATGCCTCCAGGAATGAGTTAGGGAATATTCCTTTCCTTTCAATTGCTAAAGAGTTTGCATAATATTGGTATTAAGTCTTCTCTAAATTTCTTGTAGAATTCAGGAGTGAATCCATCAGAACCTGGGCTTTTCTTTGTTGGTAAGTCTCTATATTTTCAATTTCATTAAATGTTATTAGGTTTTTCAGAAATTGTATATATTCTTGATTAAATTTTAGTAATTCATACATATATAGCAATCTGTCCATTTCTTGTATGCTTTTCATCTTAATCGAGTGAAAATTCTTTGTTTTTGTTTTTGAATTTTTTTAATTTTAAAGAGAATAAGACAAATAAAGGAAACATAATAGAACAAAACAGAGAAAAATAAAATTATAAGAATAACATAAGATTTAAGAAAAAAGTCAGCAGAAAATCAACAGTGGCTACCATAATGTCTCTTGTTTTCTTCAAAACAGTTGTCCATACCTTCACACATAATAAACTCATACAAATCAAAATAGTATAAAACAAATCAAAACACAAGAAAAAGAACCTTAAGGACTTTCAAGAACAGACACTAGGAATTCAGTTATGGCTATCATGATGTTTCTTGTTTTCTTCAAAGTATCTGTCCATATCTTCATACATATTGAGCTCAAATAATGGAAACCAGATTAAAACCAATGAAAACCAAGAATAAAAGCATTATTTGCTTTAGAATAAAAATGATGGGATATCATCAATGGTTAACATGGCCTCTTGCTTTATTCAGTGTAGTTGTTAATGCTATCACACATACCAAAATCAATTCTTGTAAACACTTTAGGTGAAGTTCTAATCATATATAAATGTATACATGTACATCTATCCTTTCTATATTAGAGGGAAAAACAAAACAACAAATAAATAACTATAAATAGGAGCCCAAACAATGACAATGTAGGCTTTCTAAACAAGCTGGTAGGAACATAACAATTTTTGTTGTTTTGCATAGTTATCTTCATAAGTCTTATTCTAATTACCAGATATAGTCATGTAAATTTGATCTAACCCTATGGATGTTATCTGTTTTGTTCCAAGAACTAATAGAAATAGTAGTACAATCATATTAGTAATCTTAAGTGTGTGTGTGTATATATATATATATATATATATATATATATATATACAAACTTGTATCTTATTACATTTCTCTACCCTCTTTCCTCCTCATTGTCTGAGTTATTTTTTTTCTCTTTGAGAAGTTTCTTACCCTTTCACATTATTTATTGAATGTTTTGTATTTACTATTTCAGTTTATTACACTAGGGAGACAATATGGTACTTAAACATGTGAGTTTGATATATCTCACTTATGATAATAGCCTCAATTCATATCCATTTACTTATAAAAGCTTCAATGTGGTCTTTCTTTATAACTGAGTATTGTCCCATTGCATAAAAATACCACATTTTTATCCATTTCTCAGTTGATGGACATTTGGTTTGTTTCTAAGATCTAACTATTACAAATTGTGCTGCTATAGACATGGGTGCACTGTGACATGATGTTTTCAGTTCTTCTGGGAATATTTCCAGGAGTGGAATACCTGGGTCAATTGGGATTTCCAATTCCAGCTTTTTGAGGAATGTCCAGACTGATTTCCATAGTGGTTGCACCAGTCTATACTCCCACCAACAGTGCAGAAGTGTTCCTTTTGCCCATAGCCTCTCTAGCATTTGGTATTGGTACTTGTGGTTTTCTTGATCTTGGATATTCTTTGTTGAGTCAGATGGAATCTCAATGTGGTTTTAATTTGTGTTCCATTAACGACCAATGATGTTGAACATTTTTTCATGTATTTATTTGCCTTTTGTATTTCTTCACTGGAGAAATGTGTATTCGCCTCAGATGCCCATTTTTGGATTTGGTCTTTGAATTTTGGGGGCCAGATTTTTTAAATTCTTTATATGTTCTACATATAAAGAATTAAATGTTGTCTGAGGGACAGTTGACAAAGATGTTTTCCCCCAATTCATTGGTTTTCTTTTCACTCTGTTGGAGATTTCTTTTGACATGCAAAAAATTTTAATAAGATGAGATCCCAGATTTTAATTCTGGGAAGTATTTGCCATGCAGTTTGATTTTTGTTCATGAATTCTCTACTTACTCTTATGTCTTCAAGATTTCTACCTACTTTGTCTTCCAGCATATTTAGTGTTTCTTTTTAATATTTAGATCCTTTATCCATTTTGACTCTAGTTATTGCAAGGTGATAGGCATGAGTCTGGTTTTAATTTTTGGAAAGCCAGTTTTTCCAGCACCACTTATTAAAGAGTCTATCTTTCTTCCAATGAGCATGTTTGGCCCCTTTGTCAAAGATAAAGAGGCTGAGTATGTTTGCAGTTATGGTTGTATCTTTTAATCTATTCAATTGTTGTTTAAGTCTGTTTTTATGCCAGTACAATGCCAAATTTGCATAATAACTTTGTAGTATAACATCAAGTTGGAGAGTGTGATGCCTCCTGCCTTGGCTTTGTTGCCTGGAATGCCCTTTGCTATTCTAGGTCTCTTCTGGTTCTATATGAATTTTAGGAATGACTTCTCTAGATTTGTGAGGCATGCTAATGATATTTTGATTAGGCATGATTAAATCTAACAACTTGAGAAGAATGACCATTTTCACAATGTTTGTTCTTCCTATCCATGAACAAGGAATGTGTTTACATTTTCTGAGATCCACTTCTATTTCTTTTTTCAGAATACTGTGATTTTCACAGAATAGATATTTTGCTTCCTTTGTTAGATTTATTCATATATATTTCATTTTTTGGATGCTACTGTGAATGGTGTGGTTCCTCATTTCCATCTAAGTGAGTTTTTTCTTTGTGTAGAGGAATGCTATTGATTTTTGAGTGTTGACTTTGTATCCTACTGCATTACTAAATTTGGCTATTTATTACATTTAGAATTTTTTCAATGGAGTTTTGGGGTCTTCTATACAGATTATAATGTAATCTGCAAATAAAAATAGTTTAACCACTTCCTTTCTTATCCTTATTCCTTTAATTTCTCCTTCTTTTCTAATTGCTCTTGTTAATATTTCCATCACTATATTTAATAGTAGTGGTCATAGTGGATGGCCTTGTCTTGCTCCTGATTTCAGAGAGAAAGCTTTCAGTTTCTGACCTTTTAATATGATGTTGACTGTCAGTTTGTCATAGATGGCTTTAATCAAATTGAGGTCAAAACCATCCAATTTTCCATAGGGTTCTTATCATGAATAAGTATTTAACTTTATCAAAAGACTTTTATGCATCTATTGAGATGGTCATGAGATTTTGATCTTTGGCTCTATTGATATAATATATTAGGTTTATTGATTTGCATATATTGAATCATCCCTGAATTCCTTGGATGAATGCCAGTTGGTCATAGTATATAATCTTTTTGATGACTTGCTACATTCTGTTTGCCAGTATTTTGTTGATGATTTTTGTATATATGTTTATTAGGGCCATTTGTCTGTAGTTTTCTTTTTTTGGTTGGGTCTTTTTCTGGTTTTGAGATTCATGTGACACTTGTTTTCAGGAATGAGTTAGAAAAAATAATTTTCCTTTCAATTTCTGAAAAGTTTGAAGTGTTGGCATTGTTTTCCTTGAATTTTTTGTAGAATTCAGCTGTGAATCCATCAGTACCTGGGCTTTTCTTTGTTGGTAAGATTCCAATTACATTTTCTGTTTCATTAACTGAAATTGGGTGATTCAACCATTTTACATCTTCTTGATTCAGCTGTGGTAATTCATGTATTTCTAGGAATCTGTCCAATTCTTCTTTGTTATCAAAATGCTCAGAGTAAGGTTTTTGAAGTAGGTATTGATGATCTTCTGTATTGCCACATGGTCTGTAGTGATTTCACCCTTTTCATTATATATTGCCTGAATTTGTGTTTTCTCTTTCCTTTTTTAAAAACAATGTTGGGAAGAACATTAAGGAAGCCTGCATCAGACATAAGCTGCCTGGAACCTCCTCCATGGGCCCTCCCTGCCACGGGGAACACCACAGAGGACTGCGTCAGGCATAAGCTGCATGGAACCTCTCTGGTGGGCGCACACTGCCACTAGGAACATAGCAGAAGCCGGGGTTAGGCTTAAGCTGGCTGGAACCTCCCGCATGGGCCCTCCCACCCCTGGGAACATTGTGGAAGCCTGCCCCAGGCTGAAAAGTATCCTGGACTTCTGCTCGGCCCGCCCTCCTACCTGGAACATCAAAAGGCTCCAGTCAGTGTGAAAAAACTTGGAACTTCGCTCCCAGGCTGCAAACTTTGGACCACAGCAGATTAACTGTCAGTGTGGTGAGTATGCCCCTAAAATAGAGGTGTACAAGGGATAAATAGCATCAGTAGAAAACCCCTCCAACTAACTGTAAGACTTTGGTGAGTCTGAAAAGTGTGTGTGTGATCCCCTCCTACACGTAGAAAACATCAGGCAGAGTAAAAATGACAAAACAAAAAAGCAAAATGCAGTTGCAAATATACAGTTCACTAGAAAGCAAGTACTGGAGACATTCAAATAGAGGACCCCAAGAGTAACACACAGGGAATCTCTGAAAAGATAGCAAGTGAAATTAAAAAAAAAAAAAAAACTCCATCAGGCAATAGAGGAAATGAAATTAGAAGTATTCTCCCATGAAAAGATGGAAATAACAATCTTAGTAAAAGAGTTGTTGAATGCAGCTAAAGACAAAATAGAGAAAAAAGTACATGAACATGGGAAATTCATTGAAACCTTGAATGAACAATATAGAAAAGAAGCAGAATTCATGAAACAAACTCAAAGAGACATCCAAGAAACAAAAAAATTCTATTGAAAGCATATAAAACTGCCTAAAGGAAGCTGAGGATAGGATTTCATACCTTGAGGACAGGATCACAATTAGTAATCAGGAAAGGACAGAACATTTAAAAATAACAAAGCAGCATGAAATGACGATCCAGAAGCTTAATGATGATGCCAAGAGCAACAATATAAAAATAATGGGTATTAGCAAAGATAAAGGATTCCAGGCAAATGACATACATAAAGTATTTACAGAAATAATAGAAGAAAATTTCCCAAACATGGAGAAAAAATCTGATATGCAGATAAGTGAGGCACATAGAACACCAAAAAGTCACAATCAACATAAATACACACCCAGACACATAATAATTAAGATCTCAAACACACAGCATAAAAACAGAATACTAAAGGCTGTCAGAAAAAAGACACAACTCATCTATCAAGGAAAGCCCATTAGTGTCACAGAAGACTTTTCAGCACAAACCCTCAAGTCAAGAAGAGCTTGGAGTGAGGTATTTCAAGCCCTGAAAGAAAACAACCTTCAACCCAGACTGATGTACCCAGAAAACTTTCATTCAAATTTAATGGAGAAACAAGATACTTCCATGATGAAGAATAACTGAAGAAATTCACGTCCACCAATCCAATCCTAGAAATAGTATTGAAAGACATACTAGAAAGAGATAAAAACAACCACAATCCCCAAAACAACAACAGAAAGAAACCACCAGGTTGGATAAACAATTAAATAAGGGGAAAAGCAGAAAGAAACAACTGGAACATAACGTAGCTAAGCCAAGCCAGTACATATCGGTGATATCCATAAATATAAATGGCCTCAATTCACCTATAAAAAGAAATAGACTGACAGAATGGATCAAGAAACAGGATCCCACAATATGCTGTATATAAGAAATACATCTGACCCAAAAGAAAAATCATAGATTAAAAGTCAAAGGATGGAAAACAGTATTCCATGCAATATGAACCCAGAAAAAATCAGGGTAGCTATTCTATTTGCAGACAAGTTGAATTTCAAACCTGACATTATTAAAAGAGATAGAGAAAGTCATTAGATACTTGTTAGTGGAAAAATTCAAGAGGAAGAACTAACAATTATAAATATATATGCACCAAATACAGCAGCACCCAACTATATAAAACAGATACTAATGGACATGAGAAACTAAATACCCAAGAACACAATTATAACAGGAGATCTTAACAGCCCATTGTCACAAAGAGATAGATGAACTAGACAAAAATTCAGCAAAGAAATAACAGAACTGAATGATATCTGTGAGCAACTGGACTTAGTAGACGTTTGCAGCATGTTGCACCCAACCACATCAGAATGCACATTCTTCTCAGCTGCACATGGGACATTCTCCAAATAAACCACATATTATCCCATAAAACATTCTTAAGTAAATGCACAGGTATTGAAATCATACCATACATAATATCTGATCATAGTGCACTGAAATTGGAAATTAATGGCAAAAGAAATTGCAAAACCTGCATAAATACATGGAAATTAAATGACAACGTTTTGAACAACCAGTGGGATACCGATGAAATTATAGAAGAAATAAAGCAATACCTACAATTCAATGAAAATATAGAAACAACATATGGTAATATGTGGGATACAATGGAAACAGTCTTAAGAGGGAAATATACAGAAATAAATTGCCATATCAAGAAAACAGAAAGAGCACAAATAAACAAACTAATGCTCCATTTCAAGCTTCTAGAAAAAGAAGAGCAAGCTAAAGCCAAATCTCATAGAAGAGAGGAAATTGTAATGATTGGAGCAGAAATCAAGGCAATTGAAACTAAAAAAAACAATACAAAGAATTAATGAATCAAAAAGCTGTTTTTTGAGAGAATAAACAAAGTTGACAACCCCGTAGCTAACGTTTTCAAGAGAAAAAAAGAAAAAACACAAATTCATGCAATAAGAACTTAAAAAGGAGAAATTATTACAGATCCCATGGAAATTCTAAAGTTCATGAATACCTACTTTGAAAATCTACTCACATAGAATGGAAAACACAGAGGAAATGGACAGATTTCTAGAAACATATGAACTACCAAAGCTCAACCAAGAAGATATAGCAATTTTGAACAACCCAATATCAGCTATTGAAATTGAAAATGTAAGTAAAAACTTACCAACAATGAAAAGCCCAGGTCCAGATGGATTCACAGGTGAATGCTACAAGAAATTTAGAGAAGATTTGATACCAATACACCTTAAACTCTTTAGTGAAGTTGAGAAGAAAGCAATCCTCCCTTATTCATTCCTGGAGGCAAGTATTACTCTGATACCAAAACCAGAGAAAGATCCAACCAAAAAAGAGAAATATATGCCAGTCTCACTAATGAACATTGATGCAAAGATTCTCAATAAAATACTGGCAAATAGAATGCAGCAAATCATCAAGAAGATTATACGTCATGACCAAGTCAGGTTCATTCTAAGAATGCAGGGATGGTTTAACATATGCAAATCAATAATTTTAATACACCACATCAACAGAGCCAAAAAAAAACCCCACATGGTCATCTCAATAGATGCAGAAAAAGCTTTTGACAAAGTTCAACACATGTTCATGATAAAAACACTTGAGAAACTCAGAATACATGGTGTTTACCTCAACCTTATAAAGGAAATCAATGACAAACCAACAGCCAACATTATACTAAATGGACAAAAACTGAAAGCTTTCATTTTAAAATCAGGAACAAGACAATGATGTCCACTATCACCACTCCTTTTCAGTATAGTTCTTGGAACTAGCCAGGGCAATCAGACAATCTCACTGTTTGAATGCCTGCTATGTGTCCTTTAACTTTGTAACTTGAACAACTATATCAAAGATGACAATATGTAATTTATAAACTAGTGATTTCTTAGTGGTTTTTTTCTCTTTTTCTTTCTTTCTTTTAGAATTCTCTATTCTTGCTACCCTTTTTCTCTTTTGCTTCTTTTCTTCTCTTTAAATAACATTTTAAAAATGTATAATTGCTATTGCAAAAAAGAGGAAATAGGAAGTGCTATGAAAGACATAACTGAATGTATATTTTAGTGTATATGATTGACAGTTATATTTCTAAGTTCTTGGATTGTTGAACAGATCTGTTTGCAGTCTCACTGTTTGAGTCTCCACTTTGTGTGCTTTAATTTTGTAACTTGAACAACTATTTCTAAAAGAACAATATATAGTTTATCAACTAGTGATTTCTTACTGATTATCTTTTTTTTTGAAACTCTGTAATATTTCTATCTTTTTACTTTTTTTCTTTTTAAATAAAAAACAATGTTGGCTAGGGTCTTATCAATTTTATTAATTGTTTCAACGAACAAACTATTTGATTCATTAATTCTTTGTATTGTTTTCTTAGTCTCTATTATATTGGTTTCTGCTCAGATCTTTATAATTTCTTCCCTTCTTTTGGCTTTGGGCTTGTATTGCTCTTCTTTTTCTAGACTTTTGAGGTGTAACATCTGGTTGTTTATTTGTGCTTATTCTGTTTTCCTGATGAGGGAGTTCACTGCAATATATTTTCCACAGAGGACCACTTTTATTGCATCCCACAGGTTCTAATAATATGTATTTGTATTTTCATTTACTTTTAAATATTGTTTAATTTCTTCTTTAATTTCTTGTATGACCCTTTGATTTTTCAGGAGTGTATTGTTTAATTTCTATGCATTCTTGGAGATTTTGCTGTTTTTTTTTTGTACCTGGGATCAAACTCACCACCATCTACTTGCAAGCCAGGTGCTTATGCCACACAGTTACATACCTGGCTGCAGTTTCTTTTGTTATTAATTTCCAGTTTTTTAGCACCATGATCAGATAATTTGCATAGGACAATTTCAGTTCTTTGGCATTTACTTAAACATGTTATATGAGTTAGTGTATGGTCTATTTTAGAAAATGTTCCATGTGAAGATGAGAAGAATATATATTCTAATGTTGGGCAGAACACTCTGTACACTTCTACTAAGTCCATTTGTTCACAAGTTTGATACAATTCTGTTACTTTTTGCTGGCTTTGTGTCTAGTTGATCTGTGTCTGTGTCAAAGGGATGTTAAAGATTCCTATTATCATTGTGTTACTGCTTATTTGATTTTTCATTTTTATTATCATTTGTTTTTCATAGTTGCATGCTTCCATATTTGTTGCATATATATTTAGGAATGTTATGTCTTCCTCTTGAATTTTTCCCCTAACTAGTATCTAGTGCCCTTATTTACCTCTTCTGATCATTCTAGCTTTGTAGTTCACATTGTCTGCAAAACGTACAGCTACCCCTGCTTTTTTTTCATTCCAATTGCAAGAAGTATTGTACTTCATTGTTTGAATTTCAGTTTATTAATTTCCTTTTGTTTTAGATGGGTTTCTTGTATGCAGAATACGGTTCCACATTTGTTGATCAATTCTGTCTGTTTCTTTTAATTGGTGAATTGAGGCCATTTACATTAATGGTTATAACTTATATATACTGGCTCATTTTTGTCATGTTAGCTTTCTGCTGTTGGTTCTTTACCTTTCCCATCTGTCTGCTCTGCTTAGTAGCTTTTTCTGTTGTTGTTCTTGGAGTTGTGATTGTTTTTAGGTCTATCTAAAATACATTTCAGTATTCTTTGCAAGATTGATTTGGTGGTCATGAGATTCTTTAGCTGTTCTTTGTCATAGAAATATCTTATTTCTCCATCAATTTTAAAGAATGGTTTTCCTCAGTACCTCAGTCTGTGTTGGAAGTCATTTTCCTTTAGGATTTGTAATACTTCTCTACATATTCTTCTTGATTTCACTGTGTGTGTTGAGAAGTCTGATGTGATTCTAAGGGACTTTCCTTTATAGATGACCTGTGTCTTTTCTCTAACAGCTTAAAATATTCTACTCTTATGTTGAATATCTTGGCTGTTGATTATTATATGTCTCAGTGTAGATTTATTTTGGTTATGGCTACTCGGAGTTCTGTATTCTTCACTAATCTGTGTATCAATTTCCTTTCCCATGTTTGGAAATTTTTCTGCTATTATTTCTGAAAAGAGTCTTTTGGTATCATTTATGTTGTCACCTTCTTTTTCATTTAAACCTATCAATGTTATAGTTATGTTATTTTATTTGCATCATCTTTCATCTGCTGAATTGTTATTTTCTGGTTCCTTGCTATTTTTAACAGAAATTTCCTTTCTTATTCACTAGCTTCAATTTGTCTTCTAGGTACCAAAGCCTATCTTCACATTTATTCATGCTATTTTGCCAGGTTTCAATGGTTCTTTATTTTTATTTTTTGAATTCCTGGATGTCTCCTTGAATTTGTTTCCTGTACTCTATTGTTTTCTTATGTTGTTCATGCAAGGCTCTCATCTTTTTGCAGTGTTCCTCAACTTTTTTACCTAGGTCTTCTTTAGACGTGTTCAGCATTTCTTTCATTATGTATAACATTTCTTTTGCCTGGTAAATTATTTCTGATCAGTTAACTTCATGGAGTTGCTTCTTTACTTTAGTTGTTGTCATTTCAGAAGTTTCATGTGTATGGCTTACATTTTCTTCGATGTCCATATCTCCTAGGCTTGTTTGGGATGGGCTGGAGATTTGAGGTTGCATTTTAATTTTTCATTTTGTCATTTTCCTTTATTCCCTGGCTCCCTAGTGGCACTTAGAGATGCCCCAGAAGGCAAGTGTGCATTGGGTGGATCCTCACTACTCCCCACGTGGTTCTCCAAAGTACCCTAGAAGCTTGAGGTCACTGGGCATGGCCATTCCATGTTCTGAGTGTTGTACTAAAGCTGAATGTTATTTGGAGATTACTGGGAAAACTTTCAGCTCATGCCATGTGGCACACCAAAGCTCCCTGGCTAATTGGTGTCCCTGGGTGTGGATCAACCAGATTCCAAGCAAAGACCTGCCACTCCACAGATTGGTAGGGATTGCTGTGGTAATGTTCTGCTCACAGGCAATAGGTTCTGGCTACCTGGAGGATGTTTGGTGGGGCTCAGCCAAGGACCAAGTGATGACCCAAAGTTCCAGCAATGTTCAGATTGCTGCGTGGGGACGTACCAGGTTCTACACAGAGCCCCACAGCTGCACAGTTAGGTAGGGATAGCTATGGCAGGCTTCAGCTCACACACAGCAGATCCATGCTACCTTGAAGTCACTGGACAGGGTCCAGAATGATTACCCAGAGGTCCTTCAGTGTTTGGGGATGCTGGTTTGAGGCCTATCAGGTTCCAGACAGAGTCCCAGGGCTTCACAGCTACTTGAGGATTGCTATGGAATGCTTCAGCTAAGTGTGGCAGCTCCCTGCTCTAAAGTATGTACTGATATTGTTAAAATATCTAGTATATAATAAGATATGGTCATAGAATATCCAAACAATATTAGCACAAACCTTTCTTTTTAGTGAGAGAATTACTAGTATACCTATTTTGTATTAATTTATTTTTCCTTCCTTCTTTACCCTGATAACCCACTCTTGTTCCTCTTTCCTTTTGAATACTTTCTACCCACTTCACAATATCTGTTGTATATTTTGGTCCTTATATACTTTTCAATCTCTCCCACCAGAGAGACAACATGATGTTTATACAAGTGAGTCGCACTTATTTCACTTATGAGTATGGTCTCCAGTTGCATTCATTTACCTATAAAAATCTCAAGATTATCCTTTTTTGTGGCTCAGTAGTATTCTATTTTATACAAAGCCCACTTCTTTTAGTACATTCATCAGTTCTTGGGCATTTTGGTTGTTTCCATGATTTATCTGTTACAAATTTTGCTGTTTAAACATTGATAGAGCTATTCCATTGTGACATGATTGTTTTAATTCTTCTGGGATGATACCTTGAAGAGGAATACTTGGGTCCTAGTTTTTTGGAGAATATCTGTACTGATTTCCACAGTGGTTTCAGTAGTCTACACTCCCCCACCAACATTGCAGAAGTGTTTCTTTTCCCCAAAGTCCCTTTAACATTTGTTGTCATTGGTTGATTTTTTGAAGATAGACATTCATTTTGGAGTGAGATGGAATCTCACTGTTGTTTTGATTTGCATCTCTCAAATGACCAAAGACGCTGAACTTTTTTTTCCATATATTTATTTCCCATTTGTTTTTCTTCATCTGAAAATTTTTTATTCATCTCAGATGCCCATTTTATGAGTGGGTCTTTCAATTTGAGGGAGGATGTGATTTATTCCAGTTCTTTGTATGTCCGAGATAGAAGTTATTTCTCTGAGAAACAATCAGTTGTAACTTTTCCCCATTCTGTGGGTTGTCTTTCACTATGTTAGTGATTTATTTTGTTATGCAAATAATTGTGTTACCTTATGTTTCAAACAGTGATGGAGTTTCCCATTTTCAACACAGCCTCTTCAGCATTTGTTACTCTTTTGTTTTCTCAATGATTGCAATTCTTGCTAGAGTAAAATGGGATCTTTACATTGTTTTAATATTCATTTCTCTAATGGCCAAAAATATTGTGCATATTTTGAAATATTTGTTGACCATTTGTGTTTCTTTCACTCTGAATTTTCATTCTTTTTTATCATTTGTTGACTGAATCTTTAGTTTTAGAAAGTTTCAGTTATTGATTTCTTTTTATATTTTTAGATAGTAGACACATGAAGAGTAGATGACCATTTTTTTTCCTAATTTGTAGGTTTGATCTTCATTGTATTGATTGATTCTTTCACTGTATAGAAGATTTTAGTCTTATATAACACTATTTGTTGATTCTTGCTGTTATTTCTCATTGAATCCAGGTTCTATTGAGTAAATCCTTTGTTGTCCCAAACTGAGTTTTATATTTTAGATTTCTGTCTCCACATGTTTTAGGATTTTTTTTTCTAGTTTTGTAAAGTATTTTGTTGGTATTTTGACTGGAATACATTGAATCTATATAATAGTTTAATTTGACAATATTTATTTTGCTTATTCAGAATCAGTGGACATCTTTCTGTTTCTTGATGTGTTTAATCTTTTGCAGAGTACAGCAGATTTGTTCATAGAGGTACTTCACTTCTTTGGTTATGTAAATTTATGAATTTCTTTATATTATAGATGGATTTCTTGTATGCACCATATGTTTCCATGTTATTCCTTCATCGATTCTGCCTGTCTATTTTAATTGGTGAGCTGAGGCCATTTACATTAATGGTTATAACTGATATATACTGGCTCATTTTTGTTATGTTAACTTTCTTTATCTTTCCCCTCTGTTTCTGTTCTCTGCTTAGTAGCTTTTTTCTGTTGGTGTTCTTGGAGTTGTGGTTGTTTTTAGGTCTATCTAAAATATATTTCAGTATTCTTTGCAAGATTGGTTTGGTGGTAATGAAATTATTCAGCTGTTCTTTGTCATGGAAATATCTTATTACTCCATCAATTTTAAAGAACGGTTTTTGAGGATACATCAAACTGGGTGGAAATCATTTTCCTTTAGGATTTGGAATACTTCACTCCATGATCTTCTTGATTTCATTGTATGTATTGAGAAGTCTACTGTGATTCTGATGGGATTTCCTTTATAAGTAATATGTGGCTTTTCTCTAATAGCTTATAATATTCTATTCTTATGTTGAGTTTCTGGGCTGTTGAATTTTATATGTCTGTGTATAGATTTATTTTGGTTATGGCTACTCAGAGTTCTATATTCTTCACTAATCTGTATATCAATTTCCTTTCCCATGTTTGGGAAATTTTCTGCTATTATTTCTAAAAAGAGTCTTTTGGTATCATTTGTGTTGTCAATTTCTTTTTCATTTACACCTATCAATGCATATTATTATACTTTGCACCATCTTGCATCAGTTGAATTGTTATTTCCTGGTTCTTTGCTATTTTTAACAGACCTTTCTTTTCTTTTTCACTAGCTGTGGTTTTTCTTCCAGCCCAAAACTCTATCTTCATATTTATTCATGCTGTTTTGCCAGCTTTCAATGTTTTTTTATTTCTATTTTTTGAATTCCTGGGTTGCTCCTTGAATTCATTTTCTTTTTTTCTCTTTTTCTTTTTTTATTTTAAAGAGACTAAAACTAAAGAGGACAGATCTAAGAAGATCAGAACAGAACAATGTAAGCAACACAGCACTTCACAACAAGACAATTGGATATTAACAGTAGCTATCATAACATCTCTTTCTTTGAAATAGTTGAACTTAGCTTTACACACTATAATGTCAGACATAACAAAGTAGAAAAAACAACTCAAGAGAATGGAAATATTCTAAGGCATTCTGAGCCAAATAACCAAAGATGAACAATGGCTGCTATATTATCTCATTTTCCATAGAAATTTTGTTTTTACAATCATACATATTAAAATCCAATAAGACACAATGAGATAGAACCAATGGTAATAGAAAAAGAAAAGCATGGTAGGACTTCAGAGCAAGATGATATTAAATCAACACTGGCTGCCATATTGTCTTTTCTTCAAAGTAACTATTCATACCATCACATATATTAAGAGCAAACAAAGCAGAATAAAACTATTCCAACCAATGAATGAAAATATAAGTCTTCAAAGCAATATAATGGTGAACCATGATTAACATAAAATCTTCTGTACTGTTACCATTTCTTAAACTAGGGAGACTATATGGTACGTATACATATGAATTTGATTTATTTCACATTTGAGTATGGATTGAAGTTGCATCCATTTATTTATAAATATCTCAATGTGATAATTCTTTATAGCTGAGTAGTACTCCATGATATAAAAGTACCACAATTTTTTTATCCATTCCTCAGGTGATGGGCACTTAGGTTGTTGCCAAGATCTGGCTATTACAAATTGTGCTGCTATAAACATGAGTGCACATATATCACTGTGGTAAGATGTTTTCAGTTCTTCTGGGTATACACCTAAGAGTGGAAGAGCTGGGTCAAATGGGACCTCCAACCCCAGCTTTTTTAGGAATCTCCAGATTGACCTCCAAATGGTTGCACCAGTCTACACTCCCACCTAAAGTGCAGAACAGTTCCATTTTCCCCACAGCCTCTCCAGAATTTGTTGTTGGTAGTTTTGTTGATCCTGGCCATTCTTTCTGGAGTGAGAAGGAATCTCAGTGTGGTTTTAATTTGCATTTCTCTAATGACCAATGATGATGAACATTTTTTCATGTATTTATTTATCATTCATGTTTCTTCATCTGAGAACTCTGTGTTCATCTCGGATGCCCATTTTTGGATTGGGTCTTTGAATCTCAGAGATCTGATTTTTTTTTAATTCTTTATAAATTCTAGACAGAAGCCCTTTGTCTGAGGGTCAGTTCACTAAGATTTTTCCCTGTTTGTGGCTTTTCTTTTCACTCTGCTGGAGATTTCTTTGGACTGGCAGAAACTTTTTAATAAGACATGATCCCAGTTATTGATTCTAAGAAGAATTTCCCTTGCAGTTTGGTCCTTGTTCATCAATTCTCTACCAACACCCATGTCTTCAAGATTTTTTCTTAATTTGTCTTTCAACAGATTTAGTGTTTCTGTTTTAATATTTAGATCTTTGATCCATTTAGATTTTAGTTTTGTACATGGTGACAGGCATGGGTCTAATTTTGGTTTTCAGTGTATGGAATACCAGTTTTTCCAGCACTATTGACTAAAGAGACTGTCGTTTTTCCAGTGAACATGCTTGGCCCCTTTTTCAAAGATAAGTTGCCTCAGCATGTTCATAGTTGTATCTTCTAGAATATTCCATTGATCTTCTGGTCTGTTTTTATTCCAATACCATGTTGATTTTATTACAGTAGCTTTGTAACATAACTTCCAAGTCAGGGATTGTGATGCCTTCTTCCTTGACTTTGCTGCTTAGAATTGCCTTTGCTATTCTAGGTTTCTTCTGGTTCCAGATGAATTTTTAAGAGTGATTTCTCTAGGTCAATGAGTTATGTTAGTGGTATTTTCATTGGGATTGCATTGAATCTGTATAACAATTTTGGAAGAATGGCCATTTTCACAATATTTATTCTTCCTATCCATGAACAAGTGATATCTTTCAGTTTACTGAGGTCCTCTTCAATTTTTTTTATTCAGAGTATTATAATTATACCTGTAGAACTCTTTCACATCTCTTGTTAGATTAATTCCTAAGTATTTCATTATTTGGATGCTAGTGTGAAGGGTGTGGCTTCTCTTATTTCTCTCTCAGCGATTTTGTTGTTAGTGTATAAGAATGCTATTGATTTTTGAGTATTGACTTTGTATCCAGCTGCATTACTGAATTCACTTATTATATCTAGGAGACTTTCAATGGTGGTTTGGAGGTCTTCTGTGTAGATTGTCAAGTCATCTGCACATAATTATAATTTAACTTCTTCTTTTCCTATCTTTACTCCTTTTATTTCTCTCTTGTGTATTTGCTCTGGCTGGTATTTCCAGGACTATGTTGAATAGGAGCAGTGATAAGGGACATCCTTGTCTTGTGCCTGATTTCAAGGTAAAGGCTATCAGTTCTTGGCCATTTAATATGACACTGTCTATTGGTTTGTTGTAGATGGCTTTTATCATATTGAGGTAAAGACAATCTATTCCAATTCTCTGTAAGGTTCTTATCATGAAGGGTGTTGGATCTTATCAAAAGCTTTTTCTGCATCTATAGAAATGATCATGTGATTCTTACTTTTTGCTCTATTGATACGGTTGATTAGATATATTGATTTACATATGTTGAGCTATCTTGGGATGAATCCCACTTGGGTGTTGTGCATAATCTTCTTTATTTGCTGCATCCTGTTTGCCAATATTTTATTGTGGATTTTTGCATCTATGTTCATTAGGGAGATTGGCCTGTAGTTCTTTTTAGTTGGGTCTTTCTCAGGATTTGGTACTAGAGTGATATTTGCTTCCAGGAATGACTTAGGGAGAATTGCTTCTTTTTCAGTTTGATTGAAGAGTTTGAGGAGCGTCAGCATTAAATATTTTTTATATTTATTGTAGAATTCTGCAGTGAATCCATCTGGGTCTGGGCTCTTCTTTGATGATGCACATTAATAGAAATTGTGTTATTCAGCAGTTTTGCCTCATTGATTCAGCTTTGGTGGTTCATATGTTTCTAGGAATATGTCCATTTCTTCTGTGTTTTTGAATCTATGAGAGTAAAGGTTTTCAAAATAGTTGTTGATGATCTTCTGTATTTCCACAGGGGCAATAGTGATTTCACCATTTTCATTCTCTATTGTGTGAATTTGAGTCTTTTCTTTCCTTTTCTTAACTAGGTTGGCTAAGGGCTTATCAAATTTATTTATTCTTTTGAAGAACCAACTTTTTGATTCATTGATTCTTTGTATTGTTTTATTGGCCTCCATTGCATTAATTTCTGCTCTGATCTTTATAATTTCCTCACTTCTTTTGGCTTTAGGCTTGGGTTGCTCTTCTTTTTCTAGATGTTTGAGGTGTAATATCAGGTCGCTTATTTGTGTTCGTTCTGTTTTCCTAATGTGGGAAATCAGTGCAATAAATTTTCCTCTGAGAACCACTTTCATTGCATCCCACAGGTTCTATTAAGTTGTATTTGTCCTTTCATTTGCTTGTAGGTATTGTTTAATTTCTTCTTTAATTTCCTCTATGACCCTCTGATTGCTCAACAGTTTATTATTTATTTTCCATGTGTTTATGTTGTTTTTGCAGTTACTTTTATCATTGATTTCTAGTTTCATGGTGCTATGATCCAATAACAAGCATGGGATAATTTCAATTTTTTGCATTTTCTTAAATATGTGCTGTGGGTTAGTATATGTTCTATTTCAGAGAATATCCTATGCACTGCTGAGAAGAATGTATATTCTGATGTTGTTGGATGGAACACTCTGTATACGCCTATCAAATCCATTTGTTCACATGTGTGATTCAGTTCTATTATTTCTTTACTGATTTTCTTTCTGGTTTATCTATCCCTTCATGTCAATGGTGTGTTAAGGTCTCCTGTTATAATTGTGTTATTGCCTATTTGATTTTTCATTTCTGTTAATACTTGCTTTGTGTAATTGGGTGCTCTGCAATTTGGTGCATATATATTTAAGATAGTTATCTCTTTGACTTGTGGATATCCCCTAACTAGTATGTAGTAACCTTCTTTATCTCTTTGGACCATTCTTGGATGAAGTTAACATGGTCTGCAAACAGAATAGCTATCTCCACTTTTTTTTTTGAGTTCCTGTTGCATGGAGTATTGTTTTCCATCCTTTGACTTTCAGTTTGTGAGTTTCCTTTTGGGTTAGATGGGTTTCTTGTAGACAGCATATGGTTGGACACAGTTTCTTGATCCATTCTGCCAGTCTGTTTCTTTTAATTGGTGAATTGAGGCCATTTATAGTGATGGCTATATCTGTTGTATATTGGTTTATTGTTGACATGTTCTTTCTGATATTATATTTTAACTTTCCATTCTTTTTAGTTGTCTGTCTTGCTTAATGGTTTTTTCCTATGTGTATCTAGAATGTCTTTCAGTATTCTTTGTAGGATTGGTTTGGTGATCATGAAGTTCTTTAGCTGTTCTTGTCATGAAAGTATCTTATTTGTCCATCCATTCTGAAGGACAGTTTTGCAGGGTAAATCAGTCTGGGTTGGAAGTCATTTTTCTTTAGGATCTCAAACACTTCAGTCCATGCTCCTCTTAACTTAATTGTTTGTATTGAGAAGTCAGCTGTGATTCTGATAGGTTTTCCTTTATAGGTGATCTGTCTTTTCTCTCTAACATCTTTTAACATCTTTTCTGTTCTTATGTTGGATTTCTGGCATTGTGATTATTATATATCTGGGTGTAGTTTTGTTTTGGTTATGGCTATTTGGAGTTCTGTATGCTTCACTAATCTATATGTCAATTTCCATACTCATGTTTGGGAAGTTTTCAGCTGTTACTTCTGTAAATAGCGCCTTGATATCATTTGTGTTTTCCCCTTCTTTTTCATTTATCCCTATTAATGTTATGTTGCTTCTCTTTGCATCATCTTGCAGCTGTTGAATTGTTATTTCCTGATTTCTTTTTTAGAAGATCTTTCCTTTCCTGTTGACTAACTACAATCTTATATTCAAGGTCTGATATTCCATCTTCACTTTTGTTGAGGTATTTTTGCAACTTTCAATAAAGTTTTTGATTTCTTGTATATCTTTTTGAATCTGCTTCATGCATTCTGATTGTTTCTTAAACTGTTTATTCAGGGATTCCATCATTTTGCTTTTTTCCATTAATTTTTTAGCTGGTCTTTGTTGGATGCATTCAGTATTTCTTTCACTACTTTTATCATTTCTTCTTTCCTGAGAGTTTATTTCTGATTAGAGTTCCCTCATAGCTTCCCATACTTGCTTCTTTATTTCAGTTGATATCATTTCAGGCATTTCAGGTGTATGTGTAGTATTTTCTTCTATGTTCATGGCTTCTAGGTTTTCTTGGGTTGGACTGGAGGTTTTAGATTGCATTTTGGTCTTTCATTTTGTCATTTTCCTATATTTCTGTGTTTCCAGTGATGTTCCAATGCTTTCCCTGGATGTGTTGGGAATTTCCTCCTGCATCCTCAGCCACTGGGACTTGCATGGCTCTGGCTACCTTTATGTGATGGGCCTGTTTTCCTTGGTTGAAACAAGGTCACTGGGCATGCAACCACTGGAGCCTAGTGTAGTGTCTTAAGGGGGCTTGGCGGCACCCAGCTGCTGGGATTGATGTTCCAAACTTTTCCCGGACCTGCCCTGGTGAGCTGCAACTCACCTAGCGATGGTGGAGTGGGCCTGGCTCCCCTGGTTGCGAATTTGTTTTCTGTACTCCATTTTTCTCTTATGCCATTCATGCAAGGCTAGCATCTTTTTGCAGTGTTTCTCGATTTTTTTTGCCTAGGTCTTCTTTATATGTGTTCAGCATTTCTTTCATTATGAATATCATTTCTTTTTCCTGGGAGATTAATTCTGATCTGATTTCCTTTATATCTTCATGGTGTTGCTTCTTTTTCTTTGGTACTGGGGATCGACTCACGACCTCACACTTTCCAGGCAGGCACTTATGCCATTGAGCTAAATCCCCAGCACAGTGGTGTTGCTTCTTTACTTCAGTTGCTGTCATTTCAGAAGTTTTATGTCTATAGCTCTCATTTTCTTCTAAGTCAATCTCCTAGACTTGTTTGAATTGGACTGGAGGATTGAGTTTTCATTTTGATCTTTAATTTTGTCATTTTTCTGTATTCCTTCATTCCCTGGTGGCATTTACAGACTCCCCAGAAGGCAGGTGTGAACTGGGTGGACCCTCATTATTCCCCATTTGGTTCTCTGAAGTATTACAGCTTTTTAAGATCACTTGGCATGGCTGTTCCATGTTCTGAGTGTTGTAGTAAAGATGAAAGTTACGTGGAGTTTACTGGGAAGACTTCAACTCACGCTATGTGGCACACCAAAATTCCCTGGCTCATTGGAGTCCCAGGTTCCAAACAAAGAGCCACCACTGCAAAGCCTAGTAGGGATCATTGTGGTAAGGTTCAGCTCACATGCAGTAGTTTTTGACTACCTGGATGTTGCATAGAGGGGCTCAACCAAGGATCAAGTCATGACCCAAGGTTCCAGCAGTGATCAGAAATGTTGTATGGGGACCTACTAGCTTCTAAGAAGAGCCCCATCGCTGCGCAGTTAGGTAAGGATAGCTATGGCACACTTCAGCTCTCACACGGCAGCTCCATGCTACCTTGAAGTCACTGGCAAGGGCACAGCAAGGACCAGAGTGATTTCCCAGAGGTCCAGTAGTGTTCCAAAATGCTGGTTGGCACCTACCATGATCTAATCAGAGCCCCATGGTTGCACAGTTAGGTAGGGATTGCTATGGCAAGCTAAAAACAAAACATTGGAGACATTATGGGACTTCAAAAGAAGATAATAGTCAAAATGAATGGGTATCATAATGAATCTCATTGTCTTGAAAGTAGTTGCCTATACACTCAGAATTGATACTATCAAACAAAACAGATTCAAATAAAATCATTCAAGATAAGTCAGTGAAAGCAAAACAGAGCTTCAAAATAAGTTAATAGAAAAAAATGGTTATCATAGTATATCCTGCTATGTTTGGAATAGCTGTCCATGCCATTAAATCTAGTACAAGTAGACACACTGCAAAAGAATATAACCAAACTAAACAGAGTGATGAAAACAATATGGGTTTCAAATCATGATACAATATTAACAATGTCCACTGCCTTCCCTTTTTAGACAGTTGCTGTCCTTGCACTGTCACAGGGTGCATCATACATTTTGTATCTCACTAACTCCTATAGTTTTTAGATTAGGGAGGCAACTCACTATAATACTAAACCTAACTTATATGTTGAGCTTCTATCAACCAAGTTGCAGACAGTTTTGCAAAGTCTGATCCAGTCCAAGTCCTCGATTTAGGAACTCTTGATGTTCCTTTCCCTAAGTATAGTGGTCAATTTGTAAAAAAAATCACTAACACAAATTTTCCCATAAGTGGGGTTATGCCAATGCAATTCAATCAGCTACAGTAGTAGTAGTCTAATCAATTACAGCTGTATGTATCACGGTTTGTTCAGACAGGTAAGAATAAGGAATAATTCTAGAGAAAATAGGTATGTCTGTGAGGGAAATATGTATGAGCAATGAAATGAAAAAAACTTATGCAGAGGAATTTATGTGTTTAAAAAATGAATAAAACGGTTGGAACTTTGGGTGCTGGAGAACAGGTGGCTTTCTCGCTGCTCTGGTGAGCAGCTGGTGGCCTGGCAAACCACTGGCACACCAGGGCAAGAACTATCAATGACTCCTAAGCTCTGCATCATGTTGGAACTTTGGGTGCAGGGAAATAAGGCTGCCTGCTGGCCGGTCTGTAAGCAGCTAGGGTCCTGCCAGTTTGAGGGCTAAGAATCAGACATTGATCCATATCCCCCTCCCCCCATTAGCAAATAGGAACTGGCGGTCTGAGTATCATTTTGGAGGATGAATGTATACAGTGTGGCAAGTAAGGGAGATTTCTTTCTACCATCTCTTTGAAGGCAAATATTTTTATCACTGTTTTGCTCAGTTTTGATTGATGGTACTGCTTTATTCTTCTGTTTTTAAAAGTTCAATATTTCCTTCTATTTTCCTCTATTTGATTGAAAGAACAGCTAATGTGAACAAAATGGGCTGTACTATTGAGCCCATTGCTTGTGTCCTGGTGACCTGCTCTGAGGTTCTGTGATAGTTTCATTGCAGTGCAATCGCATGGGTTTATTCTGTCTTGTTCTGCCGTACTTTGCTTCCTTAAATATAAATAGATAAGAAAGTGACAAAATACCTCCAAAAATCTCCCAACTCCACCAAAGCTGATTCATGTATCATGGATGAGGAGAAACTCAAGAACAAGGCAACAGAATTATATAAGGTGATTAAAAGTATATAACAACAACAAAACAAGTCAGTAAGGTACTGAGCAACTTGAAACAGGATATAATTAAGCAAATAATGGACTTAAAAAGTAAAAAGAAGAAAAGAAAGTCTCTAGATTATATGGCTGCATGTATGTTTAAGTGTGTAGGATTGAAAACCATGCTGCTAAGTTGTTACTGGATCATTGAACTTCTTTGCAGTCTCACTCTTTGAGTGTCCACTTTGTATGCTTTAATTTTGTAACTTTAACAACTAGGTCCAAGAAGACAGTATGAAATTTATCAACTAGTAATTTCTTACTGCTTTTTTTTCTGAGATTCTGTATTGTTTCTACCCCTTTTTCTGTTTTGCTAATTTTTGTCTTTAAATAATTTTTTTAAAAAAATGAATAAAGCAGTATGCTGATAATATTGCCTAAGGGGTTTGAGGTGATTAAATTAGAGATCTTAGATGAGAGGAAGAACCAGGTATATATGAAATCAGAGCCATGAGAGAAGAAATACACAATGATGACAACTTAATAAACACAGTAAACCAGATAAGAGCATAAGAAAGTCTGACATTACTAAATTAGAGGCATACAAAACTTAAGCCTATAGAATGTTCAATGTGAATACAGATTAATTATTTCAATGAGATATTGCATAGTTCTTCATGAGAAGCTATGTGGTATGGGAAAGAGAAAATAGGACGACAATGGATCCCAATAACGGTGAAGATATGTTATATATTTATTTAGAAGTGGGTAACAGGAGAAAAACTGGGTACAAAATTGGTACTGCAAAATGTGGATGGAAATATGCTATAATTGATACAAACATTAGAGAAAAAGGGAGTCAAAAGTGAGAGAGGAAAGAAAAAATTGAGAATGAATAAGACACAGGAGAAAGAATTCAGGTGAATTGAAATGCATTAAGCTAAGAGGCATACAAAAGGACAGGACATGGGAGAATTCCTTTACCTTTCATAAACTATATTAGGACAAAAAAACAATAGAAAGACATGCATATATACACAAGCAAGCACACACATAAAAGAAAACAGACAAAATAATCAATTAAAACTACAGAAGAAAGTGTAGAGATAGGAAAACAATGATGAATTAAAACAAATTAAATGAAATATCAAAACAATATGATCCAATAAAGACGAATAAAATAAAGTTTTCTATTGTTTTGGAAGCATGACTCTTTTCCTCCAAAAAGGGTTAACGGCAGAACTCAAGCCAGGATGTGCCTCAGTTCACACCGAAAGAGTAAGGTGGTTGTCCACCTTTAGAACAGTGCTTATATGCATATTGTCAATAGGATTAACAATCAGTATGCTGACTTCATTTTTGTCATTTTTCTTCACTGTAAGGTATTTTTTTTTCTCATTTTTTGGTAAAAAGGAAAATATTGGGTGAATCAGTGCCATTCGTCTACTGAGGGAGGACCACACCAGGCTTCACCAGGAGGTGATCCCGGCCTGGAAACTATGGCTGTGCTAGAGTTGCTGCCATAGTGGGGACAGTCAGCCCCAAGCCTCTCTCTGTGAGTCAGGGCCATTTGTGGACTGTGAGGGGAGAGAACCAGGCCTCAGCAGGAGGTGATCCCCCTGAAAACCATATCATTTTCATTGTATATTGGGGGTGGCTTTTATTCTCTTTGGCTTTGCTTATGTTAAATATGATGGAATGAGAAGGTATTTAAAAGATAGCAAGACATATTATGGCAGCCATTTTGCATTTATTGTTTGCTTGTTTTGAAGTCCTTTATTGCATTCATTTTGTTTTGTTTTTATTGTTTCTATTCTATTGTGTTCTGTTCAGTTTTTACTATGTCCAAAGCTATCTATAGATATTTTGAAGACGATAAAAGGCATATTGTAACTATTCTTGATTTCATAAGATTTTGAAGTCCTGTATCACTTATACTGGTTTATTTTGATTGGTTTTATTCTGTTTTGTTTTCCTTGGTTTTATCCTCTTTAAAACAAAAAAAAACCATTGATATTCAAATCCAGGAGTAGAGCACTATGGTTAATCTCCACATGAGTAAAATAGCTCCATAAATTATTTGCAAATCTTTAAAAAGGGTATTTGTTTCTTTTTTATTTACTCAAATTTATTTTAATTATTATGAACTTGTGAATATTTACTTTATACTTAATATTATAATAAAGACAACTTTACTGTTTTTCTCAAATTATTCCCACTTTTGCCATGATTATATTTTTTGACTGACACTTGTGTCATTTAAAATATTGATAACAGTGTTTGTGTATGAACATGTGTGTGGATTAGTGTATGGATTAGAGTGTGTATCTTTGTATGTTTGTGCTTAAGCATTTCTTTTCTTTCTAGCTTATGTTGTATACTTAAGTCTCAGTCCTTTAATAAAAGATCTTTAAAGCAGCTTTTATTTCCTTAATGGGTAATACTATTTGACACCATTTTCTTGATATTTTCTGTGTTCATTTTTTTTGAATTGTATTGCTTCTAGCTCCTCTTAACAGGACATATGTTTTTATTCAAACTTCTGCATATGCATATGTTTTTATTCAAACTTCTGTATATGCATTTTTTATATTCTATTTTCTGGATCAACATTAAACTAAATATGGCTTCAAAATGATGTCTTCAGCTCCAATGCATTGCCACAGAAGTAATCCTCTCCTCCTCTTGTGAGTCTATAACCAAGTATGAAATTTTCTTTATATCATCTCCCATTACTTTACTCAATTATGTAATTCCAGTAAATATAAATAGTAGTTTCAAAATTTGTTAAGCTTTCCCTTATATTGGATTACTTTATTTACTATATTATAATGCTTATAAATGGTTTCTTGTGTCTTCAATTTGCATAATTCCTTTCACTGTTAAAGATACTTAGAATATTACTCTTTCATGCTGTCTCATCTTTAGTAAGGTTTTATCATATATTTGTAATAAAGTTAGATTCCTTTTCCTATGCTTCTTATACTGAGATCTCCATAAGTGTTAGGTGATTTTTAAAATGTTATATATTAAAATTATTATTTGCTTTTTAAATTCTTTAATTTTTAAAAATTCATGCTCATCAATTGATCATGAAAATACTATACACAATATATATTTTGCTTAAAAAATTATTTGTGTTTCACCTATCCATCCTTCACCACACTGATTCCATGACAAGTACATATGCTCTACAATTTTGCTTTATAGAGAATGTCATATAAGTGGAATCAAACAGTATGAAGATTTTTTAGTTTGGTTCTTTGTATTTAACAATAAGCATTTGTGGTTTATCCAGTTCTTTGAGTAGCTTAATAACACATTTTCTTCTCACTGTTTTCCTCCTCTCCTGCAACATGCCTCCTCTTCCTCCTCCTTCTCCCCTTCCTTCTCTTCCTCCTCTTTCACGTCCTTGCCTTTATTTTTTTTGGCATTAGTGTAAAACCTAGGGCCCATGCCAAGCAAAGAGTCTATCCTAGAGCTGCAGCCCTAGCCCAAACTTGTCTTCATTTCTGGATGGTATTCTATTCTCTGATGATAACTTCTTGGCTGCTTCTAATATTTAGAAATTTTGACTATTTTTATGAATATTAGTGTGCAAGGACACTAATTATTTGTGAGGACACACATTTTCATATTAATCAAATAAATTATATAGGATTATGAATTGCTAGAACATCTTGTATAATTTCTATTGATTTTTATTGAGCTTTGAGTTGATTTTTTTACATTTTTAGTTATTTTATTTCCTTTGTTTTAGTATATTATATTTTTAAAAGATACATCTGTCTTTTTATTCTCCTTTAAGGCTTCTTTTGAGCGATTACTTTTAGTTTACAACAGTTAAATTTAACTTCTTGAATTGTAATTACTTCTTTATAGATGTTCCTTTTTTTTGCTCATATTAATCACCTTGAGAGTAATATACAAAATTTCAAGTTTAATGGTGCTTTTTAATGTTAATTCAGTTCTGAAAAGGTCTAGGAGTTTTAGCAGTGCTTTATTTTGTCTCCTATGTTTTCTTTACCTTGTTGGTAAGGGAGGGATTGCAAATCTTCGATATTATAATTGTTTCATTTTGCAGAGCCTTAAATTTTCTGTTTCCCTTCCATCAAATAGACATGTGTCATCCTTGCTTTTAGCTTTTATAAACTCCCCAAAGTACAATATTCTAAAACTATCACTTTAGATTTTATATTTCCTTATGAATTTTTCTGGACCTTAAATAAATCTTATTTCGAATTTTTTTTTACTGGTAATGTATTCTCTGATTTCTTTGACACTTTTCTCACTACACTTAAATTTTGGATTAATTTAATAATTTAAGTGCTCATTGTAGATCACCTTTGTGCCCTCTTTTGTATCTCTATCCTCTTTAAAGTTTCCCTCACCTCATACTTGCTCTCCACAAAAACCTGTAGTAAGGCAATGTTGTGGGAGCACAAGCATGTGAGACCATATGCCAAATATTGCTGATTTACTTTGTTCTCAAAATCATTTTGTAATTTGTCACTCTATGTTTGAAATAATTCTGACACAAGATTTCAGTGCACTATGTTTATAGTTTGGAAGTCTTTTCACTTAGTTTGGAGTTGGATATTTGTTCTATCCTTTTAACTATCAGACGTCTCAGCTTTCATCTTTTGCCATGCTCAGAAGGAAACTCAGGGCTTCTACATGGTTAGCAATTGTGTCAGTTAACTATAGTGTTAAATTGAGTAAGCAACACCTAGATGGTTCATTTCACATAATTCTTGGTGTGCCTGAGATGAACCCAATGAAGCAGGAAGATCCATCCTGGGTGTGGGTGAAACAAACCACTAGGCTTGTAACCTTGATGGAATAAAAAATGCAAAGAAGGATATCTTGCTTCTATTTCTTTGGAGGAGCTATTCTTCATGCCTCAGACCACTGCCACGGGCATGCCCATTGGCTCAGCATGCTTGGAACACCCTGGGCCACTGCCACAGGGCCGTCCCTCAGCCCAACAGGCCTGGGACACCCCAGACCACTGTCACAGGCCTGTCTCTCAGCCTGGAAAAATTGAGGTGTCCCCAGCACACCTGAGGCATCCTGGACTGATGACATGGGCTTGCTCCTTAGGGAATCCCTCCACCTACTGAACATAGTACTGTGGTTGATCTTTGGCTCCAAACCTTCTCCCAGAATCTTGCACTACAGCAGATTACCATGCTGACTCTATGGGAAATTCAGGAGCCCTTCAACCAAAGAGAAGACCTCAGGAGGCTCCATTCAGTGTGTTGAGTTTGCCCCTAAAATAGAAGTCTGCAGTGTGTAAATTGGAGAAGAAGTGAAGTTCCCTCCAATTGTAAGACCTTGAAGAACCTGGCACAAGAGTGAGTAATCACTTCTTCCACACAGAGAACATCAGACAGGTTGAGAAGTGTGCCAATAAGGCCTCCCCCAACTTGGAGAAAATTAAAGAGTTTATGAGGCACCCAATGAAACAGTAGGACCTCTGCTGACACAAACTCTATAGACAGGGAGATCTGGTGACCTGCAGCAAACTGAAAACATAGAAACAGCTTACCTACATCAGTACTTCTAGGCTAGTTAGCACAGGAAGAATATAAGACTCATCCAAAAGGCCCTGCAGAAGGGATTCATTTGACTGGCTCTTTTCTTCATTGTGGTACCCAGCAATTTGACAAACATAAACCACACAGTAAGGACTTAAAACATACACTACAGGCAGTTGTGACTGTTGGGACTGAAAGACCAAATATTTACCCAAAAGGTGAAAATGACAAAACAAAAATGCAAAATGTAATCTCAAACACCTAGTCCATCAGGAGCAAGTTCAGGTGACATTGAAATAGAGGAATTTAAAAGTCATACACCAGAAATCTCTGAAAAGATAGCAAATGAAGTAAAGAAACAAATCCATGAGGCTATAGAGGAAATCAAATTAGAAATGATGTCTTATAATACCCTTAGTAAATGAGTTACTCAACCTAGCTAGAGAAGTGATACATAAAAAATACAGGAGCATTGAAAATTGACTGAAATATTGAATGAGCAAACAGAATACAAAAACAAATTCAAAGAGATATCCAAGAAACAAAAAGTTCTATTGAAAGCTTGCAATACTATTTAAATGAAGCTGAGGATACAATTTCAGACCTCAAGGACAGGATTGCAGTTAGCAATCATGAAATTGCAGAACTTATATAAACAACAAAGCAGCAATAAATGACAATACAGCAGCTTCATGATGATGCCAAGAGAAACAATATAATACTAAAAGGCATCACTAAAGACTAATAAGCATCAGTAAAGATGCAAGAGTCAATGCAAATGACATAACTAAACTATTTACAGAAGTAATAGCAGAAAATTACCCAAACATGGGTAAAAAAATCTGATATACTAATAAGTGAGGGTTATAGAATGTCAGTCACAAACAATATAAATCTACATTGAGACATATAATAATCCAGTATAAAAACAGAATACTGAAAGCTGTTCAAGAAGAGACACAACTCACCTATCAAGGAAAGCCTATTAGAATCATGGCAGATTTCTCATCACAAACTTTCAGGTTAAGACAACCTTAGAGTGAAGTATTTCAAGCCCTAAAAGAAAATATCTTTCAACCAAAAGTGATGCATGCAGCAAAACTGTCTTTTAACTTTAATGGAGAAACAAGATACTTCCATGACAAAGAACAACTGAAGAGATTCATGTCCACAAAACCAACCCTAGAAACAGTACTGAAAGACATGCTAGAAATAAAAATGACCGTGCTCTCCAGAAAAACGACAGAAAGTATCCACCAGGATGGACAAGAAATTAAACAAGGTAGAAAAGAAGGAAACCATCAACAGGAACACAACATGGCATAGTCAAGCCAGTATTTATCAGTGATATCCACAAATGTAAATGGCCTCACTTCACCTATCAAAAGAAACAGGTTGACAGAATGGATCAAGAATCATGATCCCACAATATGCTGTATGCAAGAAAAACATTTGACTCAAAAAGAAACTCACAGATTAAAAGTCAAAGGATGGAAAATAGTATTCCATGCAACAGGAAGCCAGAATAAACGCAGGGGTAACTATTCTGTTTGCAGACAAGGTGAACTTCAAACTTAAAATGATTAAAAGAGATAAAGAAGGTCACTACATACTTGTAAGTGGAAAACTACAAGACAAAAAACAATTAAAATATATATGCATAAAATACAGGAGCATCCAACTATATAAGACAAATGCTAATGGACATGAAAAAACAAATACACACGAATAAAATTGTAATAGATGACAACACGACACTGTCATAAAGAGATAGATCAACTAGACAAAAAGGGAGAAAAGAAATAATAGAACTGAATCATATCTGTGAGCAAATGGACTTAGTGGTTATTACAGTATTACACCCAACCACATCAGAATATACATTCTTCTCAGCTGCACGTTACATTCTCCAAAATAGAACAAAAATGAAAACATAAAAAATTCTTAACAATGCAAAGGGATGAAATTATCCCATAGATAACATCTGACAATAGAGCACTAAAATTGGAAATCCATGGCAAAAAACCTGCAAAACCTGCATAAATAAAATGTATTTATTTATTGGAGATTAAATTTATTTATTGGAAATAAAAAACAACCTTCTTAATAACCAGTGGTCTACAGATGAAATTAAAGAAGAAATAAAACTATACCTACAATACAATGAAAAAGCAGATACAACATGGCATAACATATGAGGCACAATGAAAGCAGTGCTAAGAGGGAAATATATAGCGATAAATTGTCACATCAAGAAAACAGATTAAACACAAATAAATTACCTAATGCTACATCACAAGCTTCTAGAAAAGGAAGAGCAAATCAAACACAATGCTCATAGAAGAGAGGAAATTATAAAGATTAGAGCAGAAATTAATGCATTTAAAACTAAAAAACCAACACAAAGAATTAGCGAATCAAAGAGCTGGGTTTTTGAGAGAATAAACAAAACTGATAAATCTCTAGCCAACCTTTACCAAAAAAAGAAATAAAAAACTCAGATCCACACAATAAGGACTGAAAAGAGGAAAGATCCCATGGAAATTCAAAAAATCATGAACACCTAATTTGAAAATCTCTACTCATATAGTGTGGAAAAACAGAGGAAATGGACAGATATCTCAAAACTTATAAACTACCAAAGCTCAGTCAAGATGATATAACAATTTTGAATAATCCAATATCAGCTACTGAAATAAAAAATGAGATAAAAAACTAACCAACAAAGAAAAACCCAGATCCTGATGGATTCACAGCTGAAATGTATAAGAAATTTAGGGAAGATTTAATGCCAATAATCCTTAAATGCTTCAATGTAATTGAAAGAGAAACAGTCCTCCCTAACTCACTCTTGGAGGCAAGAATAACTTTCATGCCAAAACCAGAGAAAGACCCAACCAAAAAGGAGAACTAGATACAAAGTCTGTAGCTGGATACAACGTCAGTGCTCAAAAATCAATAGCATTCCTGTACACAAACAAACAAAAAAAAAACTCACTGAGAGAGAAATTATGTAAATATCATCCTTCACAATAGCGTTTAAAAAATAAAATACTTGGTAATCAAACTAAGAATGTAAAAGACCTATATGCTGAAAATTATACTATGCTGAAAAAGGAGATTGAAGAGGATATTTGAAAATGAAAGGACATTCCTTGCTCTTGGTTAGGAAGAACCAACATTGTGAAAATTGGCCATACTCCCAAAACTGTTGTACAGATTTAATGCAATCCCAATCAAAATACCATTGACATACCTCACAGATTTAAAGAAAAAACTCCTAAAATTCATTTGGAAACAGAAGAAACCTAGAATAGCAAAGGCAATTCTGGGCAACAAAGACAAGGGTGCAGGCATCTCAATCCCCGACTTGAAACTATTCTACAAAGCCAAGGGATAAAATCAGACTGGTACTGGCTAAGAAATAGACCTGAGGATCAATGGAACAGATTAGAAGATGAAAGCACAACTAGAAAGACAATCAGCAACCTGATATGCGACAAAGATGCCCTAGATTTTAATGGAACTTTTAGAGTGCATGCAGCAGTGGGGTGCAGTCTTCAGCAAAGAAAAATGAGCTGACATGCAGGCATGAGAATTCATCAAGAAAGATAAAGAAATAGGCCATCCACTCTAGACTAGGCAGCGATTTTTAGAAGATATTATCAAAATGATCAAGAACCAATTTAATTTTTATAATGACACTCCATTTAACTTTAAAATACAAGGTCAAGGTATTGAGTTTTTCATAATGATTAAAGATTTGGAACACACTTTCTTTGGAAGCCTACTGCATTTATTTGGCAGAAAAGGAATATGACAAGGAACCAAACCAGTACTAGAAAATAATGAAAACATATTCTATCAACTGACCAACACAAATTTAAAAGAGAAAGAATAGAAAAGAAGCTCTGATGGACATATTCATCCTTAACCAATCAAATACATTTATTTTCCATAGGTCCACTTCAATAATGTTAGTTTGATAACAGGATGGTAACAGCTTTTAAAAATGAAATGTATGCATAAGGTCAAGAAAAAATCACATATCTGTGGGTATAACAACAGATTCCTACTTCTGACTACAAACTTGCTACAACCAATCATTTGGCAAACTACCCTGAAATTTATTGAAACAGACCTGTGATATTAAACTATTTTAGTTTGATACTGTTGATTTTGTCACAATATCATGCTGATAATTTTCACCCTAAATTAATTCTGAGACAAAAATACTTTAAGCTAATGTATTTCTAGACAATATATACAAATTAAAAGAGTGATAACTGTGATATAGGGTAAACCATTTTGAACTTGAAGTCAGAAAATGTCTTTTCCATAAGCTGTGTGACATTACACTACTAAACTTGATGATTTTATTTGCCTATAAAATGTTATCATTGCCAATATGTCAAGTTTATTGTCAAAATTAAGTAAAGTATTTGATGAAAAATTCATAAAATGATAACAATACAGTTTATAGTCATCATCATTTTTCTCTAGAATTTAACATTATCATTCCTAGAAAAAATGGCTATTTAGAAAATGATGTGATCATTCATCATTTGGCTTTAAAAGAAATATGTTTATAGCTCTACATAGAACACTAGTTCATCTATAATACTCTATGGTTTTTTGAATATTCAATGTGGGCAGCAGAAATTGTGTCAGCTATCATGAAAGGAAAAGAAAATGAAGAAAAAAATAATGAGAAAATACTTTTAAGAGAAGTACAGGAACACGAAATTTCAAATTCCAGGCACGATATGAAGTCATCTAACTTCACTTTTTTCTCACCAAATGATTGAGGTAATTTTAAAATTGTGTAAGTAAACAAGATAATCCCAAATCCTCCATTTCTACACATGTAAATTCACCATAATTCATTCATCAATTATAGATGTTCTCAATCTAAAAAAAGGAGAACTATACACCAATCTCACTTGCAACATTGATGCAAAGATTGTTAATGAAATATTGGCAAAAAAAATGCAGAAAATCATCAAGAAGATTATATACCACAACCAAGTTAGATTTATTCCAGGAATGCAGGGATGATTCAACATATGCAAATCAATAAATATAATGTACCACATCAACAGAGCCAAATATAAAAATCACATGATCATCTCAATACACACAAAAAACGTTTTGATAAAGTCCAAGTCATGTTCACGATAAAAGCCCTACAGAAACTAGGAATAGAAGGTATGTACCTAAAATTCATAAAGGTCACATATCAAATGAACAGCCAACATTATACTAAATAGAAAAATAACTGATAGTCTTCACTCTAAAATCAGGAACAAGACAAGGATGTCCACTATCATCACTCCTATTCAATATAGTTCTGGAAATATTAGGCAAAACATCAGACAAGAGGAAGAAATAAAAGAAATAAAAATAGGAAAAGAAGAATTTAAATTATCATTATTTTCAGAAGACATGATACTCTGCATAGAAGACCCCAAAAAGTCAATTAAAAGACTACTAGAAGTAATAAAAAATTCAGTAGTGTAGCTGGATACAAAGTCAATATTCAAAAATCAATAGCATTCCTATACAAAAAAACTCCATGAGAGAGAAATTAAGGAAATATTGCCTTTCCCAATAGCATCTAAAAAATGGAATGCTTAAGAATAAAACTAACCAAGAATGTAAAACTCCTATATGCTGAAAACTATACTACTCTAAAAAAGGAGATTGAAGAGGACATTAGAAAATGGAAGGATATTCTTTGCTCTTTGTTAGGAAGAATGAACATTGTGAAAATGGCCATTCTCCCAAAACTGTTATACAGATTCAATGCAATCCCAATCAAAATACCAGTATTATAGAGACAATATTCCTAAAATTTACTTGGAAACAGAAGAAACCTAGAATAGCAAAGGCAATTCTGGGCAACAAAGGCAATACAGGAGTCATCTCAATTCCTGACTTGAAAATATACTACAAAGGCACAATAATAAAATCAGCATGGTACAGGCAAAGAAATAGACCTGAGGATCAATGGAACAGATTAGAAAATGCAAACACTACTACACAAGACACTAAGCTACCTTATACTTGACAAAGGGTCTAAATATGTTCACTGGAAAACAGATAGCCTCTTTAATAAATGATGTTGGAAAAACTGACTTTCCATATACCAAAGACTAAAAATAGAATCATTCTTATCACTATACACTAAACCAAAGTCAAAATGGATCAAGGATCTAAATATTAAAACAGAAACAGTAAGTCTACTGGAGGACAAGGTAGGTAGAAATCGTGGAGACATAGGTGTAAGCAGAGAATTCATGAATAAAATGCAAACCCAATGGGATATACTTCAAAGCATCACAACTGGGATTTCAGAATACTAAAAAGTTTTTGCACTTCAAAAGAAATAACAAACAAAGTGAAAAGAAAACTCACAGAATGGGAAATAATTTAAACTAACATTCCCTCAGATAAAGGACTTATATCCCAAACATATAAAGAATTGAAAAACAGCAAGACCCCAAATTCAAAGACCCTCTCCAAAAATGGGCATCAAAGATGAACACACAGTTCTCAAATGAAGATATACAAATGACAAATAAATACATGAAGAAATGTTCACCATCACTGGTTATTTGAGAAATGCAAATTAAAACAGTGTTGAGATTTCATCTCACCCCAGCAAGAATGGCTGCCATCAAGAAATCAACTGATAACAGATGTTGGCAATGATGAGGGGGAAAAGGAACACTTCTCCACTGTTGGTGGGAATTCAGACTGGTGCATCTACTGTGGAAATTAGCATGGAGATTCTTAAAAAAACTAGGATTGGAAGTTCCATTCAACCCTGCTATTCCCCTCCTGGGTATTTTCCCAGAAAAATTTAAAATGTCATGTCACAGTGATATATGAGCACCCATGTTAATAGCATCACAATTTGTTGTAGCTTAATCTTGGAAACAACCAAAATGCTCATAGACCACAGATTAGATGATAAAAATGTGGTATTTTATACAACAAATACTACTCAGCTATAAACAAGAATGATCTTGAGGCCTTTATAGGTATTTGGAGGCAACTTGAGAATAAATTGATTAGTGAAATAAACAAGGCTCACATTAGTAAATTTCATGTCTCTCTAGTGTAAAAAATAATAAAAACAGAGTAATGTGATCCAAAAGTTATAATAAGTATTGTAAAAGTGAAAGGGAGGGAAAGTGATCTAAAGGATCTAACAGTATGTATATTGTGTAAGGTAGATGACCATATTAGTAAGTTTTTGTTGGATCATTGAACAGAAGGGTTTGCACTATCAATATTTGAGTGTCTAGCCACTTTTTATGCTTTGATTTTGTAACTTTAATAACTATTTTAAGAAGACAATATGTAATCTATCAACTAGTGATTATGTGATGTTAATTTTTAAAAATAATGTATTATTTTACCTGTTTTCTTTTTTCTATTGTTGTTTTTAAATTTACTTTTCTTTCTTTCTTTAAATAAATAGAAATGAATCAAAACTAGAATTGTATACCAAAGTCCACTACAAAGTTTAAATATCACAAATGTTTTGTTTCATGTAAAGAAAACTTTTACTACTAAGTGATCATGACCAGGAGTTGACAATTTATTGTCTACCTTGTGCAAATAGGACAAATTATTCATGTGTGTCATGTTCTTTGAATGCAATGGGAAGATTATTCCATAGTATATTTCTAAGTAACTTGAGTTGTAGTAATAAAGATTAATGATGACATTTTTATGAAAGTGATTCTCTGCTGCTACCAAAGGCTTCCCTCTTTTTGTTCATCTTTTGATTTATATTATCAAAACATCATATTGCCAGTTTTGCACCAAAGTCCACACAATAAACACCCCACAGATGAATCCCACAAAAAAGGTAAATAAGTCACATTTTTAATGAAGTGTGTTCAATAGTGAGACAACCACATTAGCAAGCCTTTGGATCACGTTGAGTCTGGTGCACATGATAAACAGAAAATTTCCAATTAATTGGTGTTAAGTAGTAGATCATGTCTTTTCATATTTATGCATTTCTCAAAGTTGCATTTTACTTCAGTGAACTTTAGCTGTTTGAAATGAATGGTCTGGTGTGATTTGTTCTTCTTTTGTCCTTTAAAAATTTCAAAAGGAAGGGGGAAAATTATGTCTTGGAAAGAGGGAAGGGGAGATTTGCTACCTGCCAGAGTGAAAAATAAAATACCTAAATTTAGTGCTTTTGTACAGTCTAACAGAATTATTTTAACATGATTTTTAATGTACACACATAAGAATTTTTTATTTTTCCCATAAAGAAATTCTCCTAAATTTGGAGATGTGGATAAGCACTGAAAAGATTTAGCTAAATTTATATCACTAATTAACTCTAATAGAGTTACTCCATCAAGGCAAAAATATATAGTATATTTATATATATAATGTAGCTAGAAATCATATCACAAGCCTGAGCATTTCATGCATGAATCAAATTATCCAAAGTAAAACTACTTTTTGCAATCAGTTGTTAGATTGATGTAATTTTCATTTGAAATCTGGTTTCAAGTCCCACCAATGCAAATAAAACTCTGGTTTTTATCAACATTTGGTTTATTGTGAAATATTTAAAAAATGATTTTCATTTTTGTAGATTAAACTTATACTTTAAGAGAAAATTGAGTATACATTGTAGAACTCCAACCTTTTTGATCATACAGATTCTATACACAAAAATAGAAGCAGGCAAACAGTGGTTTCATATTTAACTTTTTCTTTTTCTTTCATTTGTAACTTCCTGAATATTTTAGAAATTTTTGGAAAAATTACCCAAAATACAAGACAATTCTCTTCATAATGTCACTGAATGCTTTCATAATCTAACTCAGGCAATAGAATTCTCTGGATTTCAAACCAGATATTTAATAATTTATATTAATAAAATTCAAAATATATTAGCAAACTATTTCAACATAGTCAATTTTCAATGTGTAAATGGTTATATTAAAGTACCCACTTTATATGATTACTGGAATAGTAAATTAGTTAATATATGTAAAATTCTAAAGGATAGTATATGTGCTTATTCCCTGCTTCTAGATATTTAGTGATCATAAGAATGTAGAGCACATATACCCAAAAAGCACCCATTTAAGAAAGGATGAAAACTATATTAAAATAGATAGCAGAAACGATAATTATCCAAGGATTTCAAAGAAAAGGAGAAATTAGAATAATCTTCTATTCCTCTACAACATCTTCATTGAGGAAAGATATTGACTTAGTTGTATTTGACTATTTGATATACGTAAGATATTCATGGATTTATGAAGCTATATTCATGCATTGATTAGTGTAAACAACTTAACTTTTATGAATTTTAGGACTACCTTGAATGCCTAGGAAGTCTTGCAATGATTCAAAATAAAGTATTACTTCAAAGAATCTTGATGTTTGACTATACGATTACTGGTATTGCTATCTAGTGTAGCAAATTCCTATTATTTTACTGGCAAATGAGAAAAATCAAAGTGTCAGGGCAAGGAAAACATGAGTCCTTTTAAGTCAGCTTGTTTTGTAACTTTGGGCAAATTGTTTATGTAACCTTCAATTTTAATATAAAATTATTTATTCATTCCACAGATATTTATTTTCAGATATTACAAGGTCATAGGTTAAAGAAAGATACACATAAGATACATGATCCTTAGTGAATTTAAAGTCTCTCAAATTGAAAAAATTATATCAACAAAATTTTCAGTTGTAACAATATAAACTTCAAAGGAAGTGATATATAAATTTGTAAATTATTCCTTTTTCCCCACAGCCTCGCCAACATTTGCTATCAGTTGATTTCTTGATGGCAGCTATTCTTTCTGGAGTAAGGTGTGGAATCTTAATGCTGTTTTATTTTGCATTTCTCAAATGACCAGTGATAGCGAACATTTCTTCATGTATTTATTTGCCATTTGTATATCTTTCCCTGAGAACTGTGTGTTCATCTCAGATGCCCATTTTTGGAGAGGGTCTTTGAATTTGGGGGGCTTGATATTTTTCAATTCTTTATATATTCTGGACACAAGTCCTTTGTCTGAGGGGTTGCTGGTTAAAATTTTTTCCCACTCTGTGGGTTTTCTTTTCACTCTATTAGTGATTTCCTTTGAAGTGCAGAAACTTTTCAATAATGTGAGATCCCATTTGTTGATTCTTTGAAGTGTTTCCCATGCAGTTTGCGTTTGGTTCATAAATTCTCTGCCTACCCCTATGTCTCCAAGACTTCTACCTACCTTGTCTTCCAGTAGATTTAGTGTTTCTGTTCTAATATTGACGTCTTTGATCCATTCAGACTTTAGATTTGTGCATGGTGATATGCATGGATCTAGTTTCAGTCTTCGGCATGTAGAGAGCCAATTTTTCCAGCACCATTTATTAAAGAGACTATCCTTCTTCCAGTGGAAATATTTAGCCCCTTTGTCAAATATCAGGTGTATGAGTGTCTTTGTAGATGTGCTTGCAGCTTCTAATCTGTTCCATTGATCCTCAGGTCTATTTCTTTGCCAGTACCAAGCTGATTTAATCACTGTGGCTTTATAGTACTGTTTCAAGCCAGGTATTGAGATGCCTCTTGCCTTGCTTTTGTTGCCTAGAATTGCCTTTGCTATTCTACGTTTCTTCTGTTTCCAAATGAATTTTAGGAGTGTTTTCTTTAGATCTGTGAGGTATGTCAAAGGTATTTTGATTGGGATTCCATGTAATCTGTATAACAGTTTTGGGAGTATGGCCATTTTCACAATGTTGGTTCTTCCTAACCAAGAGCAAGGAATGTCCTTCCATTTTCAAATATCCTCTTCAATCTCCTTTTATAGCATAGTATAATTTTCAGCACATAGGTCTTTTACATTTTTAGTTAGGTTGATTCCTAAGTATTTCATTTTTTAGATGTTATTGTAAAGGGCGATATTTCCATAATTTCTCTCTCACTGAGTTTTTTGTTTGTGTACAAGAATGCTATTTATTTTTGAGCATTGACTTTGTATCCAGCTACACTGCTGAACTTGCTTGTTACCTCTAGCAGTCTTTTAATGGAGTTTTTTGGGCCTTCTATATAGAGTATCATGTCATCTGCAAATAGTGATAATTTAACTTCTTCCTTTCCTATCTTTACTCCTGTTATTTCTCTCTCCTGTCTGATTCCCTCACTATTGTTTCCAAAACTATGTTGAAAAGGAGTGGTGAGACTGGACATCCTTGTCTTGTTCTTGATTTTAAAGTGAGTGCTTTTAGTTTTGTCCATTTAGTATAATGTTGGCTGTTGGTTTTTCATAGATGGCCTTTATAAGCTTGAGATAGACACCGTGTATTCTGAGTTTATGAAGGGTTTTTATCTCACAGATTACAGTATGTTGTTTCTATATTTTCATTGAATTGTAGGTGCTGTTTTATTTCTTCTTTAATTTCATCTATAGCCCACTGTTTGTTCAATTTAATTTCCATGTATTTATGCAGGTTTTACAATTTTTTGCCATTAATTTCCAATTTCAGTGCACTATGGTCAGATATTATGCATGATATGATTTCAATACATTTGAATTTACATAAGAATATTTTATGGGATAATATATGGTCTATATTGGAGAATGTCCCATGTGCAGCTGAGAAGAATGTGTATTCTGATGAGGTTGGGTGGAAAACTATGTAAACATCTATTAAGTCCAATTGCTCACAGGTATGATTCAGTTCTGTTATTTCTTTGCTGACTTTTTGTCTAGTTGATTTATCTCTTTGTGACAATGGGCTGTTAAGATCTCCTGTTATAATTGTTTTCTTGTGTATTTGGTTTTTAATGTGCATTAGTATCTGTCTTATATAGATGCTCCTGTATTTGGTGCATATATATTTATAATATTTAGTTCTTCCTCTTGAATTTTACCACTAACAATTTTGTAGTGACCTTCTCTATCTCTTTTTATCATTTTAGGTTTGAAGTTCACGTTGTCTGCAAATAGGATAGTTCTCCTTGCTTTTTTCTGGGTTCCTGTTACATGGAATACTGTTTTCCATCCTTTGAGTTTTAATTTATGAGTTTCCTTTTGTGTCAGATGTGATTCTTGTATACAGCATATTGTGGGGTCCTGTTTCTTGATCCATTCTGTCAATCTATTTCTTTTTATAGGTGAATTGAGGCCATTTATATTTATGGATATCACTGATATATACTGGTTCAACTTTACCATGTTATTTTTCAGTTGTTTCTTTCTGCTTTTCCTCTTATTTAATTGCTTATCTTACCTGGACGTTTCTTTCTCTTGTTGTTTTGGGGATTGTGGTTGTTTTTATCTCTGTCTAGTATGTCTTTTAGTACTCTTTCTAGGGTTGGTTCATTGAACATGAATTTCTTCTGTTGTTCTTTGTCATGGAAGTATCTTGTTTCTCCATTAAATTTGAATGAAAGTTTTGCTGGGTACATCAGTCTGGGTTGAAGGTTGTTTTCTTTCAGGGCTTGAAATACCTCACTCCAAGCTCTTCTTGACTTGAGGGTTTGTGCTGAAAAGTCTGCTGTGATTGTAATGGACTTTCCTTTATAGGTGAGTTGTGTCTTCTCTGACAACCTTTAGTGTTCTGTTTTTATGCTGTATGTCTGAGATCTTAATTATTATGTGTCTGCATGTAGATTTATGTTGATTGTGACTGGTGTTTGATATGCATCATTTATCTGCATATCAGATTCTTTCCCCTTGTTTTGGATATTTTCTTCTATTATTTCTGTAAATACTTTACATATGTCATTTGCCTGGATTTGTATCTTCCCTAATGCCCATTATTCTTATATTGTTGCTCTTGGCATCATCATGGAGCTTCTGGATTGTCATTTCATGTGGTTTTGTTATTTTTAAAAGTTCTATCCTTTCGTGAGCACTATGATCCTGTCCTCAAGGTCTGAAATTCTATCCTCTGCTTCCTTTAGGCAGTTTTGCATGCTTTCAATAGAATTTTTTGTTTCTTGGATGTCTGTGAATTTGTTTCATTAATTCTGCTTGTTTTCTACATTGTTCCTTCAAAGTTTCAATCAGTTTCCCATGCTCATGTACTTTTTTCTCAAGTTTTTCTTTAGCTGCATTCAAGAACTCCTTTACTAAAGTTGTCATTTCTATCTTTACATGGGAGAGTACTTCTAATTTGATTTCCTTTATAGTCTGATGGAGCTGTCTTTTTTATTTCACCCACTATCTTTTCAGAGATTAATAATGTGTTACTTTTTGGGTCCTCTATTTCAATGTCTCCAGTACTTGCTTCTGGTGAACTATATGTTTGAGACTGAATTTTGGTTTTTTGTTTTGCAATTTTCACTCTGCCAGGTGTTTACAATGTGTAGGAGGGGATCACACACATGCTTTTCAGACTCACCAAGGTCTTACAGTTAGTTGGAGGGGTTTTCTACTGGTGCTATTTATCCCCTGTACACCTGTATTTTAGGGGCATACTCACCACACTGACAATGTTAATCTGCTGAAGTCCAAAGTTTGCAGCCTTGGAGCAAAATTCCAAATTTTCTCACACTAACTGGATCCCGCTGAGATCTTCTGATGTTCCAGGTGGGAGGGTGGGCCCATCTGTAGCATTCCAGGGCAGTTTTCAGTCTTGTCTGGGCCTCCTTGATGTTCCCAGTGGCAGGGCTCTCCCTCAGGGGAGGTTCCAGGTAGCCTACCCCTGAGGTCGGCTTTTGCTAAGTTCCCAGTGGCAGGGCAGGCCCTCGGTGGAGCTTCTGGGTAGCCTCGAATATATGGTTTTAATACACAGTGGAGTACTATTCTGACATAAAGAAAAAGCTAGAGCAATTTTTAAGGAAAATGGATGTACATTGAAACCATAAAAGTAAGTGAACTAAATCATCTACACAGGATTAAATATTGCACACTTCCTCTTATGTGAGTGCAAATAAAGAGCAAGATAAAAAATGGATAATAGGAAATAGAACAATCTTTGATTCAAAAAAAGTTAATATGTATTAGGTACAGGTATCACCTTGCCATAAGAAATGCAAACATGTAGTGCAAACATATAGAACAAAGTAATAGTATCAAGTGATGAATAATGGTGAGGGAGATAAATGGGATGAAAAATGGAATTAAGATGTATTGTGTATATGCACCAGTTCTACAAAAAATGGAAACATTAGGTATTACAAGTATGTACTAATAAAAATGTTTAAGAAATAAACCAATTAATGTATTTTAGCGTTATTTTTTGCAAAAGTGTCTATGAAATTATTTAGTCTGACACAAGCACATGCACACAAATGCTCATATTATATATATATATATTATTAAATAGTATATAATAATAATGTATATTAATAATATATAATAATATGTTAATAAATTATATTAATTATAATAATAAAATAATTAATAATTATTATTATTATTGATAATAATATTGATAATAATGATATATATTATTATTGTGCATCTTATCACTCATTTTACTTAATGCTGAGCATCCAATGAATAAAGACTATGCTTCATAATAAAGAAAATCACTTTAATTTGTTCGAGTAAAGCAGAGAAAGTGTTTTATTGGGATACAAGTTACCTACCAAATATACATTTATTATTCAAAAGTTCTCAATAAAGTAGAAACAATGTATTGATTACACTCTCTACTTTCAGAGGGTGTTTAAATTCTTATGACAAAAATAATGCTAAATTTAGATAAATGTATTCATTTTCTAACAAGATTTTTTAGTACTTTTAATGTCCTAGCACACATCAATACTGCCCAAGAAGATAATTTTTATGCCACGAATCCAAAACATATTTAATCACTGAACCACTGATTTGCAGACTAGTCCATTAAAAATATGTGAGGGAAACTTTAGAAACTTTTATTTACAATGAATTAAAATTAAAGAATCAAAGTAGAATTGTAGTGTGTCTTGCCTTTCCTGTTCCTCTCTAGTATGAAATTGCAGTTTTAATGATTCTGAATGATACAGATATATCCTTGTTCAGTGAGTGCTAATCTGAATAAAAGCTAGATTTCAGGAAGTCACATCCCAGGGATGAAACTCATCACAGGAAGACCAAAGAAGATGTATCCCAAATGAATGGAAGCAACAAATGGTCCCACTCCTCAATTATGACATTTAAAGAGAAATTCTCCCTGTGTTGTAAATCATTCCCACATACAGAATCAATGAATCAGGATGCCCAATGCATTCATGGTGTTTTCAGGGTGATACACACAATTTCTGTTAGGAAAGTGGTATAGGAAAAACATGAGGGGTAGTGTAAGTAGTCTGTTGCAGCAAGTAATATCTTGAAAATTACATTGCTTAAAATTAGAAGTGCATTGCAAATTTGTTTTTAAAAAGTACTGCCTTCCAGATATATTGTCATTATCTTTAAATTCTACAAAAGCAATGGCCTCCCTGAGGGCCTGTTCCTGAAATGGACAATTTCCACCACTGTTTACTTACCATTTCCTTATTGTTAGGCATTGTCTTTAAATGAAATTATAATCAAGATAGTCGTTAATAAATTTCAGCTGGATAATGTTTCATTCATACATATTTCAAAGGCATCTGAACCAAATTTTGTCAATATTGGACATTTATTATTCAAAATTGAAAAAATAGAAGAAAGTCACTGGATGCTTTTACAATGGAGCAGACTAGACTATGGAAAAGAGTAGTTATAAACATTGACATTCTTTATTTGAAATTCATTCACTAAAACTAATTAAAATCAAGTATTTATTTTATTAAAGTAATACTTAAAATGTTTTTTACAAACTGTGCATTTCAAATGTATGAAATATTAAAAGAGGACCAAATGAATTTCCCAACCAAATACTACATTAATTAGGCTATAATTAACTAGCTTATTCTAGGGTCTCCAACTCTTCTTTGTTAAGCCTCCACTTCTATTAGCTTGGGCACACTATTTTTTCTCCCTCCAAATGTTTTCACTGGTTTTCTGTAATATCTCCTAGTGTCTGAGCGAAAAATACTTTTGAACCTATAATTAATTTTTTCTAGCCTTTCAAATAGAATTGATATAGTATAAGTACATTACTCCCTTATATGGAGAAAAATGAAAAGGAAACCTCAGGGCTTGATAAAGAATTTGAACGTTCAAATGTTTTTCATCAATATTAGACATACATCCATAATGTGAGGAATATTATAGCAATACTTTATTCAGAGTAATAAAAAGTGGAAAATATTATCACTAATTGATGATGGGATAGTGGTCAGTAACCCCTAGAAAGCAAAATGAAAATTAATTGAATTGTGCATTTTATTTCTATGTTTGTCTCTACATTTCATTGTTTAGTAGAAATCTTTTTTAAATTGTTTTTGTTTCCTACATGTTTGAAATTCATGATGTTTGCATTCATCTTAAGGAGTAAGTATATAAATTAAACATAACTTGATTGCTTTTATTCCCCTTCCCCTGCCCGCCAATCTTCCTCCCTCTATTACTACTAGATATCCTTTCCCTATTTCCATTAAAATCATTATTATTTGTTTATTGTTACTGCATGTAAAGATTACATTCATATTCCAAGAATGAGATTGACTAAGAATCAAAGAAAATATTGAGGTACAGTGCAAATGAATAACAGGCTGGGTCAAAAAGGCAGCAACTTTTTATCCCCAACAATTTGAAGAATTTGTTCAGGAATTAAGCTTAAAAAAGAAAAGAAAAGAAAATGAGAAGACATTTTGCTAAGATGGAACCCCAGAAATCTTGTTCACCAAAGGCAATCCCAGGGGAAAAATGAGGTAGAAAAATCCAAAAGTGACTCACCTGGCCTCTCTGAAGAGGTAACATCAAAGAAATAGAATGAGGATCTTAAAAAATCAAACCAGAAATAATTTCTCACATAACTGCAGATTTTGTGCAGAATGAAAATCATGATTAGTGATTCTAAAGCAGCTACAGGAAGAAAATATAGAAATTTAAGAAACTTACACAAGCCACTCTCCCTTGCACCCAAAAGACCTCAGCAACCAGAAGCATCTTCAGCCACTATTCCCATGGATCTAGATGACCTCTGCAATTAAGGCTACCCTTTCATGGCATACAGTCGACCACAGCAGCTGAGGGGAGACTTAGCCATCCTTCCCCCTATACCCAGATGACCTCAGCAGCTGAAGAGAGCCCCAGATGCCCTTTTCACATACCCAGATGTCTTCAGCAGCCACGGAGAGCCATGGCTGCCCATCTCCCACACCTGAAAGAACTCAGAAATTCATAGGATCATTGACAACCATTCTCCAGCATCCAGATGACCTCAGGAGCCAAGGGAACCTTTAACCCCACTCTCTCATACTCAGAAGACCTCAGCAGCTGATGGGATACTTGGCCATCCTTCTGTTGTATCTGGATGACCTCAGCAACTGAAGGGAGCCTCAGCTGCCCTTTCTCTGCTCCTGAAAGACCTCAGCGGCTGACCATATCATTGGCTGCTCTTGCTTCACACCCAAAAGACCACAAAATCTGAGAGTCTATTAACAACTCTTCCAACACTGGAAATATGTTGATGGGCTGGTGGGAGCCTCAGCAATCCCTCCCCCAACAAAGTGGTCCTTGGCAGGGCTGCAGACAGTGTGCTGAGATTACCTCTCTAGTAGAGGACCTCAGTAGGTCATCAGGAGCCTCAGTGAAACCACCCTCCAAATGGGGGATGTTGGTGAGCCAGAAACAGTGTGAGTGAGTCCTTCTTCTATACAGAGTACCTGGGTGTGTTGGTGAGATGTTGAAGGCCTTCCCCCACACAAAGAACCTGAAGGGGCCTACAAGACCCTCAGTGAAACAATACAGTTCTGGCTGGTGTGCACACTACAGACAGGTGGATCTGGTAGCCTGGAACAGCCTAAAGCCATGGTAACAACAGGAGCTAAGGGTTGGCTTGCAAAAATGCTCCTAGTCTAGTCAGATTAGGAAGAATATAGCACTCATACAACCAGCCCCACAGGAGAGTTTCTGACAGTCCCCTCCTCTGCATTGTAGTATCTAGTAACATCAGCCACACAGTAGAACCTTAAGTCACACACAATGGGCAGCTGAAACTAGTGGGATTGAAAAGAGAAAAATAACCCAAGAGTAAAAGTTGGAAAAATGAAAAAGCAAAATGCAATCTCAAATGACCATTCCATCAAGCACAAGTATAGATGTAAAAATAGGGGAAAGAAATAGAAACAAATTTAAAGAAATATCCAGAAAATTAAAAATTCCATTGAAAGCTGGTGAAATCACTTGAACCAAACTGAAGACAGGCTTTCCATCCTTGAAGACAGGATGGCAGCAGCGATCAAAATACACACAAAAATATTTAAAAATAACAAGAGTTTATGAAATAACAATTCAAAAGCTTCAAGATGATGCAATGAAAAAACAATATAAAGCTAACTGTTGTCAATAAAAATGCAGGAGTAAATGCAAATGATGCAAACAAACTACTCACAGAAGTAATAGCAGAAAATTACAAAGTATGGCAAAAGAATCTGATGCACAGATAGATGAGACATATAAAATTCCAAACAGTCATGACTGACATAAATCTACACTCAGATATATAATAATCAAGATCTCAGAATATTCAGTATAAAAACACATTACTAAAAGCTGTTAGAGAAAACACACAATTCACCTATCAAGAAAAGCAAACTAGAATTACAGCCAGTTTCTCTACACAAACCCTCAAGCCACGATGAGTTTAGAGTAAAGTATTTTAAGTCTTGAAAGAAAACAACTTGTAACCCAGATTGATTTACCCTGCAAAAGTTTCCTTGAAAATTAATGGAGAGAAAAAACATTTCTATAACAAAGAACAGCTGAGGAAATTCATGTCCATCAAACTGACTCTAGAAAAAGTACTGAAAGACATATTGCGTAGAGATAAGAATGATCACAGTTCCCAGGGAAAAAAGGAACCTTCTGAGCAGGGTAAAGCAGGGAAGCAACAACAGGGGAAAAAATCATGACAAAATGAAGCCAGTAAATATGTTTTAACCATCAATGTAAATGGTCTCAATTCACTAACTAACAGAAATAGATTGGCAGAATGGATTAAGAAACAGGATTCATCAATATGCTGTATGCAAGAAACACATCTGACTCAAAAGAAAACTCATAGACTGAATTTCTAAGGATGAAAAACAGTATTCCATGACATAGGAACACAGAAAAAAGCAGAAGTAGCAATTCTTTTTGCAGACAATGTGAACTTCAAACCAAAAATAGTCAAAAGAGAGGGAGAAGTTCAGTACATACTTGTTAGGGGAAATTTTCAAGAGGAAGAAATCATAATCATAAATATATATGCAGTAAATATAGGAGCACACAACTATATAAGAAAACTAATAACAGACATGAAAGACTACACATGCAATGATAAAATTGTAATGAGGGACCTTAATACCCCATTATCACAAAGAGATAGATCAGCTAGAAAATAAATCAGGACATATATAACAGAACTGAATTAAACCTGTGAAAAAATGGACTTAGTATATGTTTAAAGAGTATTCCAACTAGCAATATCAGAATACACATTCTTCTTAGTTGCACCTGGGATATTCTCTAAAACAGACAACATATTAGATCACAGAGCATGTTTAAGTAAGTGCAAAGGAATCGAAGCTATGCCATACATATTATCCTGCCATAATCCACCGAAATTGGAAATAAATGAAAAAAGAAACTGCAAAAATTACATGAAAATATAGAAATTAAATAACACCTTCCTGAATAAGCAATGAATTATAAATGAACTTAAAGAAGAAATTAAACAATATGTACAATTCAGTGTAAATACAGATAAAACATACGAGAACCTGTGGGATGCAATGAAAGTAGTGGTCCTAAATAGGAAATATATAGTGATGAATTGTCATGTCAGGAAAACAGAATGAGTACAAATAAGCAAATTAATAATACACCTCTAGCTTCTAGAAAAACAAGAGCAAGTCGAGCCCAAAACAAATAGAATGGAGGAAATTATAAAGATCAAATAATTCATTGATGCAACTGAGACTAAGAAAACAATGAAAAGAATTAATGAATTGTAGAGTTTGTTCTTTGAAAGAATACACAAAATAGATAAACAGGTAGCCAACTTTATGAAAAAAAGGAAATAAAAAACTCATATTCATTTAAATGAGCAAAGAAAAGGGTGAAATTGCTACACATGCTGTGGAATTTCAGAAGAACATCAATAACTAATGTGAAAATCTTTATGCACATAGGCTGGAAAATGAAGAGAAAATGGGCAGATTCCTAGAAAAGTATCAATTACCAAAGCTGGATGGAGAAGATGTAAAATTTCTGAATAACCAAGTATGAGTTAATGAAATAAAAAACATAATTAAAAACTTATCAACAAAGAAAAACTCAGGTCCTGATGGAGTCATGACTGAATCTTACAAGAAACTTAGAGAAGATTTAATGCAAATACTCCTGAAAATCTTTAATGAAATTTAAATTGAAGTAATTTTTACTAATTTATTCCTGGAGACAAGTATTACTCCTATACCAAAACTAGAGAAAGACACAACCAAAAAGGAGAACTATAGGCCAATCTCCCTAAGGAACATTGATGTAAAAATTCTCAAAATATTACTAGCCAATAAAATGTAGCAAATCATCTAGAAGATTATACTCCATGACCAAGTAGGATTCATCCCAGGAAAGCAATAATGGATCAATATACCTGAATCAATAAATACACATCAACAGAGCCAAAACTAAAAATCACATAATCATCTCAATAGATGCAGCAAAAGCTTTTGATAAAGTTCAAAACTTGTTCATGATAAAAATTCTACAGAAAGCCAGAATACATAGTATCTACCTCTGAGAAAAGCCATCTATGACAAATCAATAGCCAACATAATACTAAATGGACAAAAACTGAAAGCCTTCATTCTAAAATCAGGAACACAACAAGGATGTCTATTATCACCATTCCTATTCAATATGCTTCTGGAAATATTAGCCAGAGCAGTTGGACAGAAAAATAAAAGGATTAAGGATAGGAAATTAAGAAGTTGAATCATCATTATTTACAAATAACATAATATTCTAGATAGAAGACCCCTAAAACTACATCAAAATGCTACTAGAGTTAATAAACAAATTCAGCAGTGTAGCTGGAGACAAATTCAACACTTAAAAGTCAATAGCATTCTGTATAACAGCAACAAACTTACTTAAAGAGAAATTATAGAAATAATACTTTTCACAATATAATCCAAAAACTGAAATACATATCAATCTAACAAAGGATGCAAAAAACCTATACATTTAAAAATATAGTACTCTAAAAAGGAGATTAAAGAAGATGTCAGAAAATGAAAAGATATCCTTTGCTCGTGTATAGGAAGAACTAACATAGTTAAAATGACCATTCTCCTAAAACCATTATACAAATTTAATGTAATCCCAATCAAAATAACATTTGCATACCTCACATCTCTAGAGAAAACATTCATCACAATCCCTGACTCAGAATTATACTATAGAACTAATGTGATACAATCACTATGTTACTGGTAAAAAAAGCAGATCTGAGGATCAGTGCAACAGATTAGAAGATGCAGTCATAACTACAAAGAAACTTATCCACCTTATCTATGACCAAAGTGCTAAAAATATTCATTGGAAGAAAGATAGCCTCTTCAATAAATGGTGCTGGAAAAATTCACTTACCACATGTTGAAGATGAAAATTGATGTTTATCTATCATCATGCACTACACTAAAGTCAAAATAGATCAAAGATCTAAATATTAAAATAGAAACAATAAATCCTCTGTAAGACAAGGAAAGTAGAAATCTTGAAAACATAGAGGTAGGCAAAGGGTTCATGAACAAAACACATACTACACAGGAAATACTTCAAAAACTCAACAACAAGGATCACATCTTTTGCACTTCAAAAGCAATCACCAGCAGAGTTAAAAGAAAACTGACAGAATGAGAAAGAATTTTAGTCATCTGTTTCTCAGACAAATGACTTATATCTAGAACATTTAAAGAATATAAAAACATTAGGTGCCCCCAAATTCAAACACCCACCTAAAAAAATGTGCATCTAAGTTGAACATACACTTCTCAGATGGAGAAATACAAATGAAAAATATATACATGAAGAAATGTTCAACATCACTGGTCATTTGAGAAATTCAAATTAAAACAACACTTAGATTCCATCGCACTCCAGAAAGAATGGCTGCCATTAGGAAATCAACAAATAACAAATGTGGAGGGGCTATGGGAAAAAAGGAATGCTTCTCCACTATTTGTGGAAGTGTAGACTGGTACAACCACTGTGGAAATCGGGGTGGAGATTTCTCACAATAATATGATTGGAAATCCAACTCAATCCAGTAATTCCTCTTCTCATTCTTTTCCCAGAAAATTTGAAAATATCTTGCCACAGTCATATATGTGCATTCATGTTTTAGCAACATAATTTGTGATAGTTAAATTTTGGAAACAACCCAAATGTCCATCAACTGAGGAAAGGATAAAAACGACATCGTATTTTTACACAATGGAATATTTCCCAGGTTTAAGGAGTGATAACATTGAGCCTCTTATAGGTAAATGGAAGCAACTTAAGAACATACTCATAAGTGAAATAAATCAAAGTCACATTTGTGAATATTATGTTGTGTCCCTGGAGTAAAACAAAAAAAAAATCTCAAAAAAGAGATATTGTGATAATGAAAGGAAAAGAAAATGCTCAAATGGAAAGTACAACTGGGGGCTTGGAAAGAGGAAAAGTAAAATGGGAAAAGTTTATATATATCTATACCTATACCTATATCTATATCTATATATGTGTGTTTATAAATATATATACATGATAGATATCTACAGTATTAATCTCTGTAAGTTCATCAAAATGAACAGTTTGTGCTCTCATTGTTTAAATGATCATTTCTTCATGCTTAAATCTTGTAACCAAAACAACTAATTCTAAAGAAACAATATGCAGTATATTAACTAGTATTTATTTCCTACTATTTCTGAAATTCCTCTAACATTTCTTTTTTCTGTTTTGCTTTTTAAATCATAAAAGAAAAATATTACAGAGGACAAAAATACTTCACATAGGATAAAAATGGAATCTATAAGACAGATTAAAGTGCATATCTATAAAAATAAAAATTGCATTGAAAACATCTGCCTCAGATAAAGCCAATTTGAAGGCACAGTCTGAGAAATAAAAAATAGGCTTGCAGTTAGCAATTATGTAAAGAAAATTCTTAAAATTATCAAGGGACCGGCCCAGAACCTCCACCATGGGCCCTCTATGCCACCAGGAACTTAGCTGAAGCCTGCATCCGGGGTAGGCTGCCCAGAACCTCCACTGAAGGCCTGCCCTGCCAGCAGGAACTCAGCGGAAGCCTGCATCAGGGATAGGCTGCCCAGAACCTCCACCGTTGGCCAGCCCTGTGACCGGGAACTCAGCAGAATCCTGCATCAGGGGTAGGCAGCACAGAAGCTCCACTGTGGGCCCTCCCTGCCAGCGGGAACACAGCAGAAGCCTGCATCAGGGGTAAAGCTGCCCAGAAGCTCCACAGAGGGCCTGTCTTGCCACCTGGAACTCAGCACTAGCCCACCTCAGTGGTAGGCTACCCAGAACCTTCCCTGTGGGCCTGCCCTGCCACGGAGAACATCGAGGAGGCCCACCAAAGACTGAAAACTGACATGGACTGCTACAGATGGGCCCGACCTCCCACCTGGAACATCAGAAGATCTCAGCGGGATCCAATTAGTGTGAGAAAATTTGGAAATTTGCTCCCAGGTGGTGAACTTTGGAATATACTGGATTGACTGTATCAGTGTGGTGAGTATACCCCTAAAATAGAGGTGTACAGGGGATAAATAGGGCCAGTAATAAACCCCCTCCAACTGACTGTAACACTTTGGTGTGTCTGAAAAGAGTGTGTGTGATCCCCTCCTACACATAGAAAACACCAGGCAGAGTGAAAATGACAAAACGAAAAAGAAAATGCAGTCTCAAACACATAGTTGACCAGAAGCAAGTATAGGAGACATTGAAATAGAGGACCCCCAAGGTAACACACTGGGAATCTCTGAAAAGATAGCCAGTGAAATAAAAAAAAACAACTGCATCAGGCTATAGAGGAAATCAAATTAGAAGTAGTCTCCCATGTATAGATAGAAATAACAACTTTAGTAAAGGAGTTGTTGAATGCAGCTAAAGAAGAACTAGAGAAAAAAGTACATGAGCATGGGAAACTGATTGAAACTTTGAAGGAACAATATAGAAAACAAGCAGAATTCATGAAACAAACTCAAAGAAACATCCAAGAAACAAAAAATTCTATTGAAAGCATGCAAAACTGCCTAAAGGAAGATGAGGATAGGATTTCAGACCTTGAAGACAGGATCACAGTTAGTGCTCAGGAAAGAATAGAACTTTTAAAAATAACAAAGCAGCATGAAATGAAAATCCAGAAGCTTCATGATGATGCCAAGGGCAATAATATAAGAAAAATGGGCATTAGGGAAGATACAGGAGTCCAGGCAAATGACATACAAAAAGTATTTACAGAAATAATAGAAGAAAATTTCCCAAACACGGTGAAAGAATCTGATATGCAGATAAGTGAGGCATATAGAACACCAAACAATCACAATCAACATAAATCCACACCCAGACACATAATAATTAAGATCTCAAGCATAGAGTATAAAAACAAAATATTAAACACTGTCAGAGAAAAGACACAACTCACCTATCAGGGAAAGCCCTTTAGATGTACCTAGAAAACTTTCATTCAAATTTAATGGAGAAACAAGATACTTCCATGATAAAGAACAACTGAAGAAATTCATGTCCACCAAACCAACCCTAGAAAGAGTACTGAAGGTCATACTAGACAGATATAAAAATGACCACAATCCCCAAAACAACAACAGAAAGAAACATCCAGGTAGGATAAGCAATTAAATAAGAGGAAAAGCAGAAAGAAACAACTGGAACGTAACATGGCAAAGTCGAGCCAGTACGTATCAGTGCTATCCATAAATATAAATGGCCTCAATTCACCTATAAAATGAAATAGACTGACAGAATGAATCAAGAAACAGGACCCTACAATATGCTGTATACAAGAATCACATCTGACCCAAAAGGAAACTCATAGATTAAAACTCAAAGGATGGAAAACAGTATTCCATGTAACAGGAAACCAGAAAAAAGCAGGGGGAGATAATCTATTTGCAGACAACGTGAACTTCAAACCTAAAATGATAAAAAGAGATAGAAAAGGTCACTACATACTTGTTAGTGGTAAAATTCAAGAGGAAGAACTAAATATTATAAATATATGTGTGCCAAATACAGGAGCATCCAACTATATAAGACAGATACTAATGGACATGAAAAACCAAATACACAAGAACACAAATATACCAGGAGATCTTAATAGCCCATTGTCACAAAGAGATAGATCAACTGGACAAAAAGTCAGCAAAGAAATAACAGAACTGAATCATACCTGTGAGCAATTGGACTTAATAGATGTTTACAGAGTGTTCCACCCAACCACATCAGAATACACATTCTTCTCAGCTGCACATGGGACATTCTCCAAATGAGACCATATGTTATCCCATAAAACATTCTTAAGTAAATGCAAAGGTATTGAAATCATACCATGCATAATATCTGACCATAGTGAACTGAAATTGGAAATTAATGGCAAAAGAAATTGCAAAACCTGCATGAAAATATGGAAATTAAATAACAGCCTTTTGAACAACCAGTGGGCTACAGATAAAATTAAAGAAGAAATAAAACAATGCCTACAATTCAATGAAAATATAGAAACAACATACTGCAATCTGTGGGAAGCAATAAAAGCAGTCTTAAGAGGGAAATATATAGCAATAAACTGTCATATAAAGAAAACAGAATGAGCACAAATAAACAACCTAATGCTCCATCTCAAGCTTCTAGAAAAAGAACAGCAAGCTAAACCCAAAGCTCATCGAAGAGAGGCAATTTTAAATCTTAGAGCAGAAACCAATGCAATTAAAACTAAAAAAAAAATTACAAAGAATTAATGAATGAAAAAGCTGGTTCTTTGAGAGAATAAACAAAACTGACAAACCACTAACTAACCTTATCAAGAGAAAGAAAGAAAAAACCCAAATTCATGCAATAATAACTGAAAAGGGAAAAATTACTACAGATTCCATGGAAATTCGAAAGTTCATGAATACCTACTTGGAAAATCTCTACTCAAATTGGGTGGAAAGCACAGAGGAAACGGACAGATTTCTAGAAACATAGGAATGACCAAAGCTCAACCAAGAAGTTATAGCAATTTTGAACAACACAATATCAACTATTGAAATTGAAAATGTAATTAAAATCTTACCAACAAAGAAAAGTGCAGGTCCGGATGGATACACAGCTGAAATCTACAAGAAATTTAGAGAAGACTTGATGCCAGTACTCCTTAAACTCTTCAATATAATTGAGAAAAAAGCAATCCTCCCTAAATCATTCCTGGAGGCAAGTATTACTGTGATACAAAACCAGAGAAAGATCCAACCAAAAAAGAGAACTAGAGGCCAATCTCAATAATGAACACTGATGCAAAGATTCCCAACAAAATAGTGGCAAATAGAATGCAGCAAATCATCAAGAAGATTATACAACATGACCAGGTGGGATTCATTCCAAGATTGCAGGGATGGTTTAACATACGCAAATCAATAAATGTAATACACCACATCAGCAGAGCCAAAAACAAAAACCACATGGTCATCTCAATAGATGCAGAAAAAGCTTTTGACAAAGTCCAACTCATGTTCATGATAAAAACTCTTTGAAACTCGGAATACACTGCATCTACCTCAAATTTTTAAAGGCCATCTATGACAAATCAACAGCCAACATTATACTAAATGGACAAAACTGAAAGCTTTCACTTTAAAATGAGGAACAAGATAAGGATGTCCACTCTCACCACTCCTTTTCAATATAGCTCTGGAATCACTAGCCAGGGCAATCAGACAAGAGAGAGAAATAAAAGGAGTAAAGATAGGAGAGGAAGAAGCTAAATTATCACTATTGGCAGATGGCATGATACTCTATATAGAAGACCCAAAAATCTCAATTAAAAGACTGCTAGAGGTAATAAAAAAGTTCAGCAGTGTAGCTGGATACAAAGTGAATGCTCATTGCTGTAAACAAACAAAACACTGACTGAGAGAGAAATTATTGAAATATCGTCCTTTACAATAACATCTAAAAAAATGAAATACTTAGGAATCAACCTAACTGAAAATGTAAAAGACCTATGTGATGAAAATTATACTATTCTGTAAAAGGAGATTGAAGAGGATATTAGAAAATGGAAGGACATTCCATGCTCTTGGTTAGGAAGAACCAACATTGTGAAAATGGCCATACTCCCAAAACTGTTATAAAGATTTAACGCAATCCCAATCAAAATATCATTGACATACCTCACAGATCTAGAGTAAACACACCTAAAATTCATTTGGAAACAGAAGAAACATAGAATAGCAAAGGCAATTCTAGGCAACAAAAGCAAGGCAAGAGGCATCTCAATACCTGGCTTGAAACAGTACTATAAAACCACAGTGATTAAATCACCTTGGCACTAGCAAAGAAATAGACCTGAGGATCAATGGAACAGATTAGAAGATGCAAGCACAACTACAAAGACACTCAGCCACCTGATATTTGACAAAGGGGCTAAATATTTCCACTGGAAGAAGGATAGTCTCTTTAATAAATGGTGTTGGAAAAATTGGCTCTCTACATACCGAAGACTGAAACTAGATCAATGCATATCACTATGCACAAAACTAAAGTCCAAATGGATCAAAGACCTCAATATTAAAACAGAAAAACTAAATCTACTGGAAGACAAGGTAGGTAGAAGTCTTGGAGACATAGGGGTAGGCAGAGAATTCATGAACCAAACACAAACTGCATGGGAAACACTTCAAAGAATCAACAAATGGGATCTCACATTATTGAAAAGTTTCTGCACTTCAAAGGAAATCACCAACAGACTGGAAAGAAAACCAACAGAGTGGAAAGAATTTTAACCAGCAACCCCTCAGACAAAGGACTTGTGTCCAGAATATATAAAGAATTGAAAAATATCAAGCCCCCCAAATTCAAAGACCCTCTCCAAAAATGGGCATCTGAGATCAACACACAGTTCTCAGAGAAAGATATATAAATGGCAAATAAATACATGAAGAAATGTTCACCATCGCTGGTCAATTGAGAAATGCAAATTAAAACAGCATTGAGATTCCACCTTAATCTGGAAAGAATAGCTGCTGTCAAGAAATCAACTGATAACAAATGTTGGCGAGGCTGTGGGGGAAAAGGAACACTGCTCCACTGTTGGTAGGAATGTAGACTGGTGCAACCATTATGGAAATCCATATGGAAAATTCTCAGAAGACTAGGATTTGAAGTTCCATTCAATCTAGCTATCCCACTCCTAGGTATTTCCCCCAAAGAACTGAAAAGTTCATATCACAGTGATATATGTGCACCCATGTTCATAGCTGCACAATTTGTGACAGCTAAATCCTGGAAACAACCAAGATGCCCATCAACTGCAGAGTGGATGAAAAAGATGTGGCATTTTTATACAATGGAATATTACTCAGCTATAAAAAAGAATGATCTTGAGGCCTTCATAGGCAAATGGAGACAACTTGAGACTATCCTCATTAGTGAAATAAATAATCATATTTATAAATATCATATTGTGTCTCTAGTGTAAAAAGTAAATAAGAACTACAAGAGTAATAAAACCAAAATGTGTAATTGCTATTTAAAAAAGAGAGTAAAAGAAAGTGCTCTAAGGGATATAATTGCATGTATGTTTGAGTGTGTAAAATAGATGACCATATTGCTGATTCTTTGTTGGATCTTTGAGCAAAACTGTTTGTAGTCTATTTGAATATTTACTATGTACCCTTTAACTTTGTAATTTGAAAAACTACATCCACGATGACAGTACATAATTTATAAATTACTGATTTTTTAGTGGGGCTTTTTCTCATTGTCCTTTTCCTTCTTTTAGAATTCTGTATTGTTGCTACCCTTTTTTCTGTTTTATTTTTTTTCTACTTAAATAAAATTTTAAAAATGTATAATTGTTATTTTAAAAAAAGAGGAAATATGAAGTGCTATAAAAGATATAGCTGCATGTATGTTTAGATGTGTGGGATTGATGACCATATTTCTAGGTTCTTGTTGGATTCTTGAACAGATCTGTTTGCACTCTCACTGCTTTAGTGTCCCCTTTGTGTGCTTTAATTCTGTAACTTGAATAACTATTTCTAAAAAAACAATATGTAATGTATCAACTGGTGATTTCTTACTATTTATCTTCTTTTCTTGAAATTCTGTAATATTTCTACCTTTTTCCTGTTTTTTTTCTCTTTAAATAAAAAAAAATATGAAAAAAAATCAAGGGACCATGATAAGTCAATCCAACTTATGCTAAAGGAGGCAAAATGACTTAAAATTGATTGCAGTCAATGAGAAAACCAGGAAATAGTACTAATGTTATTTTAAAAAAACTGACCACAGACAACTTGGCAGAAAACTTCCCTGGCATACAAAAAGAATTGCACATACAGATAATTGGATCATATAGAATTCCAGTTAGCCTTAATTTTTTTAAAAAAGGAAGAAAACTACAGTCAGGTATATAATAATCAGGATTCCAGAAATTGAAAACTAGAATAGAATTTTAAAAGCTGTAAGGGAAAAAATAAATATTCACTCATACATAAAGCCGATCAGAATAACAGCTGACTTCTCAGCACAAACCATCAAGTCCAGGAGAGCTTAGGGTGAAGTATTTCAAGTTTAAAAGGAAAGCAAACTTCAACTCATATTGATGTATCCAGCAAAAGTATCTTCCAAAACTGATGGAAAAATGAGATACTTCCATAACAAAGAACATATGAGAAAAATTATGACCACAAAACCAACACTCCAAAATATTTTGAAGGACATTTTCATAAGAGCTAAAAAGGACTACAACTGCATGAACCACATCAGAAGTAACCCACTGAGCAAGGCAAACAAACACAGGAAGGGGGTGGAAAGGGGAAAAACAACAACAACAACAAAAAATAACATGACAAGGATAAGTCAAAGCATATAGGTTATAACAAAAATGTTAATAGTCTAAATTGATCAATCAAAACATGGAGATTGTAAGAATGGATTAAGAAACAAGATCCAAAAAAATACTGCATACAAGAAACACATTTCAGTATAAAAGAAGTTCATAGACTGAAAGTCAATTGTGAGAAACAATACTGCATGCAACAGGAACACACAAAAATATGGAGTAGATATGCTATTTAAGAGAATGTGAATTCAAGCCAACACTCATTAAGAGTGATAAAGAAGTTCACTACATCCTTGTAAAGGGGCCAATCGAAGAGGAATTGATGACAATCATAAATATGTATGTAACAAACACCAGTGCACCAAAACATATAAAATAAATAGGCCTCTGACTGCTGGGTGCCACCACAAGCAAGCACTTTCCTCCACGTGCATATTGAGGGCAGAGAGAGTCAGATCTGCCTGTGCCTGCCAGGTGCCGCCACTGAAAGGCTCTTTCCTCTGCACGCCCAACATGGGTTAAGAGGGCCAGAGGATCTGCCTCTGCCTGCCGGGCACTGCCTCTGGAAGGCCCTTTCCTCCTTGTGCCCAGCACAGGGCCGAGAGAACCAGCAGATTTACCTATGCTGGGCACTGCCACTGAAAGGTCCTTTCCTCTGCATGCCCAACACAGGTAGAGACAGCCAGAAGATCTGCCTCTGCTGGTCAGGTTCTGCCATGGGAAGGCCCTTTCCTGTGCACACACCAGCGTGTGCAGCAAGATCCAAAAGATCCGCATCTGCCTGCCGGGCACCACCACCAGAAGGCTCTTTCCTCCATGCACCCAGCATGGGCAGAGAAAGCCAGACAGATCCACCTCTGCCTGCCATGCACCACCACCAGAAGGCCAAATCCTGCAAAAGGAGCCTTCCAGTGGCAGCTCCCTGAAGGTGAAGGCAGATCTGCTGTTTCTGTGTCTACATTGGCCTCCTACAGGAAGTGGCCTTCTGGTGGCTGTGAAAGAATTGTTCAGCTTCTGTAAAAAAGACATAGACAAAAAAGAGGAACATAGGAAAATGATGGAAACCTTGATTGAATATAAAAGAGAATTAAAATGAATGAAAAAGATTTAAATACAGATCCAGGAAATTAAAAATTCAATCAAAAGCTGTCAAAACTTCTTGAAAGAGACTGAAGATAGACTTTCAAACCTTCAAGATAGGATTGCAGCTAGTGATCTTGAAAGGAAAGGTCTCTTAAAAATAACATGGAATCATGAAATAGCAACTCAATGGCTGCAAGATGATGCAAAGAAGCATAATTTAAGAGTGGTAGGTGTCAGTGAAGAAGAGGAGTCAACACAAATGAAATTAAAAGGATATTCACAGAAGTAATAGAACAAAACTTCCCAAACATGGGAAATGGATCTGGCATGCAGAAAAGTGAGGCATATAGGACTCTAACTGGTCATAACCAAAGTAAATGTACACTACACCCAGACATATAATAATCAAGACCCCAAAAATTCAGCACAAGAACAGAATATTAAAAGTTGTTAGAGAAAAGTGACAGATCACCTATAAAGGAAAACCAATAAGATTCACAGCAGACTTATCAACACAAACCATTAAGTCAAGAACAGTTTGGAGTGAAGTGTTTCAAACCCTGAAAGAAAACGTCTTCCAAACCAGATTGATCTTCCCTACAAGACTATCATTCAAAATTGATGGAAAAATAAGATACTTCTATGATAAAGAACAACTGAATGAATTCATGACTACCAAACCAACACTACAGAGAGTGCTAAAGGATATTCTAGAGAGAGATACAGATGACCATGTTTCCAGTAACAACAGCAGAGGAGGATCACCAAACAAGACAAGCAATTGAATGAAGGGGAAATTCGGAGAGCCAATAACAAGAGGATAGCAGGCAGAGACAAACCAATGTATGCTGGTTGTAAACATTAAAGTAGATAGCTTGAGGTCAGCAATAAAAAGAAACACAGTGAGAGTGGATCAATAACCATCATTATACTTTATTCAAGAAACATATTTAACTGAAAAGAAAATTCATATTCTGAAAATCAAAAGAGATAAAACAATTGAATTTTTCCATGTGACAGGAGACCAAAAAGAAGAGGCAAGAGTAACTTGCCCATCAACCACAGAATGAGTAAGAAAGATATGGTATTTTCATGCATTGGAAAGCTACCCAGCTATAAGGTAGAAAACATCTCAAGGCTCCTGTAGATAAATGGATGCAACTGGAGATCATGCTCATGGATGAAACAGTTTGAACTCATATGCATGAACACTAGCATAAGAAGCAGAAGGAGTTAATGGGATCCAAAAGCAAAACATTTAATATAAGAGTGATAGGGGAGGAAACACCTGGGAGGGAAATGTGGAAACTACTGTCAATTTCTTATTGGCTTGTCTTGAACTCTTGCTTTGCTTTCACAATTTTGTTAGGTTTGGCTTTGTTCTATCTTTTGTTAGATTTTATGCTTTCAGATGGTAGGGGCAGATATTTTAAATACAATGGGATATATTATGGTAAACATGGTTTCCTATTATATTGCTTTGAGGTCTTATAATGCTTTCATTCATTTGTTTGATTGGTTTTATTCCATTTTGTTTGAATTTATTATGTGTGATGGTATGAACAGCTATTTTGAAGAAAAGCAGACATTATAGTAGCAATTGCTTATTTACTATCATCTTGTTTTGAAGTCCTATCATGCTTTTTTTCTTCTGTTTTGATTGGTTCTATCCTGTTGGGTTGGTTCTGTTTTGATTGGTTCTATCTTGTTGTATTTTATTTGTGTGATAGTATAGACAACTTTTTTGAGAAAAGTGAGATATTATAGCAGCCATTGTTCATTTCCTATTATTTGATTTTAAAGTTCTGTAATTCTTTAATTCTTTTGAATTGTTTTATACTATTTTGTTAAGTTCGATGATATTGTGTATGAAAGTATGCTCAACTATTTTGAAGAAAAGAGACATTATGGTAAAATAAATATTAGTAGTCAATGAAAAGTCAAATAAGCACTAATACAATTTTGGGTTATCTCAATATCCCACTGTCACAAAGGGACAGATCAACTGGAAAAAAATCAAAACTAAAATATTACAAATGAAGAGAACTTTAGAACAACAAATTTTAGTAGATCTTTACAGAATGCTCCACCCAATAACATCAGAATATACACTCTTCTCAGCTACACATTTCCAAAATATATCGCAACCTAGCTCATAGAGCATACTTAAGAAATATAAAGTGACTGAAATTATCCAAATCATATTAGAAGACTATAGTGCAATGAAACTGTAAATCAATGGCAAAAGAAACCACAAGAACTTCATAAATCTTGAAAATTAAACAACAGTGTCCTGAATGACCAATGGGTCATAGAAGAAATTCTACAATTAAATGATATTGACAATAAAACATAATAGAACTTATGGGACACAGTGAAAGCAGTCCTAAGAGGGAAATATGTAGCTGTATAAACCCATATCAGGAAGACAGAGAAAGTGCATATGAATGGTGAAGATCAAAATTCTAGAAATAGAAGAGGAATCTAAGCCGAAAGTCTATCTGAGGGAGGAAATTATAAAGATAAGAGCAAAAATTAATGCACTGGAGACTAAAGAAACAATAAAAAGAATTAATGAATCAAAGAATTGGCTCTTTGTAACATTAAATTAAATCAACAAAGCCTTATCCAACCTTATCAAAAATTAAGAAAAAGCCTCAAATTCATACAACTAGGATTGAAAAGGATAAAATCACAAAGGATCTTGCATAAATCAAGAATATCATCTATGCTTGCTTGAAAACTTGTGTTCAAATAAGATAGAAAACTCAGAAGAAATGAACAGATTCCTATATACATATAAATTGTCAAAACTGAAGTAAGATATAAAAATCCTAACTAAATCCATATTAATCCCCATTCATCCTCAGTTTCTTAGTTCCCTTCATGATCTTTTTATCAACAATTTCTTTTGCATTCTTACTAAAAAAATGAAAAAAAATCCATCTGTCCTGTGTTATTTTAAGCATATTAAATTGTTACTTACCAGACTCATATTGCAATAAATATTTATGATCTGAAGTACTCTAAATATTAAGCTGTATGATTTAGTAAGTAAAAGGCCTGAAGCCAAGTTCCAAGAATATAAACTAATTATTTACAAAAAATAAGGCATAATAGGAACCAGTAGTTATACCTGCAGATTTTTGACGAAATTAACATAGGTAGTACATTTCTAAATGCTATTTAGAAAATAAAAAGATAAGTTACTCTTAAATTACCTCATATACAATAAATATCATTAGCCAATACAAATCAATAAAACTACAAATTTTCTGCTCTAGAAACCAAATTGAATATGGTGTGTAAAGAGGACTGAATAGGTAAAAAATGTGAGATTCTTGCTGAAGTTCTGCAAGTAAACAGGTGAGTACATGGGCAAATTGTTAACCTCTCTGTGTTTCATTTATTGTCTGCAAATGGAAGATCGTTAAAGACATTTTCAGCTCTCAAAATACATTATTTGAAGTGTGGATAACTTTTAACTTGTAACAACTTATTTAAGTTGAATCAGGATTTATTTATTTATTAAAAATTTTTATCTTAGATTTTAATATATTATCCATGTTGAATGTTAATTATTGTATTAATAAAATTCTGATATATATGTATAATTTTGAAATATATTCTAATGTATAGATACCATTACATAAGCTAGTCCCCCAGGGTATTTGCTGGTATTGAGAAGAAAAAATATATCAAAATTCCTGGAAGTTAATCATCTATATCTTAATATAACTCTAGTATGCTAACATTAAGTTTTCTGATTAAAACAAATCAGACCAACTCTTTCTATTTATGGTTAATTCCATTCAGTTTTATGTACTTAATTCTGAAAGCCAGCAGAAGTAAGAACCTGGTCTAATCATAATTTGTTACTGTTCTTAGATTTGGTTTAATTTCACATACTCTCAAATTTTGATAATTAATGGGGTCATACTTAATGTGTCCAAATATAAAACTTATATTTGCATCAAAATTTTTAAGGTTTTAATTTTTAAAAAATATTGTATCTCTCCTTTACATCTGATAGTTTTAACTGAATTTTGATATTATAAAATGTATATTAAAACACTTAATGTCTTTTTGCTTGACTCAATGGAAAAAGTATTTGTGGGGTGTACAAAAGCCAGGAGAAGTACAAGTGCAAAACAAAATAAAGAAGAAAACAAACAAAAAATGAATATTCCATTAAATTCCAAAGATGACTCCAATTCGACTGGTACTATACTATTCTGAAAAACCGACAGTGATTTCTCCTGTAGAATCAGCCTGATCAAGCATAATAAGAATACACACACACACACACACACACACACATGTACAATACCACAAGCTTTTGAATATGATTTGATTTCTATCATTAGACTTGTTATTTTCTTGGGTACTTAGATTTTCTCAGTATTTGTTTTTCTGACCTAAAAGATGGAGATAATGATACCTATTCTTTTGTTTTACCATGAAAAGTGAACAAAACATATGAGCAGAGTGAACATATATCATGTTAATGCTGATAAGAGTTTTTTTAAAGAAACAACCCTTTTTAAAATAATAAAAAACTGCTTATTTAGCAATGCAAGTTAGGGCCTTAAAACCATGATTTATAAATAACAGCAAAACTAATGAATTTATCTGTCTGAGAAGTGAACTTATTTTCATGGGGGAGAAAGGGAAGAAAATACGAAGGAGGAAGAGGGGAATCAAAAATTTAGATATTAGAAATATGAATAAATAGCTGAATAAATTAAGTGTCAGCGTGATTAGGTTTCTTTTCTACTGGAATAACTAGCTTTAAATTGTTACCATTCTTCCAATATGAAACTTTACTTGCTAAAACCTTTAAAGTATAAAGTGTACACAAATGCTTTTTGAAAACAATTTTTGTAGATAGTTTAATGCAGAGATGAAAATATTTGTATAATTCTAAAATATTAGTTGTAGACATCCATAAAATAAGAGACTTAGAACAGAACAGTCGAGGTAAGTCTCTAGGAGAGCACAAACTTTAAGGAGAACATTGGAATACAGACAATGAGAAATAAATGTTTGTATTAATCTAAGTAAATATCAAAAGCCAGACTGATCCTTGCCAATATCTGTGTTCATTCTAGAATTAATCATATGCATAGGGGTATATATTAAACCTTCAATGAAAAAGTGCTATTGTATAGACAAGCTTTGGATTTTACTACAGGAATAATTGAACTGAAACAATAAAATGATGAATAGACTTTCAAACACCACTTTTCCTACTCCCCATCGCTGAAATCGTATTGTCTCTTCACACTTCATGTGTGTGGCAGACCCTGTAGAACACTTTCTTGAAGTTAGGAGGCATTCTATATTAAGTATTGCATATCACAAACTCTGACTTACAATAAATGGAATATAATGGCCAAATGGTTACAGTGCTGCACCACCATCCTAAGAAGATAGGGAAATCCTGGAAATATAGTCATGTGAGCATGCCGTTATATCATGTCATGTATTTCCTCCCCTGGCAGCACTAAGACTAGATATCTTTTTTGTGCTCTACATCACAGAGGTCATAGCCATCATTTGGAGCATATCTTGCAAGTTGAAGGAGGTACAGCCCTACGAGTTTCATGCATGGGTAATAAGAGCACAGTAAGAGACAATTATCTATGCGGATTCAATTTTTAATTTAGTTTCACCATTTTGCTGATATCTGCAAACTGTTCATTTTGGGTGAGAAAATATATTTGAATTTTGTACTTGTCATATTTTATATTTGTTACTTAAAACCTTATTCATTGGTTACTGAAATAATCATATTGCATTTTTAAATAGTGAATTGTCATTTTAACTTGACTCAGAAACAATTAAAAAGAATGCATATGTGTGAAATGTGCAAGAAGTAATTTATTGCTGCCTTAATTTTTGCCTTAATTTTTTTAAGCTATGCAGAGAATTTAAGCTATGCAGCTATAAAATGTAATTGCATACAGTCATTTCAGTAACATGGGCAGAATGGTAGAACAGCAAGTCCCAGCCCTCTCTTCCCCAAAAACATATTGTATTAAAAGGAACATATGAACCACCTTTCACTAGATGAAGAAAAAGCTTTTGATAAATTCCAATATATATTTAGAATAAAATTCTATAGAAAATTGGAATAGATGGTCCTTATCTCTATCGCAATCTGATAAGTTCATCTATGACAAACCAATAGCTAACACCATGCTAAATGCCCAAAAACTGAAAGCTCTAATCCTAAAATTAGAAACAAGAAAAGAATGTCCACTATCATAATTCATATTCAACATAGTTCTTGAAATGTTAGCCAGAGCAATTAGACAGAGAGAAATAAAAGGCACAAGGATGGGAAAGGAAGTTAAATTATCATTATTCACAGATGACACATTACACAGATGACCCCAAAAACTCCACCAAAAGACTTCTACATATTTAATAAGCAAATTCAGTAGCATAGCCAGATACAAAGTCAACACTCAAAAATCAGTAGTATTTCTGTACACAAACAACAAACTCGCTGAGACAGAAATTAGAGAAAGAGAAACCACACAATTCAAAATAGCATCCAAAAAATGAAATACAATGTAATCATACTAACAAAGGAAGTAAAAGATCTGTGTATTGAACATTATACTACTCGGAAAAGAAGACTGAAGAGAATATCAGAAAGTGAAAAGATATTCCTCACTCATGAATAAGAAAAACCAACAATGTGAAAATGGTCATACTCCCAAGACAGGTATAGGCACAGATTTCATGAAAAAAAAGGAAAACAAATTGCACAGGAAATACCTCAAGTAATCAACAACTGAGATCTCATCTTACTAAAAAAAGACATTTGCACTTCAAAAGAAATTACCAATAGAATTTAAAAAATCAACCCACAGAATGGGACAAAATTTAGCCATTTTTCTTTCAGACAAAGGTTTTCTATCTAGAATAAATAAAGAATTAAAAATATCAGACCCCACAAATTCAAAGCCTCAATCCAAAAATGGACATCTAAAATGAAAGCACACTTCTCATAGTATGAAGTACAAATGGCAAATAAATATGTCAAAAATGTTCAACATTACTGGTTATTCGAGATTTACAAATTAAAACAGCACTGAGATTTCACCTCCCTCACTGCAGAAGAATGGCTATTATCAATGAATCGATCAATAGCAACAAATTCTGGTGGAGTTGTGGTGGTAAAGAAACCCTTCTCCACTAGTTAGTGGGAGTGTAGACTGGTCCAACCACTGTGGAAATCATTATGGAAATTCCTCACAAAACTAGGTTAACAGTCCCATTCGTCTCAGCTATTCCCTGTTGCATATCTTCTCAAATGAATTAAAAACATAAAATTACAGTGATATATATACAGCACAATTTGCAATAGCTAAAACTTGGACACAACCCAAATGCCCATTAACTGATGAATGGAGAAACAAGATATGGTACTTTTCTAAAATGGAATACTATTTAGCCATAAAGAAGGATAAACTTGTGTCTTTTATAGGTAATTGCATGCAATCTGGGACCATCATCTTAAGTGAAATACATCAGACTTACCTGTGTAAACATTGTAGTGTCTCCCTGGAGTGAGAATTTGAAAGAGTAAGTAAGGTCTTGAATGTACAGTAGATGTTGCAAAATGGAAAATGATTGCTTAAAAGGAAAAAAAAAAGAACTAGGAGAGGAAAAGGGGAAAGGAAAGAAGGGACAAGGGAGAAAAATGTAAAATAGCTATGATACTATTGTCTTTTGGTTCACTGAAATGGAAGGTTCTTGCTAATAACAACTGGATAATATTTTTTGCTCATATCTTCTCCTCTGAGTAATTACTTTGAAGATGATGATATGCAGCATATTAGCCATTGATACTCTCCCATTATTTCATTATGAAATTCTGTGTTACCCTTTTTTACATAAAATAAAATATAACATATGATCAAAATACCTTTATGAGAACACAAAAAATTCATGAAAATGTGAACCATACCAAAATGTGTAAGAATAGCTATTTCATTTTATGTGAGATTGGCTCTTTGCCAAACTACAATAGCTCCATTTAGGTTGCAATTTCCCCTAACTTGGTAGGCAATCTATATAAAGCACAAAAATAGAGGTTTCACATTTCCTGATTTAAAGATATATCATAAGGCAAAAATAATCAAAACAGTGTGGTTTGACATAAAAGCAGACACTTAAATCAATGTAACAGAATAGAGGACAAAAAAAATAAGTCTCATTTATTCACCTCAGTAATTTTCAATCAGAGTACTGAAACTACATAGTGGGGAAATTATAGCCTTGTCAAAGTGGTGCTGGGAAAAATGAAAATTCATATGCCAAAATTGAAATTTAGCCCCTATATATAAAGTTCTAAACATAAAACCTGAAAACAAAACTTACAGATAAAAATACTGAAGGAAAACAAATGGCATGTGAAATTGATTTTTGGATATGAAGCCAAAAGAACATATAAAAAAGAAAAAAGAAACAGATGGATATTAAGCTTAGAATTCTGTGTAGCATAGGGTATTGGTAAATAGATCAAAACTGATATATATATATATATATATATATATATATATATATATATATTTCCCAAATGAATGTAACTATTAATAACACACATAATCTAATAAAAATAATTTATAGCAGAGAAAACATTCATAAATGAAAAATCAACCTAAAAGATGGGGAAAATATTTCCAAATCATATATTTAACAAGAAGTTAGTATTCAGAATATATTTTTAAAAACCTGTAACTTGCCAACTGCAAAATAAAAGCTCATTAAGTAGAAAACCAATAGATATTTGTCTAAATAACATATACAAATGGGCAATTGGTATATAAAAAACATATCCAATGTATCTTTTCATCAGAGAAATGCAAACGAATATCACATAAATTACTCCATATCCATCAGAAATGAGGTCCTAAATAGCAAATAATATGCATTGGCAAAGATGTGGACAAATTCAAATGCAACCATACTCTTAGAGAGATTACAAAAGTATATAGCCACTATAGAAAATGGTGTAGAATTTCCTCAGATTTATAAATGGAATCACACTATGCCCCAGCAATACCATTTCTATATATATCTAGAATAACTGAAAATAGGAATTCAAAGAAATAGTTGTACACCAACATTCATTGTATCATATTCTACAATAATCATTATGCACAAATATAACTTCACAAAAGAAAGAGTGAATAAAGAAAATGTACATACATGAAACACAACATGAGGTATCATTTAAAAAGAAATGAATTCTTTCATATATGATAACATGGATGAATTGGAAGGATATTGTTAATGAAATAGGCTGACAATAAAATGACCAATCTTTCAAGATGCTACGTGATACTGCAAGAAGAATCTAAAGTATCCAAATTCATAGAGGCAGGAAACAGAATGGTAACTGCCAGTGGTGAGATGAGGGGTGGGGAATAATGGAAGAATCAAGGAGTTTTTTCTCAGTGGATATAAAGTTTCAGTAAATGAAATGAAAAAACTCCTAGAGATATGTTATACAACAATATGCATGTAGAATAGCACTGGAAAAAATCTTTAAAAATTTAACAAGGTAAATTTATGTTAGTAATTCTAAAAATTACATAAAAATGAAAGAAAGGGGACCAAGATATGGATGGAGTGAAGGAAAGTAAAAAGAAATATGTTGTGTTATGTACACGTACCATATTTTTCTAAAAATAAGACTGGATTTTACATTAATTTTGTTCCAATGGATGCAATAGGGCTTATTTCAAGGAATATCTTTTTCTTCAATTACAGAAATCTACATTTTTTAATTGACAGAAGTCTAAATTATTTCAAATACAATCATGTAACTTTTTCCCTGAACACCCACGTAAACTCTCCTAACTCTGAATTCAGGATTGAGTTCTTTGTGACTCCACTTGCTCCAGTCTCTCCTGTCCATCAACAGAGTTCTCCTTAAATGATTATTTATTTTTCCATGTATTCTGCTCATAGTACATTGGCAACACAAAGCTCAGTTATTTTGTCTCATGAACTTTTCATTAAAGTCATGACATTTTCAGGCTGTTTTACAAATTTTCCATTAAATCAAATATTAATTGAAGACTTACAAGGTTAAAGTGGCAACATGACAATTAAGAATGTCGGTTCATACAAAAGCAGCAAAAATTTCAGCCCCAAAAATCCAGAAAACATTTCTTTATTTCATGTGAGTGTACTAACTACATATCTTACAATGAATAAGGTATTAAATTATGATGATTCATATTAGACACAACCATACCTTTTTGTTTTCAAGGGCATATTTTACTCATGCTTGGTATCTGCACTCAATTGGTCATTTTGCAAGAAATCTAAGACTTGAGTTCTTTTGTTTACATAAACATTTACCTCTCATCCAAAGGTGACCCCTTGCATATTTAAAAATATTTATTTATATTTAATATTATCATTTTAATGTACTATTATAAATAATAATTTTATATTTAGTTATATATTATTAGTTATATTTAGTTATATATATTAAATATATATTTAGTTATATATTATATAATATATATATTTAGTTTTATATTTAGTTATATATAAATATTTTTATATTTAGTTATTTATTAATATATATTAATACTATTATTTTACAATGTAATATGTCCATTGTTTGTTGTAACAATTGTGCTACATGCATCCGTCAGTCTGAAGATGCTAAATGGGGTTTATTTTTGGCATACAATTTATTTAGAAACATTCTGAAAAACCATGCCAAGGCTTATTTTCTGGGTAGGTACAAATTTTGAGTAAATACGGTATCAAATCATGATGAATATAACCATTGTGTACTCTGACATGAACTAATACAAATAAGTTTTAAAATACAATAAAGATATTCAAAATATAGCACATAATTAATTTTAATCTTTACCAGAAGAATTTCTATGGTAAAACTGAAACACACTTGCTGTGGAAGCAGGTATTGCTGAGACGAGGATTGTTCAGGCAAAGCCCCAGATCTTGATCATTCCATCATCAGGAAGTCAGGTCCCCAATTTGTCTGGAGTTGCCTCTAAAGAATCTTGTTCTTTATTTGAAGGAATCTTTCTTTTAGGTATGCACCAAACCGGAGCATACCGTTTAAGTGTGTACATCACACAGCATGTGGCCGATCTCACTAGGATATTTGTTTCCTGTGTGGAGAAAATAAGTCTTGACTAGCAGAAGAAAGCCTGGCCATCACCTTACTTCATACTTTAGCTATTGGGAAGGACCAGCTGGCCAAAGAAAACTGACACATACTAAACACACTAATGTAAGCAACACATTATGGTGCATGCTTATAGTAACCCCAGTGCTTTAGGAGGCTGACAAAGGAGAATAACAAGTTCAAGTCCAGTCCAGTCCAGTCCAGTCCACTTAGAAAGACTGTGTAGCAAAATAAAACTAAGATAGAAAACAGTGAGGGGGGAGAAAGAGATACAGAGACGGAAACAAGAGAGGCAGAGTACTAGGCATGTAGCTCTATGTGAAAGCCCTATTTTCAATTCACAGTACCACAATAATTAAACAAACAAACAAACTGATCTTGCTATGTGTTTTCTGCTTTCTGTAAATATATTGTTGTTTGAATTAGTACTTTGTGGTTTGAGTCTTCCTTGGAGAATCTGATTCCATGGAAGATGCACTAGACTGAGGTTCGTAGGCTACTACTTCTAGTACTTGCTTCAGTTTCTTATGTCTGGCTATCTTTCACATGGGAGAAATTGTCACCAGAATTTGGCATACTAGATAATATCAGTGATTCAAAAAATGTACTGTGTTTGGATGTGGAGAAGTGAAAAGTGTTTGTATATTTCAATATTTTTGAGTGTTTGATGAATCTGAGTTATTAATGCATTCTCTTAGGATTAATTTCTTATATATTAGTTTGTTCAACTATATTTTTAAAACTATTTTGATGTAAAAGGAATTTGGAAACAAAACTAAGCTAAGATATACATTCTGTTTTATTCTATGAAATAGAAATAGTTTATGAGTACACATACTGCTTTCTGAGAAAATGCAACTGAAGAGATAAAAGTATAATATGCACTTGATTAGTATTTCCCTACACCGTTTTTTTTTACTAGGAATGGAACTCACGACCTTACACTTGACAGTCAAGCACTTATGCCACTGAGCAATATACCCAGCCCTGATTTATATTACCTTATATACTAGAGAGAACATGGGTATTGTGAGATGTGGCTCTTGGTGTTTCTGCATAAAAACTATCTGCCTGTATAAATCATAAAAGTCTGAAATTCAACATCAAAATCAGTCAGGATTATAATCATTTCAGTTCCTCTGCACTCTGTCTTAGGCAGTATTTACTTCTAAGACTGATCTAGTTTATTGCAAAACTCAGAGTTTCTTATCTCTCATGAGTGTGCTATCGATGTATTTATATTTATACATATTTTATTTATTATTCCAGCTTTATTGAGTCATAAACAGTGCAATATGATGATTAGCTGCTGCTGTTTGTAGTCAGCATTCTGCTCCTTTTCCACTTCACATTTTAGCATAATCAGTGCCATTTAATAGCCACCATAATGAAACTTTCTTTATTGAACACTTTCAAAAGTACAATTTCACAATCATTACCTGGGAGGTTGTTTACCATCTTTTCATTTCATTCTTTGTGACAATCTGCTGTACTTTTTATTTATATATAAAAATGTATTTCTTGTCTCCATATGAATGTAATTAACAGGATAACAAGTGCCTTCTATGCTTGTTCAGTGCACATATATTATAGATGTCAAATGAGTGCTTGTTGAGATCATTAATTTTTAAGAAATTGCTCACTGAAAATTATCTGTTAGCTAAAAGTGCATTTATTCATTTTCTTTATTTGACACTATTTTAAGATACATTGTGGTGAACACTTGGCTTTGTTTGTATTTTGGATAGACATGCATCACAAAAGCTAATTTTTGGTAAGTCATTTATCTCTCTTACAGTGTTAACTTTCTCATTTGGAAAATGAATGTAATATTTTATACCAACATCATCATTTGGGCTTATTGACTATTATTATATCTTGAAATAGTTTATTAGGAGATACTGTATTTTTTATGAGCGATAATGATTAGTTAAAACTGAACTATGTTATAGCAAATGGAAGAATCACTAAGGATATCATATTTTAAGAAGACAACACTGCTATCTATAAAGTTTTGGATAAAACAGTGGCACTTACTGCAAAGTAGCTTAAAATCTTGTCATAGAAGACTAGTGTATGAATGTATACCATAAGCTAATAAAAGTGTTACTAATAAGACAGCATTATGTTAGTGATACTGTTATGTGCACTAAATCTTATTACTAGGGAGAGTAAAGGGTGATTACATCATTTTATTACTGGTGATTTTGTTACCTAGATATGAGAGAGTAGAATTGGCATGAAATAGGGATAGAAAAATGTTTTTGTTTATATTTATGGTCCGTGAATGACTAAGACAAAGAGAAATTATTTTGAACAGAGAATTTTTGATAACTTGCAAGTGGGAGTAAAAATTAATAGAAATATGAGAAAGAATTAGCAGGAGAAATTTAAAGGTCTGGGTAACTGAGTAGAGTTTGAACAAGACAAGTGAGTTTCTCTTATCTGAGACAATTAGTATATTCAGGGAAAAATGGGCAGGTAACTAGGTAAATGAAAGACATTCATAGAAATGTTAAATAGGTAATTTACATCAGGGAACTTGAGCACTGATGATAGGCTATGTCAAGCCTACAGATCTAGAAAGAATAATTGAAGAGTATGAAACAATTCACAAGTGTAATTATTTAGAGCAATAATTCAAGGGTTTGCAATTGAAATTTTAGTAACTACAGTTGGAGAAATCAGGGAAAAATTTTGAAACAACAGAAATAGAGAAAAAATAATTGAAGAAGTGGGATATGAAAGAATAATGAAAATATCTTAGAAAATAAAAGAGTTCAGAACCTAAATAGAGCTCTTGAAGTTATCCTTAAAGGGCTAGTCAACAGTACCCATGCTGCTAAAAATTTGAAATACAGTACCCAAAGTGAAACATGTTGACTACATTTTATACTTAAGACTTTACAGTAGCTACTTTGGGTTTATAGTTTTACATTCCTGTGGTTTGGAAATAAAAAATGGAAAATTCCATGAACAAACAATTTTTAAATCTTAAATCACATGTCATTCTAGGTAGCATGGTGAAACTTTATGCCATCTTGCTCTGTGCTGTGCAAGACATGAATCAAACCTTTGGCCTGTGTATTCACACTATATAAGTTATCTGATCATTAGTCACTTAATTCCTCTTTCTCTGTTATTGGATCCATTCTTGTAGTATTGCAGTGTGTATATTCAATTAAACCTTATTTTACTTAACAGTGGTTCCAAAGTAAAAACAAAAGTAATGCCTGAAATTTAGATATGCAAAAGAGGAGGCATAATATTTTTCTTTTAAGTGAAAATGTCTCAATTTAAAAGGAAAAAAATATTATATGCTAATGATGCTAAGATCTAAAGGAATAAAAAATCTATCTGTGAAATTGTGAGGAAGAATAAAGAAACTCATGTTAGTTTGAGGTTGCACTTTTAATTCCAAAGAAAGTGTAAGTGTAAAATCTATAGATTAAAATTTATCATGCTGCTGGATGTATAGGACAAAACAGTATATACAGAGCATGTTATTATCTGTGTTTTGAGGTATTCAGTGTGGGTCTTGGAGGGCAATTTACATGAATAATGAGGAGAGGACTCACATAATTACTTTCAGTAAGGATGCTTATGGAGAAACTTCATAACTGTTATAGGCTAAATCAGGAAGTTATAAATTTGATTTGGCAACTTAGCAAGACTGTGTCTTAAACAGTTAAAACTGTTGCAGCTGTAGCTCAATGTGAGTATACTTAGTTCAATTTCCCATGTCAGAAAAGAAAAAAAGTCTGACTGCTTATTATGTCCAAACACTGTAGTATATGGTGGGCACATATGATGCCTACACTTAGGTAGAGATACATGTTTGAATCAAATATTTAAATATATAAATTAGTAAGTGGTATATGTAAGGGATGTTTCATTCCATGACAATGTTGGGAGTGGGAACTTGAACCAGATTCTGATAACTGACTTCACAAAAATGTAGAGTATCAGGAGAGAAATTTAAGAAAACAAAAATCTCAAATAAAATAATTTTTAAGTAAAACTACAAAAACAGCTATATTCAAAGGCAGAAGGAGAAGAGAATGAAAATGAATGTTGAAAGTGGGAGAACCAATTTGACTGCATCTAGAAAGGACATTAAATAATATTCTGTAGGATTTTCACAATTTCAGTCAGGCACTCAATATGATTAGTTTATGAGAGAAGTTTTAATTTTTTGAGACTGATAGATAAACTCTTAAGAGAGTGACTTTTAACATAAAAACATCAATATATTTTTTAACACTAAGGAATGAAACTGTTGGGTGAAACAGAAGTCTCCTATTTAGTAACTTGTGTGTTGGGTTCCCAGTGGGGAAATCAAGTCAATATCACAGAGTTGTTTAAATAGAGGTCAGTCTGGTGATTTAAAGAAAGCCTCAAGGTAGAAGTACCCAAAGTGAAAATAAACTTCTCAAGGAAGGAAAAAATAGCACAAAAAACAGGAGACAAATATGATATCAAGGACCTTTGTTCACAGCTACTTGCGAGACTGACACAAGAGGATTCCCTAAACCCAGAAGTCAAAAGCCTAAGCAATGTATGGAGACCCTGTCTCAAAATGAAATATGAGGGAGACAAAGAGAGACAGCCAGCCAGAGAGACAGACAGACAGAGACAGAGACTTGTGGAGGAATTTTAGCGCTATCCAAAGGTTGGTTATTCTGCATTTTGATGAAGTAATTTTTACATTTATTTCCAGTGCTGAGTAAAAGAGAATAGGAAACTGTGAAGACAGGTTGATTGAAAAAAATTTATTTAGGGTTATAATTAAGTATCTATCACGTTGATAAATGCAAGGGTGTTTATACAAACTTAAATCTCTTTACCTGAATTCAATTAGAGTATTCTCACATTAGTGTGCATTTTTGCTAGTGCATATGTGTACATACACATATCTTCCCCTAGAATGGCCATTGAATAAGTTGTTGATCTTATTCTTCTTTTGTTTATTTCTCTATTCTCCATAACTTTCAGAAACTACTGTAGAACATTAGTGACTAAGACAAAACAAGTAAGATTCAAATTTTAAGAAATTTTTGTATCCATTTTGTTGCATTTTAATTTGAAGCAGTCATTTCCTCTATTCTGACCCTCATCATTAATCAAAAATATACTGGAAATCAAATTAGACACTGATGACATTTTAACTTTTGCTGCAATTCATAAATGTGTACTGATAGGTATCATGTTCACACAGAGTGCATTGGAAGCATCCATTTTCCTAACTTAAAATTCCTCCATAGCTATTCTCTAATATATCAAACATTTCTGAGTTTCCTTGGGGCTTTAGATCATATTTTGTTCTACTATTTTATGGAAATGTACCTTTTATTATTATTCTAGCAACGTTAACATCAATCAATTTTAAAACTGAAATAAATATTTGTGCAAAACTTGCTTTGGTGATTTTATAATAGTATCAATAACATAACTTAGATGGTATGGAGTCTATAGTTTTCTTTCATTCTTTGATCTGTGTATGCTGAAAGCAAAATATAAAAAAATTTTCAGAGGTAAATATGAGCAAATGCAACTACAAGAGATGAGATGAGTCTTAGATTTTCTAGAAGCTGCATACTACTACTAAATTCTTGTGTGAACAGGTAAAGTATGGACACTAGTTTAACTCTGTGAATGACCTAATTCCTGTAGGTCCAGCTTTAATCTCTAATCTTTCACTATTTCATTCAAACCAGAAAATTATCTCCACTATGTTACACATTTACCCTAGCAGCATCCTTATATACCTCATTTACCATGTTTCTTAATTCCATAAAGACATAGCCTAGACATATAAATACATTCTTTGATGTTTGCACAATGAAAAAATCATTTCATTGCACATGACTCAGAAAAAATTCATTTTGTTAAACAACACATGGCTATAACAGAGATATAATGCTGAAACAATTTATTTCTCTCTTAGAATAAGATCTGAAGGTAGGGATCCCAGGTTAGTATGGAAATAACTTGGGATGGAGATTCAATTTTTTTATGTATAAATGCCTTAACAGGCAATTTCAAGTGTCAACCTTATTGCTAAGTATAAAGGCAATACTTTAAAGGAAAAGGAGGTCATTTGTCTGCCTTTCAGAAATCTTTAAAATTATCTTATCCTATAACTGCTATGCATCACAGTCTTTTGTCAATACCTAACTGTAAGGAAGACTATTAATATTTCTATAAATTGTTTATAAATAATTTTATGTACCATAATGTGAGCAATATGACCATGTGAGTTATAAAGACAAACTGAAATCACAATTAATTACAACCAATTCCTTACACAATATTTGCATATAATTGTGAAGTTTTGAGGTTTATTATGATATCCCTGGGGTCTTATAGCTATATTATTAGGTGTCATCTAAGCAGCTAAACAATATAAATTGTGTTCAGTGGTGTCTTACAGTGAAATGTAATTTTATTGAAAAAGACATCAATATCAAATATGTATGATAATTTTCAGATAAGCAGAAGAAATAAACTAAGCCAATTAACCATTTACACACAAACACAAGTGTGTGTGTGTGTGTGTGTGTGTGTGTGTGTGTGTATAATGGTATTCAGGTATAAAGGTATATATATATATATATATATATATATATATATATATATATATATGAAGGGACTCAGCTCACTTTAAAAAGTCAGTGAGAGACAGTTGGCTCACTGTGGTGTAAATTAACCTTTAATACATTTAGAAGTGCCATGGGCTGATGCCCAAACTATCTCAGCAAAGTGTTATTTCTGAATTGCTTGACTTAGATATGTAAAATCTATAAAGAATTATTTGTATTGAATTTACACAATATCTTATTAGCATGATAGTTAAAACAAGATTAAAAATGAAATTAACATTTTAATTTCTTTCACACTATCACCCAATGACTGAAGTTTCTGTCATTCTCTATAAAGTAAGAAAAAAGCCTGATTTTCTCTTTAAAATATATATAGAGAGACTGAAAGTAAAGGTGAGTACTACTCCTTTATAGTCAACCATCTTGCTATGTTCCCAAACCCTAGAAAAAAATTAAAAGGCAAAGTAAAAGTAACATACAAGTATATTTTAAGTGGAAAACAACTAGAAAAATACTTATTTTCCAAGAAAATGTAAAGTTTAAGGAATTAACTTATTTGATTTTCAATTAATTGCTCTACCAACTAAACAAATCCCAGGACTTGATGGGTTCACTGTTGAATTCCACAAGACCTTTAAGGAGCTTAGAACACCAATAATCCTCAAACTCTTCAAGGACAGTGAAAGGAATTGAGTGCTCCCAAACACATTTAAAGAAGCCAATATGGCCCTGATTATCAAATCAGATAAAGATACAAATAAAAAAGAAAAACTAGGCAAATCTCCTTCATGAACACAGATACAAAAATTCTCAATATTTTAGCAAAGAGAGTGTAGCACATAATGAAAAAGATCATACATCATGATTAAGTCGATTTCACTCCAAGATGAAAATGTGCATATATGTAACATATATAAATCAATAAATATAGTTCACATTAACATAAGCATGACCAAAAAGCATATGATCATAGCACAAGATGCAGAAAAATTGATAGACATAAAAAATATGTACAAAATCCAACACCTCATCACAATAAAAATCCTGAAGAAAACATATACAGGAGGACCATAACTGAACATATTAAAGGCTGTTTATGACAAACCAATAGCCAGTATTGTACTAAGTAGAGAACAACTATGGGCATTACCCATAAAATCAGGAATAAGACAAGAATATGCAGTATCACCACTTTGACTCAACATGGTACTTTAAAATTTAGCCAGACCAATTTGGCACAAGAAAGTATATATATATATATATATATATATATATATATATATATATGGTCAGATTATCATTATTGAAAATGACATGATACTCTACATGAAGACTCAAAGAATTTCACCAAAAACTCTTATAGTTAAAAAAGAACTTTAACAAGATTGTAGGATGCAAGACCAATAGATAAAAATCATTAGAATTTATAATGTAATCAACTGGTTGAGAAGAAAATTAGGAAAATGACACTATTCATCATAATTTCAAGAAAAATGAACTACATAGGAATTATTCTAATGAAGGAAATGAAAGACCACAAAGAAAATTACAGTACTCTGGAAAAGGAGATTGAAGAGGACATCGGAAAATGGAAATATGTCTCCTGCTCTAGGATTGGTTTTATATCAGCGTAAAATACTCTGTACATCAAAAGAATCAGTCAATAGAGTGAAGAGACAACAGAGTGGAGAAAAAAAATTTATGATCTATTCCTCAGAGTATACAAAGATCTATAAAAAACTAAACCTCTTATCAATAGATGACTGGATAAAAATATGTGACATCTTTACATAATGGAATATTACTAATCTATAAAAAATAACAAATTTGATACATTTGTAGGAAAATAGATGCACCTGTGTAATATAATATTGCTTGAAATAAACCAGATGCATGGGCTTAAATACTTTGTTATCTCTCATTTCAGTGAGACAAAGTACAAATGAAGAGAATGATAAAGAAATGATAGAAGGAACTAGGAGATTCACTGCTATTATTGGGAAGTGATATTATAGTCCTTTTCCATGGCACCAGTTATCAGGGACCCCTGCAGTGAGTCTCCAATCTCCTCCAAGTGTTACTGTGCTAGGCAGGAAGAAAGAGCATGACACAAAATACAGTTGCAGCAGGGATCTGAGATGACTGGTTGTTCACAAGGAACAGAAGGCCACAAGGCACTCATAAACTTACTATTTATTCATTGAGGAAAAAGTTGAAGGGGTGGAAATAATTAATGATTTATCATGCTCAGGTACCTAATAATGTCAATGGTATAAATATTATATACCATAACATGAGCTAAGATTAATAATATAATTAAGAATGAAAAACAGAATAGAGCAAGGGGAAGTAGATGTAGGGAGGGTGACGGAAGGAGAAGGGAATTAAAAACAAAAGAAGCAAGCTATATTATACACATATAACCACTCCCCACGATGATTGGAAACTGCATGCAAACATGTACTAAAAAAATTTTAAAAGCAAGTCATATGGACATGTACATATGTTAAATAAGATGCAAAATGCTGCTTTGTTAGTATCTAGGACAAATGAATTGAAAAGTAAATTTTGTTCAAGACCATTCTGACTCCAACTGAAACCCTAAATTTATGTCAGCCTTTCATGAAAACCTAAGTAAAAAAAGCTCTAAATTCCAAAGAACCATTGTCAGAAAAGATTGCAGGAGTTTTTGCTTTCTAATCTTGGCCCAAGTAAAGAGATGAATAAGGATAAAGAGGTTCAATAGCAATTTTGACATGTTTGATTTCCTAATATTTGGTAAGTCAGACCATTATTCTCCTTTTTATTTTGATTTGGGAAGATGATAACAAGGAAGTTGGCAGACAAAGTTGTGAGAAATAGTCCAAGAGCAAAAGTTTTCCTCTTCTTCAATTCTTCCACATTTCTTTTCTGTTTAAGACAGTAAGCTAACTAATGAAGCTTATGATGTGGTTTCTGTAATCTGGAAAATATGATAGGAGCTAAAGATGGCAGATCAGTGAGAAACAAAATACAAAGCCTCCCAAGAGAAACAACTCATATGCCAGAATAAAATATCCTGGAGAGGTCCAGACAGAGGGAGATGGATCCTCTTGACACAGGAAGAAATTAAATCAAAAAAAGCTTGTCAAACATGCAGTCTCAGGGCTACAATTGGAACAGCTAAAATTATCAGACACGGCGCTTTCACTGTGACCCACTAAGTTTGTGCCAGTCTGACCTCATGCAGGCCTGAATTCGTGCTGGCTGGGAGAGCTGCCCAAACTCATCCCTGCCAATACTCACAGGAGACACAGCTGCACTGAAATCAGGGGTTGGTGAGCCCAACAGAGAATGGAGCCAGCTGAGGGATCTTCATTAATGCACAGTCAGTGCTGGGAATAAGACCCCCCTACACAGGAAGGGTACAACCAACTGGGCAGCATGTTGGAGTTGGCAGGAGGAGCCTGAACTAGTGGCAACAGTGACTTCAGTTGGTTGCTCTCCCCCCAAAGAAGATTCATGGGATTTGCTTGGACAGGGTGAAGCCCCTGACTGGGACCCAATAAGCCATCCCAAATCAATTTCCTACACCTAGAACACACTAACCTCATGAAGGCCCCTGAAGTTTGGCTGGCCTGGTGGGGAGGGGCCAGCATATACACCTCAGTGACAAGAGCAAGCAGGATAGGGAAGAAATCCCTCACCAGCATGCTTCAGACGAAGCATAACCAACAAGGAAATGGGCTGAAACCTCCACTATACACCTGTATGGAAGAAACCAAAAACATGAAAAGAGAGAGAAAGAAGAACAAGCACCCAACCCAAAACCCTGAGAACACTGATCCAGGAGAGGGAAAAACAAAAGAGACTGAGGGCAGCAAACATGCAACATCAGACATGGTTTCAATGGACATTAAGACATATCTTCAGGACCTTGTAGACAAGCTCAAAACTGAAATATTAAATCAGGTAAAGCAAGATATAAGTAGATTAATAAAAGAAATGCTAAGCATCTCTCAGGAAGACACAGATGAAGAAGAGAAGAACACAAAAAAGGAGAGAAACATTCAATAAAGAATATAAAGAAAATATACAATACATGAAGCAGATTTAAAGAGATTACCAGGAAATTAAAAACTCCATTGAAAGCTGGCAAAACTGCTTAAAAGAAACTAAGGATAGACTACCAAAACTTGAAAATAAGTTGTGAATGAGTGATCATGAAAGGAAAGATCTCTTAAAAATAACAAGGAAACAGACAGTAACAATACAAAAGCTAGAAGACGACAAGAGAATCTACAATATAAGAATAAGAAAAGTGAACAAAGAAGCAGGAATACAAACAGGTGAATTACAAAGGCTATTCATGGAAATAATTAAGGAAAACTTCCTAAGCATGGGAAAAGAAAATGACATTTGGTTATGTGAGGTATACAGAACTCTAGCCACCTACAACCAAAACAGAGCTACACCCAGACATATAATAATCAATATACCAGAAATTAAATATAAAAACAGATTATTCAAAGCCATCAGAGAAAAGAAACAGATTACCTATAAAGGAAAGCCCATCAAGATCATGGCAGACTTATCATCACACACCACCAGATCAAGAAGAGCTTGGAGTGAAGTATTCCAAGCCCTGAATGAAAATAACCTCCAGGCCAGATTGATGTACCCTGCAAAACTGTCACTAGAAATTAATGGAGAAAAAAGATGCTTCCATGACAAAGAGGAACTGGGGGAGTTTGTCACCATGAATCCAACCATACAGAGAATACTTAAGGACATTCTAGAGAGAGAAAAAAAATACCAGGATTTTAGGAACAGTGGCAGAAAGGCCTCAATGATTGGGGCAGGCACTAAAATGAAGGAGAAAACTAAACAAAGGCAGAAAAGTAGCATAGCAGAAATGAGGCAGAGAAGGATAACTAGAAACTCTAACACAGATGTCATTGATATGCTATATTGTTAATAGTGTACCAGAATTTTAAACCCACATTACTCACACCACTCTGCTTACATGTATTATATTCTGTTCCGGTCATTCTACCTGTACTATATTTGAGGGCACAGACACTTATCCAGAAAATAGCAGGATATAGTATGGTAATCATCCTTAATTTCCTATTAACTTAATCTAAAGGTCTGTATAACCTACACTATTTTACCATGATTGATTGTAATCAAATCTGTTTTGTTAGATTGCTGTTTTGTAGTGATAGATTTTATTCAAGCTGTTGTGATTGATAGTATCAAGTCTGAGAGTATAAGCAACTACACTGAAGATGACAAGATTCACTAGAATATCCACCTGGTTTGATTATTACCTGCCTTTGAAGCTTTATACAGTCTGCAGTGTTTTATTTTTACTAATATTGTTATGTACTGCAATATTCAATTATACTGCTATATTCAATTATGCCTGATGATATGGCCAATTCTATTGAAGATAATAAGAGACAACACAGTAATCACTGTAGATCACCTTCTACTGTGGTTTTATATGATTTTTGGTTTCATGTTTTTGTATGAATTTGTTTTGTGTTGTCTTGCTATTTTTTGTTTTTCCCTCTAATACAGAAAGGGTAAAATAAATGTAGAGACTCATGCATGCATAGCTGTTCACAGTCTCACTGTTTGAATATCTACTTTGTATGCTTTAATTTTGTAACTTGAACAACTATTTCTAAGAGGACAATATGTAATTTATCAACTGGTGATTTCTTACTGTTCACCTTTTTTTATTTGAAATTCTGTATTATCTCTATCCTATACATGTTTTTTCTCTTTAAATTTAAATAAATAAATTCCCAAAAAAGAAAATATGAATAAAGATAGTAATTACATTATGATAAAAAAGAATGTCTCTCATGATTTTCACTACTTGGACAAATATAATAGTTTAGTTAATATTTCTCCAGAGTTTTAAAGAGATTTAGGACAGGAATTTCATTTACACTAAGGCCTCTCAATTTCTGAAGTTGAATATATCCTTCTTACTCTTCAGTTCAGCTAATAATATGTAATGCTTCACTATTTTTAATTTATTTTTTCATAAATGGTTATATAATAAATAGCATATTGTAGCACATTGTGAGAGAGAATGAAATCTGAACAAACTCTTCATAGACATGGCTAGAACTAGAGTCAATTTTTAATTACATGATGTGATACATGAGATATCTGGCGCTAATATGCCCTCAAGGTGAGTTGGAAACCAGTCATAGTCATTATAAAGGTCTTAACATAGTAAAGCTTCTGAGGATGAAATTACTGTCCATCTCTTACCTCTACAATGCCTGTTGTGGTTTGTTCAAATGTCTTCCCAAAGCTTCATGCAGTCATGAGAGGTTGGCCTTTCTAGGGCAGCTGAGTTTAGTATTTGTGATGGTTCACGGTCTTGTGTTGGAATTGGTGGTGTGAGTGCTACACCCACCCAGTGATGGGTAACCCACAAAAAATATAAGGGATGGAAGGAGATGTGCTCCCCCCTTTTTGCCTTTTTGCCTTTTTGCTTTTGTCACTTGTGCCACCGTGAATGGTTTCCCCTAGCCACACCACCCTGCCTTGGACCCAGATGAGTATGGAGTGAAACCTCCCAAAATGGTAAGCTATATAAACCTTTCCTTCCCTAACTTTAGACATCACGTATTTTATCTCAGCAAGAGAAAATAACTAAGAGAGAATTTGCTACCAATGTATGTGTGTGTGTGTGGGGGGGGGTCATTTCTGTGAGTATATCTGACCGTGTGGTTCAAGAGCCTTTGGGAATGGTTTATCTGAAGAGTTTGGAAAGGTTCAGAGATATTTCCTGAAAGTATAGAGCTGGAACACGTTAGGTTGTTCTATATGGGAGTCAGAATTCAGAAGATCAGAAATCCAGTGAAGACCAGGTTCAGAATGTTTCTGCCAGGAAGGACTGCATTGATTTTTGGACTCTATGAAATGTCTGTTATGGCTTGGTTGAAAGTTTGTCTGCATTTGTCTCATGTCCAAAGACTTTGCCTGAGACTGAGATTAAGGGTGGTAGATTAATTAATCTGGTAGAAGAAATTTCTAGGCAGTCAAAAGCTGAGGTGTTGGCATGACTATGTTTGGGGGCTTTTAGCCAGATTTATATTGTGAATCAGGAGCAAAAAACCCAGCAAGATGATTTGAAATGTGATTTTGGTTGGGGAAAAAAGATCTAGTAAAACTATGGACTGCAAAGAGAGAGCTCTATAATGGTGAATAGGAACAGGAGAATATAAAAGATGGCCTTAGAGTATCACTCAGTGGTGGGTCCCCCATACTTTGCAGCCTCAAAACAGCAAAAATGAAAGATTTTGTGCTGAGGAAAAAGCCATAGAGCATCACATTCCAACAATGCTGGCAGCCACAGTTCTCAAGGATCCAGACACTTGACTCCTAAGCCAAGCAAGAGGAAAACCTGGCTCCTGCTACAACTGGCACTAGATCTTGGTATCATCCACTTGGCACTGGTTTTAGGCATATACACATTTCAAGAGTTCTGAGTTTAAGGTAGCTTCCACTCTGATTTCAAAAGGCTTGGGGGCCAAGGAATTTGCCCCTGAGAAGGCAGTGTGTAAAGTTATAAGTGTGAAATCAAAGGTGCAATGAAGAACCCAGAAGTTTGGAAAACCCAGGACTGTGGATCATCTAAGGAAAGTTGTAAGGATGGAGCAGAACAGGCCTAAGAGAGAAGTTGTGGGTGCTACAACCACCAGAAGTACTGTGAGGATGGAGTCACATTGTGAGTCCTTCGAGTTGACACCCAGATTGCTTCAGATGCTGAGTGGGGAATTTTAGGACTTAATATTTGCCCTGCTGGATTTTGGACTTTCTTTGGTCTCATACCTTTGTATCCTCATTTGTACCTTTTGGAGTGGTAATGCCTATCTTGTACCATTGAATATTGGAAGTCATTTGTACAGGGGGTTACAGCTAATAGTTTGCCTTAGATATTGGCAGAGATTTGGGAATTGAACTTTTCAGTGATGCTGAAACTGTTAGGATTTTGGCCACTCTTGGAAATGGACTAAATGTTTTTTGCATAAAGAATGCTCACAAGTCTTTGTTGGGGGGATTGTAGTCAGTGGTTGTGAGGAAAATAATTATAATCAGGATGCAAAATTTATAATATTGTTTTATGATGGTCATCCAGAGTTAAACAAAGAAAGTGCAGGAAATCTGTCCACAACACTGAGACTCAAAATATTCACCCAAGGGCCTAGATCCCATGTCCTCCATGAGTCCAGACAAGAACCTAGAGCCAATGACAATGCCTTCCACAAGTACAACTGCAGGTCTAGATGCCACAAGAAGGTCTCACACCAGTTTGTTTTATGGATCTGCACTGGGAAGGCACAAAAGTCAGTGGTGGAAAATAGAAACTCTATGCCAATAGTGTGAAGGAGCTGGGATGGTAGGTTGAGGTTTCTACACTGGAGCCAAAAAGTCACACTCATAATAAAGGCCTGGGCTGCCCTGCAAAGTCCCACATCTATCCTCAGTGACATGGAGGTCCCAAGCTCCTCAGATTGTAATAGTCAAGTACATGACAGAAAGCCAGAATGACAAGTTTCTCCTGGAGATTAAACTGCACGTGTCTTCCCCTCAGGAACCAGGAAGTAATGCTTGATGTAAGGACCAGAGCTCCCCCAAAGTGCACCTCAACTACGCTCACCAACAAGGTCCTGAGGTCCTCTGATAATAATGGCCAAGCTCATACTGGGGAAGCTAGTCCTGACAAGCTCCTCCAGGAGAACCAATGGCTTAAAACAGCAACACTTAGAGAAAGCCGCAATGCCTTGCTCAAGAAGGCTGTGTTTATGCTGGCAACTTTCCTCAGGTGTGCCATCTATGCTCAGCACCATGCTGATTTAATTCAGCTGGTGTTAAGTTGACCACCAGTTTTTAATCCATAACTGGAGGTCAGGGGTGAAATAATGTGATTTGTTTAAATCTCCCCTAAAACCTTATGCAGTCATTGGATGTTGGCCTTTCTAGGGCAACTGAGTCTAGTGTTTGTGATTAATTCATTATCTAGAACTAGAATTGATGGAGTGAATGCTGCACCCTCTCAGGGGTAGGTAAGGTGAATACAATATAAGGGAGGGAAGGAGGCATGCTCTTCCCTTTTTGACTTTTTGCTCTTGTCAACTGTGGCCGACATGAATGCTTACTCCTTAGCCATGGCCCCTTGCCTTGGATCCAGATGAGTATGGACTGAAACCTCCAAACACTTTAAGCTAAATAACTCTTTCCTTCCCTAATTTTGGCTATCAGGTATTTTGTCTCAGCAACAAGAGAAAAGTAACCAAGGTAGTGCAATTTTAGATTTTGTAAAATTCAGAATGTCTTTTTCAAACTATAATTGATAGTAGTTGTTAGTGAAAATAAAATTATCAATGTAGATAAAAATATAATCTTGTTGGATTTCTGGGTGTTGCAAGCACAAATTTTCAATGCCCATTTATACTTTTTCTCTTGTGAGGACTGTATTCATTTCTATTATTATTCAAATAAATTATACTTTAAGTCCAGGAAATGTAATTTACCCTTGGGAAACAGATTTGTGGCAATGAAAGTTTTCTAATGCCTTTAAAATTGTTTTGGAGGGGTTGTTACATATCTCTATATTATAAAGTAGATGTATGTATGATAAATTCTGAATCCTTAAATTTTAAACCTAAAACTGTGGATAACAGGTCATTCTTTCTATAACAAATGAAAGAATGATATTTTAAAAGTGTATATTTCATTGATATTTCTGGACTAAAGTGTAATTAATTACTTGAAAATATTTTCTGATTCTTTTTAGATAAGAGAATCAAATTATTTGGATGAGCTATGCTCATAAACATTACTCTAATTTTCTCCACCTGTTACCAACAAGGTAAGGTGTTAATTGACTCATGATTTATCAGTCACTTGCAGCACTCTTTATATTATATAGACTTGCTTAAAATACATGTCATGGAACTAATTTAATTTTCTGCTCAATAGCACTGCTGTTTAATTTATATTCAGTGCATTCAGTTGATTGAGATTTAAGTTTTTTTTCAGAAAACAGTTTTAGCTGAACACTTCCTGAGGCAGGTTCTGTGTTGTGGCATATCTGTGAAAATATTGAGATGAGAGCCTGTTCTTTATTTAAGCATACTATGTAAATTAGCTCTTGAGTGAAAGTTACAGAGAAGCAAGTTTTGCTTCAAAAGGGAGAATGTTTTAATGAGTTTAATTGCTTAAAAACAGAGAACTTACTTCAAATCACAGTCAGTGCTCAGTCATTATCAGTGTTCATTGTATAGACTCAGTTGTTTTAGATGAAATTATGCCAGGTGTGAGGGCATTATTTAAACTGGTGTTTGTGTAAATATAACCTAGGCTCTACCATAATAGCAAATAACCCTAAAATAGGTTTAGGGCAGCAAAAGTTTCCCACATGCTAATAGCTTGAGGAAGGTTGGTAGGGGGTACATAATTGGCTCTGTTTACCCTTGTTATTTTGGGGCTGAGGTTAATGGGGGTTTCATCTTGCAGGAGCTTCTTTTATCATTAGAATAGCTGGAAAGAAGGTTTTAAGTCATGTATTGTATCAAAATATTCTCATTTAAACCACATTGCCTAACAACTTCTGTAGCCACAGTAGCCACTGTGAGTGCCATAGTACCAAGTCCACATGCAGAAAATCAGATTTGCAAACAGCTTTATGAGAAAACATAGTTTCCAAACATTGTTAATTTCTAGAACTACTTTGCATGCAAATATCAAAAAGCCAATTAGTAAGTAGAGAAATTGATCATTGTTAGTAGAGAGTCAACATTTCTGCATTCTGTTTCTCAATGAAAGGATTTCATGGAAGCAATGGGTACAGCAAAAGTGAAAAAAATAAATGAATGTTATTAATTGCTATATATCACATCCATATGGATGTTTCCTCCTTTAATGATGGGCAGAAAGAAAAGAATAAAGTACAGAAACTTTGAAAAGTAAATTCCAAGGAAAATGTTAAGGAGATAATTATGAGCCTAGTGATAAAATTTCAGAATATAGTTTACCTTTCCTATATGCTATAAGAAATCATGGATTCTTTGCAATAGGAACAGAAATACAAAAAAGCTAGAATACTGTGTCATAAAAACAACAGCTGTGTTAGAGTGGTAGAAAAGATTGAAATTCTACCTGCTCAAATATTATTATAGTCAAGTCCAATTCCCCAAAATTTTTAGTAGGGTCTACTTAAATAGCTTCCTAATTGTTGTTTCTGTTTTATTTTTTATTTAGAGAAAAAAAGCAAAACAGAAAAAAGGGTAGAAATAATACAGAATTTTAAAAAATATCAGAAAGAAATCACTAGTTGGTAAATTACATATTGTTATCTTAGAAGTAGGTGTTCAAGTTAAAAATCAAAGCATAAAAAGTGCACAGACAGTTAAACAATGCTACCTGACTTCCAGACCCTCAAAGATCGGATGTGTATTGGTAAGTGTGTTTCTCATGTTAACTCCAGACTAGATGTTGATCCCAGAGAAGAAACTTCAATTTGGCTCATCCCAAGTAAGACACCTACAGAGGCTAAGTAACCCTCAAATAGGATATATGTATTATATAAAAATATATGTTATATATTGACTCCAAATACTATATATAATATATACAGTACTATATATGCTATTTATATAGTAAATAGTACTATATATAAATACTATATATAGTTATTACACTATATATAGTATATACTAAAGTACATATATATATATATACATACTATATATGTGTATATATTCCCTCTTGACTGTTTCTATCATTTATTAAAAATCTTTCAATTTTAGTAGTTTTAGTAGTAGTATTTTGTTTACTTGGTAGTAACAATGTTTTAAACTATTTTTTTCATTTATCCTACTTGAGTTTTGTAGCATATCTTGAATCTGTAACTTTATATCATGTCTTTTTTTGAAAATTCTCAGCTATTGTCTGAAATTATTGCTTCTACAAAATTTTCTAAATATACTCATTTGTGATACCAACTACATGTATATTAGAATTCCTACCCAAGTCCCATAGGCTACTTGTGCTTTTTTCTCTTATATTGTCTCTCAGTTTCTTGGAAATTCCCATTATATTTCAAATTATTTCTTCTGCCTTCATCTTCAGTGATGGTGAACTCATCCAATTGCTTGTTCTTTGATTTAATTATTACAATGTTCTCATCCTAGAATTCCTCATTGATTATTTGTTTCATTACTCAGTTCTTTGATGAGAAGTTCATTTTGTCATAGAAATTCTGGAACTTGCTAATCATTTTAAAGTTTTATGTCTAATAAGTAAACATCTATATTATATGTGAATTTCTTTTATTGTCTATTTTTCTCGATTTTCATTGAAATTTTGAGCTTTTGCATGCTTTTCCATGTTTTGATTGAGTACTAATTTACTGTGTATGAAAAAGCATTTGAGATTATTTGGGGGTCTAGATATTTCTAAATTCTGGAGACAATTTAATTTAACTTTATAAAAAGCAGAATAAGAGAAGGTTATTTTATCATTGTTGGAGACCATTACAAAGTGGCTCTGAGCAAGATTTAAAATTAACTAATTGTCTTTCTATGTTTATCTGTGAATCTCTTCTAGGCCTCAGCCCCCTGCCTGGGTATGGGAACTGATTCACAGTAAGTGAACCTCTATGAATCAGTGGTCCTTACTGAGGCCTTAGTGGCCTGTAAGGCCAGAGATTCCTCAAAGGGCATGATAAAGCCACAGCTGTGGACACTTGGCTCAAACATCAATTAAGTAGATAGAGACTCCAGCTGCAGAAATTACTCCTACAGTCTCACACCTAGCATATTTTTATGATAAGACAATTCTCCTAAATTGACAGGATTCATAACTTGCAGACATCCTTAAAGTGACTCCTAAGGTCTTGTTTATTGCCTTTGCTTTCCTCAGTTTCCCTGCCCTATCTTTTTGACCTAATAAAAAGGGGCTGTTCAGAGAAGTCTTTGTCTTAGCTCTCAGAGTCTTGAACTCTGCTAAACAGTTTTGACCCTCTTTGAGACCTAAAATCATGCCACTTGTCTCATTTTCTTTATGCCTTCACTGTACAGTCTTTTGGGAGATTGGGGATCTAGGTCAGGACGCGATACTTAGACCCAGGGATTTTGCTAATTTAAAGTTGGACTTTGATTTTTTGTGAGGGCTTGTCTATTTCAAGTATACCCTTGTCCTTGTTATATAATCCTTCAAGCCCCCAATTTAAAACCTCAGGTACTTATCCTGACTACTACTTCTTGTTAGGCTTCTAACTGCAATTATTTTCTCTCCAAACTTGAGTTATTTAAAAGTTGCCCTTTAACTTTTTTAGTCTGTCTGTGAACATACAGAGGTGTTAAGATGAAAAATAATACCAAATCAGTCCCACCTTCTGAGTTTCCCTTCTCTTAAGATCTTGTCTCCAGAAGTACATAACATCTGGTAGGTTTCATTGCATTCAAACATTTGTTATTTTATACATTATCTAAAATCTTCTAGCATCCTGAGATGTATTCATGGTCTAATGTAACATAGTTCATTACTGCTAGTGAAGATAAAGGTGCTATAAATATTGTATCTCTCATATTCAAGTTGTTTATAATTAAAATTTATTATAATATTAATTATAAATATTTGTGTAATATAGTTAAGAAAAACTAAATTCTTTAATATCTATAGATATACAATCACTTTGGGTTTTAAAGTACCTCTTGAAATTAATTGCTATGATTATGTTTTTTTTATTATGCTTTTTAGATAAACTTGACCTCAAATATCTTCAGAATTCTGTCTTGTAAATACAAGCATTAATTTGATTTTAGCTGCAATACTATGAATAACATCTTATTCATAAATTATGACCATTAAAAGTAATATTTTTCTTCTGTATTTTATTTTGCTACTCTGAGAATCAACTGAAATTGCTACTTCAAATTATCATTATTTGTCTAGTATTATGGACTGATTGGTTGATAGATTTAGCATGTAGTGAATATTTACTATGCATTTACTTTGTATTAGGAACATTTCTTAGAGGATAAATTTACAGCAGAGAGGGAGACAAACTGTTAAAACCAAAACTGCAACAAAGTAAGATCACATCCAATAATAGAATATTTTTCATCATATATATGTAATTCTGCATGTATATATATTTTCTGCATATATGCATGTTTATATATATATATATATATTCACACATTTATATGCACATATGCTGTAAAGTCATAAAATCACAAAAAGCATTGAGGAAGCTTAAGTGCATATTTTAATAAGTTGAAAGAAAACTAAGGATACACATGGCTTTTTATGGAATGCATGTAATTATAAGCATACAAAGACAACTCACCATATGCTTTTAATTGTATAATACTTGACTAAAGACAGCAGGGTAGTTTTTTAGTTTGGCTTTTTAAAATTAAAAGTGATGGGCAAGGTTTGTAGGAGGATTTGTACAAAGAAAATATTTTGGATATTTGAAAGGAAGTGAAATTAATCTATGATATTACAATGTTGGATGCATGACATTATTGTTCATTGTATATGTCATTGTCAAAACATAGCATGGATAACACCAAGAGAAAACCCTAATATAAAGTATAATATTTTAATGTAGGATCATCAATTGTAAGAATTGTAGCACTGTGATGGGGGACATGATAAATGGTGAGGCTCTGCATGTCAAGAGAAAAGGTGAAATGTAAAAATATGGTAATTCTCTGTAATTTCTGGTACACTTTTTTGTGAATCTAAAACTGTTCAAACATATTAGAGACTTAGCAAGTGATAAAGACCCAGAGTTATAGAGAAGCTAATGACAGAAAACTTCTGGCTGATTCAGCATAATGGGAGGTTGAGGATAGGATAGTGATAATTCTGCTAATGAAAACAATAGTGAGAAATGAGTCTGGAGAGAAGGATGTGAAAGTGACTAATCTGAAAAGGCAGAGTAACAAGTTCAGTCTTTGTTTGGAAGGTAATGAATTGTCACTAAAATTTTAAATGAGCTAAAGAGAGTAAAAGATTCACAGTTATATCACAGTAAGATAATTCTGGTTGCATCCATTAAAATAGTTTAAAGGGGGCAAGACTGAAGGCATGGAATCTAGAGAGGACAATGTTGTAGTGGCCTAGCTAAGACATATTTTAAGCATAGTAGCAAAAATGGATAGGGGAGATGGGTTTACTGCTATGTTTGATTTATGTAGTCACTTTTGGCCAATATATTTTTTCCCCTTCACAACCAGAATCTTTGATGTTATCTTTTTTTCCAATAAAACAATATTTTATTGATGACTGTGCTTCTGTTACTCTTTCAAAGTAATTTATATCCTCACAACACTTCATGTTGTCTAGACTTCACTTTAAAAGATTGAACATATTTTGCAAAATTTAAAATATTCATGACTGTAAATATGATTTTATGAAACTTTTACAAAGCGAATGCCTCACAAATACATTTAAATTATGGAAAGACTTCACAGTACTAATATTTTTAAATTTCTGTGTGATCAAACATTCACAGCTGTTCTATCTCACAGCTACAAATACATTTCAAATGAAAGGCATTTCTAAGTCATCTTACAATACAAACCAGAGAAAAAATAATTTAATGAAATAATTATAGTACTGTACTCAGAATGGAAACAATTTTGACACAGAAGAAAATAAAGTTTCATGTATTAAAAATGTCATTTATGAACTCATTAATTATGCTAATAACTTATCTGTGTAAAGGACTTTACAACTAAAATGCCATCATATTTGTTTTAGTTACTTTTTTCAACGATGACAAAAAACACCCAAGCTTAGAGTTAAAAGAGGAAAGTTTTACTTAGGCTACAGTTTGTAGAGGTTTAATTCCATAATTAGCTGACTCCAAGATAGGGCTGATTAAAAGGAAATTCATGGCAGGCAGAATTTAGCAAAAGCAACAAAGGACTTTTACAGTGTCTTTCTGTCCCTTTTATTTTACCCAGACTACTTAGCACCCACACCCTAATTGTTGTGCCCTTGAGCCTAACATTGCCCTATGAATCAATCCTAGTTCCACACACTCTACACCAGTCACCTCTGAAACAGCTCCACCTATGACCACATGAGGCTTTGGTGGGACATCTAAGCACAAGCCATAATGATATTACTCATACAATTTCATTTGAAAGAAAAAAGTTATTTAAATCTTGTTTATGACAGGACTCTACAAATTGTAATATGCAGTTATCACACATTTTCCCAGGATCTAATAAACTTTTCAATTATGAGGGGAATACTTGTTCAGTACCAGCTCTGTTCATTATAATTCTAAATCCACTGGCAAAAAGTATTGATTTATATGAACTCCCTTCTTTTACTGCTTACAATTCTATTATATCACTGGAAAGAGACAAATGGTTGGGTCTAGAGACACATGTTTTGTTAAATTGGGGATTTGCAGACTTGAAGAAGACTAGGTTTACATTATACCATTTAATTTCTAAGTACCTCTTGAACTGAAAAATATCTTCCCAAATTTTAAAGGAATTGATTTAATTTTAACATGTACAATTGCTAGGAGAGACTTTTCCTGAGTATGGTGAGTATAAAAATCTGTTTTACTTTCAAAATAGTAGTATGCTGTGTTTAGTGGAAATATAATTTTCATATTATTCACAGATCTTTTTTTGTTTGGGAATAATTAATCAAGTCTAATTTTCTTATGATATTTCAACATCTTGATTCCAAACATTATTTCACACTATTTCTACTGCCAAATAGATACCAACAAAAAGATTTAAGAAGTTAATTTTTTGCATTTTTTTCTCAATCTTTTCCTTTGTAAAATATTTTTACTCTAAATGAAGCATTTTCTACTGAGGCATGAAAGGACTTGTGAGCACCTGAGTCCTAGTCTACTTTCACCTGTGACAACTTGCATTCAACTTTAAATCCTTTCTATGTTTTGTGAAAAATATTTACAAAGTTAATCAGTGATAAGTTTAATTAGAATTTAGTTCTCTTAAAATGCCTCATCATTTTCTGCAATTTCATGTTGGTGAAAGATTCAGGTTGGTGAAAATATTTTCACTGATGCTAATCAAATTAATTTGAAAAATGGGGCTTTTATTTTAGAATTAATCACTTTTTTGCAGTCTAGTTTGTAATATGTTATGAATTGAATTGTATTTCTTAAAAATATATGCTGAAGTTTTAACCCCAGCCCCTTGTATTAAACTTATTTGGAAATGGTGTTTTTCCAGCTAGATGTCCTTGAAATGGCGCTAATCCCATATTGGTATATTTATAAGTAAAGAGACATAGACTGTATTGGAGTGGATGCAGCAGAAAGTCAAGTAACACTAAGGATTGCTGGTGACTACAAGAAGGCAGAAAGAGGTCAGGAAGAATTTTATACAGGGGCATAACTCTATTGATGCCTTGATTTCAGACTTCCAACTTCCATGGCTGTAATGGGATAATTTTTTGGTGGGGATTTTTAAAATTTCATTTATTTATTTACTTATTGTTTGTTTGTTTCTTTATTTATTTTTTGGTACTGAGTGTTGAACTCATGCATTGTGTTTGCCAGGCAAGTGCTGTGCTGCTAAGCTATATCTCTGGCAGTTTTCTGATGTTTTATGACATGCTGAACATGGTACTTATTGCAGCAGCCCTCGTACACTAGTATAGAAGTGAAAGCACTTTGTTTTTACTTCAAGGGAATAAAGAATATGAAGAAATAATTTCAAGATACAATGAGTTAGGAACTAGTGGTCATTAATCCCATACTTCTTAGACACAGTTTAATGTGCAGGGGTGGTTGTCATTTCTAATTAGCTTCAAGGTGGTGGCTTTTCTTTTCTTTTATTGTGACACAATTTCTTTTCATCTTTTGTCTTATGAGACAGGGTCTCGTCATGGAGTTTAGACAATGAACTCAGTTTGTAGCTCAGATTGGTCTTGAATTCGTAACAATCCTCTTGGTCACCCTCCTGAGTGCTGGGATCACAGGTATGCACCACCACTCTTGCTTAATAACATTGATTGTTTTCTTTTCCATTTTTCTGTTGTTTTTTATTGTACCCAGAATAGAACTCATGACCTTGCAATTGCCAGGCTGGCCCTGTGCCACTGAACTATATACTCAGCTCCTCTGATACAGTGTGTTTTAAAGTGAACTGCATTTTGTGGTAATTATAGATTCATATTGAATTGGAATATATGGACACACTCATATTCTCTGGGTATCAGAAAAGATCAAAGGGTTAAACAAAATGGTATGCTGGACCTAATTATGTGAGACGCTCCAGAGAATAAGGTAATGATTAAATGGGGCTGCATGTTCTCAAAAGCAGAGTCTGTGATGATAAATAATAATTCAGAAGACTAAAATAAGAAAAATTCCAAGACAATCAGTGAAAGTATAAACAAAGCTTATGTTAATCCTAGATTTATAAAATTCTGTGATTGTTTCCAAGGTGACTATGAGAAAAAGATTGGGTAGGCAATGGCCTAAATAAACTGAAGTTTGAAGGTGATGGTAGAACATTGATGGGAACTGGGTAGATATTGCCAAACTTTACAGGATAATTTTAAAAGGAAGTAAAATTTAACCTAAATAATATAAAGTAAAATCATAACTTTTAAAGTATTTGCTTTAGAATTAGGAGTGATGTCATACACATGACATAATAGGATGTCCCAAACATTTGTCCCCCTACTGAAATGAAAGCAAAAAAACCAAGAAAACCTTGATATTGGCTAAAATAAACTTAGAGAAGCTCTGCAAACAGATCAATGTCTACTGAAATGTAGTGAATGTTTAATCACAAAAATGCTACATTTCAAAGCTCATGAAAGGTTGTGATGTATGTGCACTCTTGTCTTACCCAGGCCCCAGCATGGTATGATGCAGTAGGGAAGAGGCAGCAGCCTAGTACCTTATTTCACCTCTGAAAATTGAGAAAAAATTAGAAAGTTTTGCTATATTACAGCCTGTGTAAGTGTGGCTTGAAAGTCTATTTAAAGAACACAAAATCAATATGCAAAAATAACATGTGTTTCTGCACGATGATAATGAACATTCTGCCAAGGAAATCAAGAAAATAATGCTATTTACAGTATTATAGAAAAAAACTTAGAGACAATATTCACCAAGGAGGTGAAAGATTTATAATCTAAAATCTGTAAAATGATGCTGAAATGATGCTTAACAACTGTTCAAATATTTCCAGGAATTGCAAATCATGTTTGTTATGGCAGTCAGTTGCACATATGGTGTCTGAATAGATACTCTCAATAAATATCTCTAAAGGTAATATTATGATATTCATTTTGAGCTTCATTAGGAAGCCAAAGCTTAGTTTCAGTATTTTCTCTAATGCCTTATAAGGTAATTTGCAGATTCAAATGTTAGAAATTGCATTTCCAGAACAAAAGTTGCTAATCAATGTGTTATATTGATAATACAGAATTTCACAAATATAAGATGTGACCAAACTATACAAGGAATGTTTAAAATTTTCAGCTATAATAAAAAACGCATTGCCACAAATCCCCCTCAAAAGGCTGCCACTTTATTTAAGCACACTTAGCCCATCATTCTTGCCACATTCTGAACTAAATCTTGAAGTCCTTTTTCATGTTTTAGCCATATATAATTTTTAAGAAATAGAGTGAGTGCTGCTAGGTACCATCCAATCGAAAGGCAAGCTCATAAAAAGCATTAGGTGTGTTCTTATCCATTTTATTAACTGCATATAGTGTTATGCATCTTTTACTCAAAGTCAAAATGCCCATGGAAGGTAAATGTCTTGAATGGATTCAGAACACTGATATAGGCATAGCAGGCAGAATAACTGAAAACACTCATGAAAAGGCAAATTCCATACCTGCTTCAGAAAGTAACAGAAAAGATGAAGTAAGTGTATGCAAAGTGAGGAGGCATATTTTAAGGGGTATTTAAGGGGTATATTTGACAATATGTCTTTAACTGCAATAAATGTTAAATTACATTTAAAAATTCACTTATGTTTTGGTCATGAAAGAGAATAACACCTGTTTTAGTTTTAATTGCTCTAATGGTCATCTATGTTGAGTATTTTTCTACCTCTGTAAATTTCACTATTCTATATAGCTCATGTAAGTGAAATCTTACAATATTCATCCTTTTATAATTGGCTTATTTTTCTTAGCACAATGTCTTCATGTTCTTATATGTTTTTGTATGTTAGAATTTTTTGCTTTTTAAAGCAGAATTATATTCTGTGAGGTACAGATGCTTTGTTTTTAATCCAGTCATTCATCAATGGACCTTTATTTGTATTTCTGCTTTAGGGCTTCTTTTGAATAATTTTATTATAAAAGTGGTATAGAAATATCTAAATCTCTGCTTCCAATTCTTTTGAATGGATACACCAAATGGAATTGTTGGATCATATGGCAATTCTGTATTGACTATTTTAAGACACTACTACTCCATTTTCTAAAGCAGTTGAACTATATAATATTCTCAATAACAATGTACAAGTGTCTAAATTTCTCCACACCAAGTTCTATATTTCTCGTTTCAAACAGTATTTAATTAATTTTTATAGTTTTAAATTAATTTTTACATGATATCTCAGCCATTCATTGGTAGTGAATAGAGAATAAATTATTGGCATTTTAATTTTGTGTCTTGCAATCTTGATGAAGTTGTTTATAAGCTCTAATCCTTATGTTTGTGTGTTCATGTGTATGTGTGCTTGTATTCTTCAAGATTTTCTACATATAAGTTTGTATTGCCTATAGTAAAAAAAATTTCTTCATCATTTTCAGAATAGATGATTCTTATTTTGTGCTGCTTAATTAGCCTGGATGAAATCTCCAGTACAGTGTGGTATGGAATAGCAAGTGTACATGTCCTCATTTTGTCCTTCATTATAAAACATAAGGATTGTCTTCTAGAAAAATGTATGATATTACATATGTTTTTTTCTCATAGATGTCCTCTTTGGTTGAGGAAGCTTCTTGTTATTACAAAATTGTTGTTTTTTCACTAAAGGGTGTTAGATTTGTCAAAAAATTTTACATCTATTTGCTCAGTCATATATTTTAAGGTAATATTTTGTATTATGGTGAGTGATTTCTATATGTTGAACAAACTTTGAATTCTTGGAATAAATTGTTTTTGGTCATAAAACGTATTTATTTTAATATACCAGTACATTCAATTTCCTAAGATAAAATTGATATATCTTTACACAAAAGGACACTGGTTTAATTTTTTTCATATGTGATATTATTACTTTGCTTTGATAACAAGATGATACTAGCTTCATGGCACGAGTTGGTAAATAGTTCACTGTCTTTTATTTCTTGGAATGGTTTTAAAAGAATTGATATTAATTATTTATTAAATGTTTGGTAGAATTAATAAGGGAAATCATTTGGCTAGCAGCTTTGTTTTTATAGGAAAATTTTTTACTACCAATTTAATCCTTTTACTTAATAAAGATCTATTTAAATTTTTCTTTAGCCTGTTTCTGTAGTTTTGCATTTCTAGAAATTTGTGCATTTCTTCTAAATTATGTAGCTTATTGGCACGAAATTATTGATTATATTTCTTCATAATCCTTTCTGATTTATTAAGGTTATTAGTGATCTGGTATTTCTATATTTTCTTTGTTAATGTTTTTTGAAGAATGGTGTTTTGAGTTACTGATTTTACTCTATTTTTTTCTCTTTCCAATCACATTTATCTGTACCCTAACATTAATATTTACTTCATTGCTTGCTTTGTATTTAGCTTTTTTTTATATTGTCACATAAAGAGCAGTTAGGTTACTGGTTTTGATATCTTTCTTCTTTATTAATATAGGTTTTTCCAGATATTAATTTCAGTCTCTAAGCACTTGCTATCGAATATACATAAAATTTTTATATTACTTTTATTTCTTTAAAATATGTTCTAATTTTCCTTGTGATTATAAATTGATCTATTGGCTATGTGAAAGTGAATCATTTAATTTTCATATACTTGTGAGTTTATCAAACACCCTCTTATTATTGACTTCTAATTTCATTCCATTTTGACAAGAGTATATGCTTTGTATGAATCTTTCAGCAATTTCACCTAGGACTGCAAAAGAATTTGTGGGAGGGACATTTCGATATAAACCATAAGGCCATGAACACCATCCTTCTTCCTTCCGTGTTTAGACCCACTTCTTAATTATCATTATATTATTATTACTCTCTGTTTCACTTTATTAATCTTTTATTTTTCTATTTACTGTTTGTACCTTGGATTACTCAAATGACAGAAATTTTATAGCATCTGATTTTCTTTGTCTGACTTATTTCACATAACATTGTTTTCAAAATTCATCAATTTTCCAAAAATGTCACCAGTTTTTCCTTCTTTATGGCCAAACAATATTCCATAATGTATAAATAGCACACTACCTTTATCCATTTGTCTGTTGATGGTGTGCTTCTACAACTTACCTACTAAGAATTTTGCTGCTATAAAGTTTGATACATATGTATTGTAGTAATATACTTTCTTTACTCTTTTGGAAAGGTACAAGGAGGAAAAGATGTATTGAATGGAATTTCTACTTTTAGCTTTTTGAGAAATACCCATAATGATTCCCACAGTGATTGTGCTAGTTTACATTCAGACCAACAATATAGATTCATTCTTTTTTCACTGAAGCTGTTCCAACATTTGTTGCTATTTGATTTCTTCTAGATTTCCATTCTTTCTGGAGTGATATGAAATATCAGCACTTTTATCATATACATTTCTCTGATGACCAATGAAATTAAACTTTTTCATATATTTATTGGCAATTTGTATTTCATCTTCTGAGAAGTATCCATTTCAGTTGATTGTTTATTCACTAGAGCTGTTATTTTGGGAGAACAATTTTTTGAGCTTTTTATATATCCTAAGCATTAGCTCTCTGAGGTGTAGCTGGTAAAAATTTTTACATTCTGTGGATTGTATTTTCACTCTGTTATTTTTTTTACCTTGCTGTGAAGAAGTTTTTTTTTAATTTGGTATAATTCCCTTTTCTGATTCTGGTTATTATTTCTTGTGTGCAATTTCTGTTGTGGCCACAAAACCCTTGTGATTACAACCCTGATGGTGGGGACAGCTGGAAGACAGTGAGTTCACATTCTGCATCGATCCTTTACATCCTGGAGAGCAGAGCTGGCTGAAAGACAGTGATTTCCCTCTCTGTACCTCTTCCATTACTTCCCCCAGATGGTAGAAGCAGCTGGAAATATGTAAGACTGATGGAAACCCCAATATTCAAGACAACAGCCAGGCACACAAATGAACACGTGCCTTTGGAATGCAAAGTAATCAGCTAGTGAAGCAATGCTGAAGTGTCTGAAGTGGCAAGAAGAAGATAGCAGTTGGACTCTAGAGAACACCACTAACAGAAGGCCAGTCCCAGCCCTCACATTCAGAGACCAAGATTGGTTCCATACCTAACACATCTCTGTGATGTAACATGGAAATTTTCACTGAACTGTAAACATTAGAAGTATTTTACAACTTTTATTTTTGTTTTCCATTCTTTGCTTGATAGGCTATACATTTTTTGGTCTGGTGGAATGTCATCTTGTGTGGTTTATATTCTGTGGTTATTTTTGTATTTCTTTTTTACTCCCAAGTCTCCTTTTCCTTTATTTCTCCTTTTTCTTTCTTCTTCATTCTTTCTCTTACTTCCTTATTTTCACTATTTAGGTTTCTTTTAGATTTTATTCTATTGTTTCTCTTTGTCTTTTTCCTCAAATATTCATAGAATTTAAACTTTCAAGTAAGTTATCATTGTCTCTGCCCTTTTTGATTATAGCATTGCATTCTATTTCACTCCTTCCCTCCTGTGTCCTCCAGATTCCCCAAACTTGGGTGATCATTCCTTGACTTCTAGCTTTGAATCTACTATATATGACCTCAATTATTACATTACCCTGTCCCCTACCCATCTTAATTCCCTTCCTCCTGCAGAAGGGTAACATCACGGAGGAGAAAGCTGCTGCTTAAAAGTGCATGCTGTATCTTTGATTTCATTATATAATCATACAGTTTGCTCCTATACATGGAGGTGATAGGTTAATGGCTACCATATTTACTCTTCACTTAAATTGTACTTGAAACTATTGTTATTACTAACTGTAATATGTTAGCCAGGTCAATTCTTTATTGAAACTGAAAGGGAGCCCATCCTCCCTAACTTATTCCTGTAGGCTAGTATAACCCTAATACCAAAACCAGAGAAAGATCTAACCCAAAAGCAGAGAGACAGAGAGAAAGAGAACTACAAGAAAACCTCTCTAATGAACACAGATGCAAAAACCCTAAAAAAATACTACCAAATGGTATGCAGCAAATCATTAAGAAGATTGTGTATCATGGTTAAGTGGGATTCATTCCAGGAATGCAAAGATGTTTCAACATATATGAATCAGTATATGTAATACATCATATTAACAGAGCCAAATACAAAACTCTCATGATCATCTCAATAGATGCATAAAAAGCTTTTGATAAAACCCAACACTCATTCATGGTAAAAATTCTAGAGATAATTGGAACAGAAGGTTTTTACCTCTGTCTGATAAAAGTTTTCCATCACAAACAACCAACATCATACTAAACAGACAAAAACTGAAAGCTTTCACTCTCATATCAGGAACAAGACAAAGATGTCCACTATCACCACTCCTATTCAATATACTTCTGGAAATATTAGCCAGAGAAATCAGACAAGAGTGAGAGAAATAAAGATAGGAAAGGAAGAAATAAAATTATCTTTATTTGCAGATGACGTGATACTCTACATAGAAGACACCAAATACTCCATCAACAGATTTCTAGATTTAATAAGCGAAATCAGCCTCATAGTTGGGTACAAAATCAACACTCAAAAGTCAATCACATCACTGTACACATATAACAAACTCACTGAGAATGAATTTAGAGTAACCACACTTTTCACAATATCCTCCAAAAAAGGAAATACTTATGAATCTATATAACAAAGGAAGAAAAAGAGTTATAAACTGAAAAATTACATTACTCTGAAAAAAAATTGAAGAGGATCTCAGAAAATGGAATGATATCCCTTGCTCATGGATAAGAAGAACCAACATCATGAAAATGGTCATACTCCCAAAACAGTTATTCAGGTTTAATGAATTCCCAATAAAAAGTACTATTAGCATATCTCACAGAATCTAGAGAAAACATTCTTAAAATTCATCTGGAACCATAAAAGACCTAGAACACAAAAGACAAAACTGGGAAACAAAGACAAGGCAGGAGACATCACAATCCTTGACCTAAAATTATACTACAAAGTTATTGTAATAATAGCATGTGATTAGAAATTAAACAGACCTGAGGATCAAGGAAATAAAATAGAAGACACAAACACAATTACAAACACAGTCAACCACATTGTCTTTGACAAAGGGGCCAAACATGTTCCCTGGAAGAAAGGTAGCCTGTTTAATAAATGGTGCTGTAAAAATTGGCTTTCCACATGCTGAACATTTAAACTAGATCCATGCCTATCACCATGCACTAAACTAAACTCAAAATGGATCAAACATTTAAACATTAATACAAAAACACTAAATTAACTGCAAGTCAAAGTAGGTAGAATGCTCAAAGATATTGGGGTAAGCATAGAGTTCATCAACAAAATGAAACTTCGTGGGAAGTACTTCAAAGAACAACTGGGATCTCATTTCATTAAAAAGTTTTTGACATCCAAAAAAATCACCAAGAGACTGAAAAGAAAATCTATGTATTGGGGAAAGATTTTTGCCAACTGTCACTCTGACAAAGGATTTTATCTAGATCAGATCCAAAAATGTACATCTAAGATGAAGAAATTCAATTTGTAAATTAATATATGAAAAAATGTTCAACATCATTGGTGATTCAAAAAATGCAAATTAAAACAGCAGTCAGTCATCATATAACTCCAGAAAGAATGATAAGCCTCAAGGAATCAACATATAACAAATGTAAGAGGGGCTTTAGGGAAACAAGAACTCTTCTGCACTGTTGATGAAATACAGACTGGTAAAAACCACTGTGGAAATCAGTGTGGCGTGTCCTCAAAAATTTAGGATTAGAGTTTTTGTTCAACCCAGTCTCCTCATGGATATATTTCCAGAAGAAATGAAACCATTATACCACAGTGACATATGTGCTTCATATTTATAGCTGAACAATTTGTAATAGCCAGATTTTGCAAACAATCCCAATGGCCATCAGCTATGGAAGAGAATACTACTCAGCTATAAAAATAGGATAGTCTACAGGCTTTTATAGGTAAATGGATGCAACTAGAGATCATAATCATAAAATAAATAAATGAGACTCATATGTGTAAGCGTTGTACTGTCTCTTTGATATAAGTAACTGAAAGTAAATAAGATCCAAAAGTTACAATAGTTATAGTGAAATAGAAACAAACTATGGATCAATTTTATATACCTGTGACTGGTAACCTGAGCAAATATATGTAAGATAAAAATATGTACTGTAACAACCATTTTTAAATATCTATCATCTTGTTTTGAAATCTAGAATCACACTGGTTTTCATTGTTGTCATTGTTGTTGTCACTTGGCTCTTGTTGTTGTTATTTTTGTTTTCTTGATTGCTTTTTTATTTATCTGTGCTTTTTTCTCTTTAAAATACATATGTTATACATATTATAAAGTTTTTCAATCTTGTATGATAACATTTTGATTGTATGAGCTCATTATCAGGTCCATAATCCATTATCAAAGGATTAGGAGCTAAGTTAAATAGCAATTTTGCATCCTTTACAAATCAGGAAGATAGGTTCTGGGATAGCTGTAAAGAGCCAACTACATCTATAGGATATCCCTAAAGAACAGACATCTCTCCTCAAGGGAAGTATCAATATTGTAATAAAGTTATATATCATAAAAATAGAGATTATCAACATAGAAAACAACATAATAAAAAAAGAAATTATAAAATGCCAAGGCACAGATGCAAACTGCAACCCCAGACATACAGCACACCAAGGACAAGCTTGTAACTCAATGAGACAGATGAAAGTGGAAGTGAAACATTGTAAAATCCTTAAATGACAATAGAAGTGAAAACAAATGTGTAAAAGACCATAGAGAAAATAGTCTCTCATGTACAAAAAGAAATGTTTCTTAAAATCAAAGACACAAGTACCAGAACAGATGAGCAAAGAAAAATGATAGAAACAAAAATTGCCCAGTGTAAGAAACAAAAGAACTTCATGAAACAGAAACACAGAAACTCAAAAATTTAAAAATTTCCTTGAAAGTATATGCAACAGGTTGCACAAAGGAGAGGATAGAATTTCAGATCTTGAAGAAAATTTCAGCTAGTGATCATAAAAATAAAGATACATTAGCAATAGCAAGCAACACTGAGAAAGCAATCCAACAGCTACAGAATGAAGGAAAGAAACATTACATCAGACTGGGGTCAGTGAGACAACTAGAGACAGCACAAATGCTATAAAAATTACTTTTCAAAGAAATAATGGCAGAAAACTTCCCAAGCATGGGTAAAGAGCATGACAAAGAGAAACAAATACATGATAGTAGAAACCATAAGTGGAAATGGCTTCATTTCTCCAATTCAAAGAAACAGACTTGTAAAATGGATCAAGAAACAAGATCCAACAATATGTTGTGCACAAGAAACACACTTAACTCAAAAAGAAATTCATAAATTGAAAGTCAAGGGAAAAAATCTTTCATGGAACAGGAGCACAAAAAAGCCTAGGTCACTATTATGTTTCAGGCAATGTGAATATCAAAACAAAAATGATAAAAAAAGATTTTAAAAAGTGACTAATTAATTGTTAGGGGAATTATCCAAGAGGAACAGAGAACAACCAAAAATATATATGCACTTAATACAGAGAAACCCAACTAAATAAGAAAATTATTAATAGACATGAAAAATCAAGCAATGACACACCTTAATGGGAGAACTTAATAACCCATTGTCAGAAAGAGATAAAGCAACTAGACAAAAAATCAGCAAAGAAATATCAGAACTGAACCAACTTTTGTGAGGAACTGATGATGTTAGAGTTTTTCACCAAATATCATCAGAAAACATATTCTTCTCATCTGTACATGGAATATTCTCTAAAATAGACCATCTACTACCCCACAGAACATGCTTAAGTAAATACAAAGTAATTGAAATTATTCCATGTGTATTATCTGATCACAGTGTAATGAAATTGGAAATTAATAGCAAAAGAAACCATGAGGACTCTATAAATACATGGAAATTAAATAACATTATCCTGAAAAACCAAAGGATCACAGATGAAATAAAAGAAAATAATAATCAATGTCTACAACGAAATGACAATTTAGATACAACGTACCAGAACTTGTGAGATGTAATGACACAATTGTAAAAGGAAAATTATTAGTGGTGAATTTTCACATGAAGAAAACAAAACAAGCACAAATAAACAACCTAATGTCACACTTCAAACTTCTAGAAAAAAAAGAGCAAAACAAAGACAAAGCCCATACAAGGGAGGAAATTCTAAAAATCAGAGAAGAAATTAACACAATGGAGACCAACAGAACAATAAAAAGAGTTGATTCTTTGAAAGAATTAATAAAATTGATAAACTCTTAGCCAATCCTATCAAAAAGGAATGAAAGAAATGAAAGGACTCAAATCCAAGCTTTGAGGAATGAAGAATGAAATCATTCCAGATTCTGTGAAAATTCAGATCATCGATACTTACCTCAAAAATCTTTACTTTCCAGGGACAGAACATTCAGAAGAAATGGAAAGATTCCTAGATATTCATGAATTGCCTAAGGTAAACCAAGAATATATAAAATTTTTAAATAATCCAATATCAATTAATGAAATTGAACATGTAATTAAAACTTTGCCAATAGAGAAAAGTTCATGTGCTAATAGATTCACAGTTAAATTCTACAAGAAATTTAGAGACTTAATGCCAAAACTCCAAAAATATTTTAACGAAATTTAAAGGGCAGCAATCCACCCTACTTCAGTCATGGAGCCAAGAAATACACTGATACTAATACCAGAGAATGACTCCACCAAAAAAAGAACTATAGGCCAATCTCCCTAGTGAATATAGGTGTAAAACTCCTCAATAAGATACTAGCAAAGTGAGCATAGCAAATAATGAAGATTATACACCATGACCAAGTGGGATTCATTCCAGGAATGCAGTAATGTTATAATGTGCAAATCAAAAAATGTAACATGAGAGAGAAGACAAGATGGCTGATCAGTGAGGAACAGAATACAAAGCCTCCCAAGAGAAACAATTCATATGCCAGAATAAAACACCCTGGAGAGACCCAGACAGTGGGAGATGGATTCTCTTGACACAGGAAGAAATTAAAACTTAAAAAAGCTCATCAAATAATTCAGGACTACAACTGAAACAGCTAAAAACTATGGGACACAGCATGTTTAGGGTGACCTGCCAATTTTGCAGCAGCTTGAATCTGCACCGGCAGGCAGAGCTGCCCAAACTTGTTCCCACCACACACAGGAAGCACAGCCATACTAAAGTCGGGGGTTGGTGAGCCCAATAGAGAGCAGAGAGCAGAGCTGGTGGAAGAACCTTCATTGATCCATGTGCAGATTCGTGTGATTTGCTTTGACTGGGCCATGCCCCTGGCCAGGATCCAATGAGACGTCCCAAATCGATTCCCTGTACCTAGCAAGCACTAACCGGGTGATCGCCCCTGAAGTTTGGCTGGCCTGGTGGGGAGGGGCAGTCACACGCAGCCTGCTTACACCTCAGTGACAAGAGCAGGCAGAAGAGGGTAGAGTTCCCTTGCCAGGTTGCTTCACAGGAAACATTGCCAACAGGGAAAGGGGCTGGACCTGCACTGTAACCTGTGTGGAGGAAGGCAGGGCCATGACAAGAGAGAGAGGCAGGGGGAGGCCCCCAGCCCAGAACCCTGAGAACCCTGATCCAGGACAAGGAAAAACAAGGGAGACTGAGGGCGGCAAACACACTTCAATGCTTCAATGGACCTTAAGAGATATTTTCAGGACCTTGTAGACGAGCTCCAAGCTGAAATATTAAACCAGGTAAAGCAGGATATGAGTAGAGTAATAAAAGAAATGCTCTCAGGAAGCATCTCTCAGTATGATACAGATGAAACAAGGGGGGAACACAAAAAAAGAAGAGAAACATTTGATAAAGGATATAAAGAAAATATAGAATACATAAGCAGATTCAAAGAGACTACCAGAAAATTAAAAATTCCATTGAAAGTTGGCAAAATGCCTTACAAGAAACTAAGGATAGACTATCAAAACTTGAAGACAAGTTTGCAATGTGTGATCATGAAAGATCTCTTAAAAATAACAAGGAAACAGGCAGTAACAATACAGAGGCTAGAAGATGACAAGAGAATCTACAATTTAAGCATAATAAATGTGAATGAAGAAACAGGAATACATACAGGTGAATTACAAAGGCTATTCACGGGAATAATTAAGGAAAACTTCCCAAGCATGAGAAAAGAAAATGACGTTCGGTTATGTGAGGCATACAAAACTCCAGCCACCTACAAGCAAAACAGAGCTACACCCAGACATGTAATAATCAAGATACCAGGAATTCAATATAAAAACAGAATATTAAAAGCCATCAGAGAAAAGAAACAGATTACCTATAAAGGTAAGCCCATCATAATCATGGCTGAATTATCGACACAGACCATCAGATCAAGAGCAGCTTGGAGTGAATTCTTCGATGTCCTGAAGGAAGGTGGCCTGCAGGCCAGATTGATGTACCCTGCAAAACTGTCACTAGAAATTAATGGAGAAACAAGATGTTTCCATGACAAAGAGGAACTGGGTGAGTTTGTGACCACCAATCCAACCCTGCAGAGAATGCTGAAGGACATTCTAGAGAGAGAGGAAAAAAATACCAATATTTTAGGAACAGTGGCAGAAAGGCCTCAATAAGTGGGGCAGGCAGTAGAATAAAGGAGAAAACTAGACAAAGGCAGAAAAGTAGCATAGCAGAAATGAGGCAGAGAAGGATAACTAGAAACTCTAACATAGATGGCCTTGATATGCTATATTGTTAATAGTGCACCAGGATTTAAAACACACATTACTCACATTATTCTGCTTAGATGTATTATATTCTGTTCCAGTCATTCTATCTGTACTAGATTTGAGGGCACAGACAGTAATCCTGAAAATAACAGGATATAGTATGGTAATCATCCTTAATTTTCTATTAACTTAATCTAAAGCTCTGTAAAACATGCACAGTTTTACCATGACTGATCATAAATAATCTGGTTTGTTAGATCACTGTTTAGTATTGATAGATTTTATTCAAAGCTGTTATGATTGATAGTATCAAGTCTGAGATTATAGACAACTGCACTTAAGATGACAAGATCCACTAGAATATCCACTCTGATTTGATTATTACCTGCCTTTGAAGTTTTATACTGTCTACAATGTTTTATTTTACTAATATTGTTATTTAATGCTATACTCAATTATACTGCTATATTCAATTAGGCCTGATGTTATAGACATTCTATTGACGATAATAAGAAACAACACAGTAATCATTGTAGATCACCTTTTACTGTGGTTTTATATGACTTTTCGGTTTCATGTTTTTATAGGAATTTGTTTTGTTTTGTCTTGCTAAGTTTTGTTTTTTCCCTCTAAAACAGAAAGGATAGAAATACACATAGGGATTCATGCATGCGTAGCTGTTCATACTCTCATTGTTTTACTTACTATCTACTTTTTATGCTTTAATTTTGTAACTTGAACAACTATTTCTAGGAGAATAATATGTAATTTATTAACTAGTGATTTCTTATTGTTTATCTTTTTTTGAATTCTGTATTATCTCTACCCTTTACATGCTTTTGTTTCTCTTTAAATAAAATCTTTAAAAAATAAATAAATGTAACACATCACATCAACACAGCTAAAGACAAAAATCACATAATCATCTCAATAGATGCAGACAAAGCTTTTGATATTGTCCAGCACCCATTTATGACAAATGGCCTACAGAAAATCAGAGCACAGAGTCTTAATTTCGGTCTGTTAAAAACCATCTATGACAAACCAATAGGCAACATTCCATTCAACAGATAAAAAAATGAAATGTTTCACTCTAAAATAAGGAAAAAAAATATTCACTATATTCAATAAAGTTTGGGAAACATTAGCCAAATACTTAGACAAGAGATAAATAAAAGGAACAAGGATAGGAAAGGAAGAAGTTAAACTATCATCATTTGCAGATGAAATAATATCCTACATAGAAGACCTCAAAAACTCCACTGCAAGAATCCCAGAGTTAATAACCACATTCGGTTGTGCACCTGGATACAAAGTCAACACTCAAAAATCAATAATATTATCATACACAAACAAGCTCACTAAGAGAAAAATTAGGGAAACCATGCCCTTCACAATAGTCTCCAAAAATGAAATACTTGGTAATTAATCTAACAAAGGAAGTAAAGGATCTACACATTGAAAATTAAAGTATTTTGAAGACAGAGATTGAAAAGAATGTCAGAAAATGGAAAGATATTCCCTGTTCATGGAATGGAAAAATCAACATATCCACTGAAAGGATATCATTTTCAAAAAATGATGCTAGAAATACTAGCTCTCTACATGCCAAAGACTAAACCTAGACTCAAATCTATCACCATGCATTAAACTAATGTCAAAATGGGTCAAAAATCTAAGCATTAAAACTGAAACAATAAATCTACAGAAAGAGAATGAAGGTGAAATTTTGAAGATACAGGAGTAGGCAGAGACTTCATAAACAAAAACGAAAGTTCATGGGAAATACTTCAAATAATCCACAAATTGAATCTCATCTTATTAAAATGCTTTTGCACACAATAAGAAATCACCAACAGAGTGAAATGCCAACACACATAGTGGGGAAAATTTTAGCCAACTGTCCCTCAGTAAAAGGACTTCAATCTAGACACCTAAAAACTGAAAAAATCAACCCTCCCCAATTCAAAGACCCAATCAAAAAGTGGGCAGCTGAGATGATTACATGCTTTTCAGATTAACAAATAGAAATGGAAAATAAATATATGAAAAACTGTATAACATCATTGGTCACTTAGGAATGCAAATTAAAACAACACTAATATTGCAGGTCACCTCCTTAAAAATATTTGTCATCCAAAAATCTAGAAATAACAACTTCTGGAGGGTCTGTGGGAAAAGGTACCCTTATATACTTTTCTTGGAATGTATACTGCTGAAATCACTTTGGAAATCAGTGTCACGATTCCTCAAAAAACTAGCATTAGATATCTCATTCAATCCAGTTATTCCCTTTATGGATATTTTCTCAAAAGAGTTAAAAATATATCACAGCAATATAAGCACACCCATGCTTATAGAAGCACAACTTGTAGTAGCTAAGCCTTGCAAACAACCCAAATGCCCATCAACTGAGGAAGGGTTAAACGTGTGTGATATTTTTATACAACGGTGTACTACTCAGCTATAAAGAAGGATAATATAGAGGCTTTTATAGGTAAATGGATGCAACTTGAGACTTTAATCATAAGTGAAATAAATGATGCTCACATGTATAAACATCATTAATGTAAGAATCTGAAAAAGAAAATAACTTCCAGAATGTACAATGGCTATTGTAAAGTGGAAAGAAACTGTTAAAAAGGAAAGAGAAACTGGGATAGGGAAAGGAGAAAATAAGGATGGGAAAAGGGAAAAAAATATATATATAATATACTGTATATATATATATATATATATATATATATGTACAAAAATGTTTTTTAGTTATACTACTAACTGACACTATTTCACTGAAAAGAAAGGTGAGAGCCTATAGTGTTTGATCAGTTTTTCATACCTATAACATGCAATAGGAGCAACTACTTTGAAAATAAAAATACACAATGTACTAAACAACATTACTCTCCTGATATCTTATTTTGAATTTTGGTACCTTTTTTAATGTTTATTTTTAAATAATAAAAACAGGATAATTTTATTAAGCCCTTAAGTTTTGTGTGAGAATTAAATATGCTACCATATACAAAACACATACAATGGTATCTGGCAATCAGTAACTCTTTAATAAATATTCATATCTAGTAGTACCTTTGAATCACTTCTCAATTTGAATTCTTAATGAGATTATGGAACCAATGAACTCTTTAAAGGAATAAATTTAGTAGATTTTCAGAAAGTACTCATTTATCTACTGATTTCTTCTAATTAAAATTTGTATTAAAAAGGAAAAAAAGAGAATCCTTGCCTACAACTATAACTCAACAGTTTTATGTTTTTAAAATTTTAGGTTTTTTCTCTTTTAGTGTTTACATTTTTGGTCCTGGTGATACAGCTCCACAGCACAGCACCTGTCTGGCAAACACAAGGTCCTGATTTCAATTATCAGTACAAAAAAGAAAATATTACAAAAATTAAAAAAATAACAAAATTAGATCTTTGATTTAGTTCAGTACATGGTGAAAGACATGAGTCCAAAAGCAATCTTCTGCATGTGAATAGCCTATTTCCTTAGCACCATTTGCTAAACTGGCTTTTTTTTCCAAATCAAAAAGTGGGCAGCTGAGATAAACAAAAACCAAAGTTCAAATAATCCACAAATTGGCCACATACAAAGATAAAATAGTTAAGTGTGACTAGGATCTTTTATGCATCTTCTCTTATGTTCCATTAGTCCTCATGTCTACTTTTTATGACACTAGCATACACTTTTTATCAAAGCAGGTTGGTAGTAGAACTTCAAATCTGGGATTCTGATGTTGCCCACTTTGCTCTTTTTATCCAGCATATTCAGAATTGGTTTTGTAATTTTGCATCTCTTGTTCTTCCACATGAATTTTAGGATGTTTTTCTCTCTTTTTTTTTCTTGATGCTATTGTGAGTGGCATTTTTTTCACAATTTTGTTCTTGGAGAATTCATTGTTGTGTAGAGGAAGGCTATTGATTTTTATGTATTGATTTTGCATCTGGATAGGTTGCTGAATTTGATCATTAATATTAACTGTCATGAGGTGGAAATTTTGGGGTCTTTTATGTAGAGGATTATGGAATATAACAATTATAATTTGACCCCTTGGTTTCCTGATTCCCTTTTATTTCTTTCTTTTGTCTGACTGGTCTTGATAATGTTTCAAGTACTCTACTGGACAGGAGTGGTGACAGTGCACAACACTGATTTTTCTACTTTTAAAAGAGAAACTTTTAGCTTTTCCTCATTCAATACGATATTGACTTTTGGATCGTTATAAATGGTTTTAACAGATTTTTATTAGGTCCTGCTGTATCTAATTTCTTCTGGGTACTTATCATGCATGGATGTTAGATTTTTTTAAATCCTTTTTCTCCTCTAATTGATATGATCATGTAGGTTTTGTACTTGTTTCTTTTTATGCAATATATTACATTTATTGATTTCCACAAGTTGAATCATCCTTGCAACCCAGGGGTGAAATCTACTTGGTTATGGTGTATGATCCTTTTGCTGCTTAGTTGCATTATATTTGTCAATATTTCAATGAGTTTTAAAATATATATTCATTAAAGAATTTGTCTGTATTTTTTTTCAGTTCAGTCTGTGTCTGGTTTTTGAATCACAGTGATGCTGTCATCCAGATATGCATTTAAAGCATTCTTTTTTCTTTTAATTTCATTAAAGAGTTTGAGCAGAATTGGCATTATAAGAGTCTTAAAGTCTTTGCAGAATTTGGGAGTGAATTCATCAGGTTCTGGGTTTTTCTTAGTTGGTAGATTTTTTTATTACTAGGTAAGTTTCATTGCTTGCTATTGGACTGTCCAGAATCTTTGTGTCTTCTTGGTTTAGTTTTAGTAATTTGTAAGAATTAGGAGGCTGTGCATTTCTTCCAGGTATTTTAAATTGTTTAGTACAATTATTTTATAATTGTTACTGTCTTGTTAATTTTAATAGTGTCTATTGAGAATTTTGTCTTTATTTCTAATTGCAATGATGAAAGTCTCTTTATTTCTTTCCATAGTTTTGACTGAGTTTAATTATTTCGCTTATTCTTCCCAGTTTCTTCATTCTTTGTAATTTTTAGTTTCAATTTTATTGATATTTGCTCTGATGTTTACTATTGCTTTTTTTAGTATCTTAATATTTATTATTAATTTATTTATTTGAACTTGCTCTGTTTTTCTAGTGGAATAAACTTCAGTCTTTTGAATGATTTCATTGTATCACATAGATTCTGGTTGGTGGTTTTACTGGCATTATTGTTGGGCTCCAAAAATTAATTGCTTCCTTGGTTTTCTCACCCTCTTGAGTGTTCAGTAGTCTGTTTTTAAGGTTCTAGGTATTTATAAATTTTCTGTGGTTCCTTTGGTTAAATGCACCATAACTATAGTCTAATGATAAATATTAGATGTGTTCAATTATTTTTGTGTGTGTTTATTTAACTAGGCTCTGTGGATTTGTATTTGACTATCTTGGAGAAAGTTACAAGGACTACTGAGAAGAGTTTGTATTTTATTATAGTAGAGTTGAGCACTCTATAGTCATCTATTAATCTATTTATTCAAAGTAGTGATTCATCTCTATATTTCTTTATTGATATTTTTAGTTGATCTGTTTTTATGAGAGTGAGGCATTAAGGCTACAATATGATTATGTTGGTATTTGTTTGATCTTTTGTGTCAAGCAGCATGTGTTTTATTAAATTAGGTGCTCCAGTATTCCATGCATATATATTAAGTGACATGTCTGTTTATATTCTTTATTTAACTAGTATGTTCTTTAACTTTTAACATTCTTTAACTTTTCTCAACATTTTGTTTGAAGTTGATTTTGTCTAATAGTCCAGTTGCTCCACCTACTTATTTTTAGGGTCTTGGTGCATGAAATAGTATTTTCAATCCTTTGATCTTTAATGCATTGTTTTTTTATTAGATGAGGTTTTTTTTAATGCAACAGATGGATAGACTATGAGTTTTTTTATCCAATCCACCAATATGAGTCATTTTATTAGACATTCAAGGCCATCAACATTGGGAGATACTGCTGAAAATGTATTGATTTATTCCTGTCATTAAATTTTTTCTGATGAGTCCTTTTTTCTCATTTATTGTTTATTTATTTGCCTTGTTCAGTGTATCCATTTCATCTGAATTTTGTTTCTTTGTTGGCCTGGTCATCTTTGTCTAGGATATTTTTTAGTATTTTTGGAGTGTTAGCCTGGTGTTCATGTATCCCTGACATTTTTATGTTTCATAGAATCTTGTTTCTTCATCAACTTTGAAAGAAAGTTTTATGGTATTGTATTGGAATGTGTTTGCTTGTAGGGTTAGGAATACTTCATTGTAGGACTTCTTTGCCTTTAATATTTATGTTGAAGAGTCTACTGAAATGCTAATGATTTTAACTTTATATGTACTTTTTTCTGATAGCTTTAAAGAGTCTGTATTTTAGTTGCAGATGTGGAAATATGACTAAGATGTGTCCAGGGGAGTTTTGACTTTCCTTGTCCCTAGCATTTGATATTCTGTAAACCTTGATTATCAATATGTTAAAATCTTTGTTTGTACTTAGAAAATCTTCTATTAAGGTGTCTTTAAACAGATTTTTTATTTCATATAAGCAGTCTTCTAAATTTTCTCTAACATCATTTACCTTAGGTTAATCTTTTTAGCTCCATGTAATTTTTCACGCCTTTTTTTGTTTTTCTACTGTTTTTAAAGCTTCTCTGAGTACTTAAGGATAATTTGCTATTTTGTCTTTGATTTCAGAAACCTTTTTAAATATTGGTAATTTTTGAAAATAATGAATTCAATAAAATCTTTTACTTTCAATGTTTTCTTGGACATCTTTTTAGGGATTCTATGTGTTTGATAAATTTTTCACCAATGTTTTACCTGAGACATCAAGTGAGACTTGGGTTTCTGAGACAGTCACCTTGGTGGGGGCTATTGACCCTGAGTCCAGTCAATCTTCTCCAGTGGTGAATCCAAGCAGTTCTGCCAATGATGAGTCCAGAAGCTAAGTAGACACTGTTGGTCCCTGTGAGGTAGGCAAGTAGATGACTTACCCACTCTCTGCTCTCTGGTAGGAAAGGCAGTTGACATTATAGTGACCCTCTTCTTTACAGGTAGGACATGGCCTAGGTGTCAGTGGCTTTGGATTTGGTCAGGATCTTGCCCAGTGTCTGTGTTGATCACATTTGAAGCATGGTCCTGGAGGGGCTTGGATCTTGTTATTTTTGGTGACCTCTCATTATTATGGCACGTCTCTCTGAGACCCAAGTACCACTGCAAAGAACTGGCCTTGAAGTTTAGCTTGAAGTTTAATTTTTCTAGATCATGTGTAGCTTGTAATTTTAATTTTTCTAACTCTTTTTGATGTACTTTTTAGTATTTATTATTATATACATGAATGGCTGCATCTAATAAATCTTATTGTGGGGATTGAGGGCCTCAGTTGGAATTTTTAGTTTGTTTTGAATGTCTGGTGCTGATTGAGAAATAAAATGAGAGATAATTAAAACTTACCCAGAAGGCAAATCAGGATATACATCAGTATATTTATGGAAGACCTTAGTGAGCCTAGATAAAAATGAAGCTGGATTTTTCATCAGCCCTTTGCATCTGTTCCTGTAAACTTTGATAATTTACTTGTTTAGGAGAAATTTTTTGGAGCTTTTGAATAAGACCATCAGTCATATTTCCCACATACTCAAACCCATCCTCTCCTGTATGGTAATTCTAGTGAAGGTCTTGGAGTGGGATTGCCTCTACACTTATGGGAAATGAATTTTGTAACCAGTGTCTCTTATCTGCTATAGCTTGAGCAGCTAGCTGTAAGGTACCTTTTTGTGCAGGAGACAAGGAGGCAGATAGAATCACATAAATGTCTTAATAAGTTAATTTATAAGCCTCAAAAATAAATCTTAGCTGTTTAGTAAAATTAAAGGGGTTACTGCCTAAGACACCCCAAACATTCAGTAATGTGATAAATGTCAGATATGGAAAAGGGAATGTGGACATTTATGAGCCCTTCTACTCCAGGAGCCCCACGAAGGGGAAGGAGGGCTTGAGAGTTGGAGGTTGGGGGATGAGACAAGAGGCTAAAGATGGCACAGAAGTGAGGACAGAGGAAGGAGGAGGGTCTAACTGAGGAGATCATGGGACTGAGTATGATGAGCAGGGAGAGAGAGGAGGAAGTAGGGTCAGTAAAAGGAGGGAGAGCTAGTGTCTTTGGAGGGAGAGGAAGTTGGTAATGAAGGTGAGGTTTGGGTGGTTGGATATCATCATGAGGTGGGAGGAAAGGGAAGGCGCCCAGGGACTATGGGGATTGTGGGGATATGGGGGAGGAGGAACATCACCTATGGGGTCAGAATGGCAGGACAGAGCAGAATCATGATGACAAACCAGTAATTCAGGGGACCCTGTTGAGCATATCAAAGGAATTTTGGATGCTTTATAGGATTGGATTAGGTCAAGGCATGCCCACATTTTGAAGAATGCTTGGACATAACTTACCTCCTCCCACTTGCCATTTCTGTAGCAAAAGTTAAGTCTCTTCATGTATTAAAATCAAGGTACCATCTATATGCCTTTGTTTAAAATTATCAAGGCAATAGTCAGGCCAGGCTGTTTGATAGTGAAAGATAAGCCTCTTTTGTCTGAGGATTTGGTTTAGCCCAACAGTATCTAAGTGCTATGAGAGGCAGCCCAAAGGTGTGCTTTTGTTGGGTAAGGACTGACTATTACCCATTGTGGTGAGATTGGAAAAGTGAGCCAGGGAAAGAGAAGGTCATAAATCAGTGAATAATCACCCTTCATTGGAGTGTGACCAGGAGAGAGCCCCAAAAAAGGGGAGTCCCAAAAGATGTGTGAGTCTCAAAAATGAATTCACCAGTTGTCACCAGGGAAAACAAAGGGAAAGTCCTGAAGGACATAGAGAAAAGTCAGAGGATATCTTGAAATGGCCACAATTTTTTGGACAGTCACCCTGAGAGAGGGAAGGCTCACCTTGGACCTGATGAGATGAAGGCCAGTGTTGGATGTTGGCTAGAAAGGGCAAGGTGAAGGACTCCCCATTCTCAGAAAAAGAGAGAGTAAGAGAAAAGAAAAAAGGAGTGGAGAAGAATGTTCTATAGGCCAGAAGGGGGCTCAGACTGTGGGATAGACCCCAGGAGTCATGTAACCCCCAACCAATGGAATCATGGCAGCACCTGATTGAGTTGCAGTTAGCTACTCAATCGAAAATGAAGGAACTAATAATGGATTCCTATAAGGATAAAGTCCAGAGAATTTTAGAATCTGATATGTCATTGATTTGTCTTTTAATAGCTTTAACAGCTATTGAGATAGTCACAGAAGGATCAGGGATGTACATGTTTAGCTTTCACAGTGACATAAGTACCTTATTTGCTATACTCTGTCTATTGTGAGGGGTTAGTTTGTTTGAAGCTGCATCTTTAGTGGTTTGGGTATCGTTAACTGAAGTGTTTTCATCTCTAATGTGATCTGACTGCCTCAATTAATAAATAGAAGAATGTGAAATAATATCTTCTGACATCAAGTTCTTGTTCACATTCTTCAAATGTGATATGCCTCATGCTTCACTTTGTTTTGGGCAAACTCCATGTCCTCAATTTAGGTGTTTTCTGAATATATTGTCATAAGCAATTCTGTGCCCTAGCCTGTCATGTATTTTCCTTTTTGCTGAAATCCTGAACTTACTCTGTCTTAATAATTAATTTCTTTATCAAGCCACAAAACTGAACCTGATGCAGTCCTCATATTTGATTTAGAAGCTCTCCTTGCCATCACTTGCATTATGATGATCACTGTTTAGTATTTTCTGCTAACTGATTTTTTCCCAATCCTTTTGGGAAGGAAAGAGCTGACTCCAGAACAACTGATTATTCTCATTCCCTCCCTTGTCTCCAAGGATGTGAGGTATGATAAAACCCTGCCAGCAGACTTGATGAGTTTTTTCCTCTATGTCTGGGGTAGGAAAGATTCCTTTATCTGTGGCAAGCTGTAGAGAACATCCCAAGAATGTAGCATTTCTCTGGGGTTTCAGGGGTTGGAGATGGGGAAAGGGGGCTTATAAGTTCAGAGTCTGTTACAAGAGCCAGGATTCTGAAGCAATCATTCATTCTCTTGGGTTATTTGTGATGTTTTCAGGATTGTTCCTCCTTAGAGGAGCCGGGGCAAGGATGGTGTGGATCAGCTATGGTGATATCGCTTCTCCTTTTCAATAACCCAGATATTTGGTTTGACCTACATGTGTATTTAATTTTCTATTTCCTGGTATAAGTATCTCCTCTTCAAATTACCTGCATTTTCAGTAAATCTCTGGGGATGTGTTATGGAATTCCTGCTATAGTCAGTGTTATTGAATTTCTCTCTATCTCTCTCTCTCTCTCTCTCTCTCTCTCTGGTCCCGAGGATCAAACTCATGACCTCACGCTTCCCAGGCAGGTAAATGCCACTGAGCTAAATCCCAGGCTCCTATATTTCTCTCTTTCTCTCTCTCTCTCTCTCTCTCTCTCTCTCTCTCTCTCTCTTTGTATTTTAGTTCCTCCTAGTACTTTTAGAGCTGGTTATCTTTGCATGTATGACTGCTCTGATTTTACTTTGAAGTAGAATTTACAGATTAAAAACATTCATCTTGAAGGTCAAGAATTGATATCATACTCTATGCTAAAATTAGATTGTGTTGGAACTGGGAGACATAATAATAAATCCAGAAAATAAAAGGGAATTTTAAGATGTTTTAAAAATCAGATTTGTGGAAATCTTGCGGCTGAGCTGCACATTGCCCCTTCAATTGTGGATGGTGAAGAGGGATGGAAGTCCAATGGAAGGGGTGGGGCAGGCAGGGTAAATGTGTAGTGGGAAGAAAAACCTACCGGGCTTGTGGAACCAGTTTCTTGCTAAGTCATTAGGAAATAGTTCAGTACTGTAACAAACCACAACTTTAACAACTTAAACAGGAATCTTTCTTAGATAAAGAGTCAAGAAAAGAGCATTTCAAGGATATAAGTTTTATAGTCATATAACACATTCAGGCATAGAGATTCTTAGTTTTATAATTCCTAAAGTTAATGCTAACAATTTTACAAGGTAGAAGTTGAGATACTTGAGACATTTGTAAATACTTCTCTAATTTTCCATTTGAGGTAGCTAATTTCTTACATTTTGAATTCATTCTTATGTATGTTTCTCTCATGGAACTTTTAAGCTCCTCATAAGAAATATAATTTCTCTTCAACTTTTCATAATATAGCAGTTGAGACAGATTCCTGTAAAAGAATATAGATTAATAAAAGAAAAACAGGCACATTTATTAATGTATGCAATGCACAAAACAAAGGAGAAAATTTATATATAACAACTCAAAGCAGTTGCTTAAAAATCTGGTTTATATAGCATTTTAAACAAAGAATAATAAATTTATAGAAAATGACAAACAAGGAAAGTAGTTTTAGGTTCCCAAAGGTAGAAAACTATAGGAATATGTGGGGGAAAATTAATGGAAAAATTTGCTTACAGATACCTCTGGAGACATGTTTGGCTTGATAAAAATTATCTCTAGCAGAAGAAAATTTATATCCTGTCTTTAGAGGACAACATGGGTGTTAGGGAGAGATTTTGCTCCAGTTGCAACTTTTTAATTGTCTCTAGCTCAAAAAGAATTTTTAAGTCAAAAAATGTACTTTGTGATAATATAGTCTGGATTCAATTAATTCTGGCAATTATACTTTTAAGATTAAATGCAATGCCATTTTAGGATTAAATGTAATATAATTAGTTTTGGCTTTTTGTCATCACTAAAAACTAAAATACACTTTACTATCTGCATTTATATTCAAACATTTGCCACAAGACCAAAGAAAATCAGTGGTATATAATTTCACCTGTCCTACTTTCTGCTTAATTTCAGATCATTAATTTTTATATCAGGTTTATGTATTCTGTCATCACAATATTTTACTCTTTCATTTAAATTGAAAAAAATATTAACATGATTGATTTTTTTAAATCTTAAAAATAAATATAGAAAACAGAAATAAACTAATAAAAAAATCTTTAATTAAAACTACAAAAAGAGCAGAAAATATAAGCTCTAAATTTATTGACTACAAAGCTCCTAAACAATAGAATATTTTCCTTTTAGCTATATGTCAAAGTAGTTTGATGCAGAGAGCTTATAGTAAAGCAAGGATATTTTAGAAAATGTGTGTAAATGCATCAGAGATTTGCTAAAGTTTTAGCATAATATTGATTGAAATACATTGTTTATTGTAACAGATGGAAACTGAAAACTCAGGTAATATTCAACATATACACTAAAAAATTTTAAAAAGAGAGGGAAATGGGAGCTGAATTAGACCATTATTCTAGTCACTAACATCTTTACTAGATAAATGCAAGGAAGTGAAACAAAGGTGGCTATTACCAGATGTGTCATGCAGTTGGTGTTAAAATTCACCTGAGGGATTTTCTTCATCCTTAATATGCAAGCATGTTAAAAGATATTGCCTCAACTCCTATAACAAGAAAAAGCTAGAAAAACAAAATAAATTGCTTCTCTTGACCCCTTAAAAAATGAATTTACAGAAAACTCTAGCCCAAAACTTGGAATAGTAGCAAAATACTTAGATTTAGTTAATATTTGCTTACCTGGGTAGAGATCTGCAATAAGTCCTAAATTTGTAGGAAAACTTCAGTAATTTTAATGAATTGCTAGAAACTGAGTGTGTTATAATGCAAGAACAGAAGACTTTGCAGCTACACTCTTGGAGAAGCAGACATACATTTCTGGGATTTATTTCTAGGAATCTTGTGAAATCCTCACAGTAAGCACCCCAGTAAATCCTGCTGGATGCTCAGAGGCCTATTCTCTGGAAGTAAAATCCAACAGAACCTTGTTCCTAGGGTCAGGGAAAAAGAGCCTTTCTCTAGTCTTTCACTTACATCTGAGGGTGGAAAAAATAAAATTGAAAAAATGGGAATATATATATATATATACACACAAATATACACACTAAAATATGTACAATGTATTTATTGTAATGGCATTTATACATGTTCTATTTATGATATTTTTGTACATACAAATATATGCATAATAAAACATTTGTTATGGCATATGCTGAACACACAGACCTACTAGAATTTGAGATTTAATTGAAAGATTATGAAATTCTATTTCCCTATACCTCATCAACATAATAACAGAAATTTACTTTAATATTAGTGATCATTACCAAAAGTTTTACAAGACAAAGTGTGTTTGTAAGGAAGGATACTTATAGAAGACCAAGTTAAGAGTAACAATGAAGAACGTGAGGATTTAGTTTAGTGATGAAGTGCACCTGCCTGTCAAGGGTAGGGTCCTAAGTTTGATTGCCAGTACCAAAAAAAAAGTAACAAGGAAAATAAGAACAATGGTGAAATGTGAAGTTTTTGTCACCTATAATTACAACAAATATTAATCACAATTTCTAGTCACATCACTGTGCATCATCACACTTAAGGATCATTTGCCTCTGTTTCCATTAGTACATTATTCTTAATTTTCAAAGTTATAAATATGGATAAATATAGTGGTAATATGGCACACCAAAAGAGCAAGTGAAAATATGGTCTGAAGAAGCAATAATTAAAACAAAATAAAGCCAGTCAAAATAAACCAGTGAAAGTAGTACAGAACCTCAAAACAGTACAATAGGTCATCAACCATAGCTACCATAATATATCTTGCTGTCATCAAAACAGTTGTACATTCCCTCAGATGTAGTAAAATTGAACAAAACAGAACCGAATAAAACCAATAAAGGTAGGCATTGAATGAAACAAAAAATAAATTGGAACAAAAGAGTGAGATCAATATTCAATTTCAAAACAAGCCATAAATAAATCCTGCATATTTGCCATATTGCATGCTGCCATTCTTCCAATAGATGCTCAAACTGCTGGCCTCAGTCCTGTAAAATCAATCAAACAATACAAGCATTTATCTGTCTTTGTACCTTGGTTACTAGCAACTGAGCCTGTCCTGTGAACCAGCTGATTGCTTGTTGGTGGAGGTTTTGACTCTCAGCCTGCGAGCCAGTTGGCTCACAGGAAAGCCAACCTTGCTTCTCTCTTTCTGGGCTCCACCTGGTTTGTGCAGCTTATGGGAAGATCAAACTAGCTTATTGATGTGCCCCTCTTAAATCTAGCATTGCCTCTGCTGACTCATGGGAAAAGCAAAAAGCAAACTGATTTCTCTCTTTTTGGTCCTCGCATGGTCTGCATGGTTTACAGGAAAGACGATCTGGCTTCTCTCTTCCTGGTTCCCATCTAAATCAGTTTCAGATCTGACAGAGATGTTAAGTGTGCTCTGCGAATTTGCAATAATTATGATTAATATTTTGAGGATGCCAATGCAAAAAATAGCTTGATAAAATACATAGATAGTATAAACAGAGAGGTGAAAACTCTAGGAGACAAAAGAGGAAATTTTAGAAATAAAATTAAAAGGAAATGAAGGTTTTCTTAAATGAGTTCATTAGTAAACCAGACAAGATAAAGAATCAGTCAGATTGAATATAAGTCTATAAGACCTTTCCAAACTGAAATAAAAAGCAAAAAGATACATACATTATTAAAATGATCAAGCAAAAGAAATATTTCACATAAATGTAGACAAGAAATACATAAAAATTCAAAATTAATGACAGCTAACAAATCAAAAATAAGGAAGCTCAGACAATACAATGTACAAGAAATACCAGAATTGTATTCGAATTGAAGAAAATGCAAAAAGAACAATGTTTTTTAGGTTTGATTTTTATATAGAATTTCACTATGTAGCACAGGCTGGCCTCAAACTCATGATATTCCTCCTCACTCAATGACCTCCCAAATGCTGAGATTATAGGCATGTTCCATCATGCCTGACTTGAAGAAGGTAAAATAGCCTGGAGTGTACATTTAAATACATTTAACAGCAGCAATAAGAATCAGCAATAAGAATCATAAAAATAAAGAAAATATAGTAAATAGTGTTGAGAGAATCAAACACCAACACAGAATTCCACATTTAGTGATATAATGCTAGAAAAATAGAGGAGAAATAAATGCTTTCTCACTCAACAGGTTCATTCTGCACAGCTGTCAATGTTCCCAGAGTACCTTGGTTACTTTTCTCTCTTTGCTGAGACAAAATGCATGACACCCAAATTTAGGGAAGGAAAGGTTTAAGTAGCTTAACTTTTTCGGAGGTTTCAGTCTATAATCTACTGACTGCAAGGCAGGGTGGCATGGCACTGGGGCAACACTTCAAGGCAGCAGCCAGAGAAAAAGAGGGAAACAAGCCTCTTCTCCTCCCTTATATTGTATACTTCCCCCAGGGTGAGTGTAGCACTAACAAAATCTCTGTGCCCTCCTCTTGCACAGGATGAAGATATTTACAGAGGAAGGATCCTGGCTCCCTGCTGAACCTCTTAGTTAAACTTCTCAATTTCTAAAGTTGACAAAATTTATCAACCATAACAATCCACCACTTGTAAATTTGGCAAGCACACACTTTACTTTAAACTGGTTTCCAGAAAAAAAGTCATGCTTATTCTTAACATTTTGCAACTTGAACATTGTAACACAGCCTAACAAACCTTATCAACCAGCATTAACTCTGTCAACATTATATTATATTAGAAACATAACATTTTGTCCACCCTTCTAGACCACCCCCACCCTTCCAGAGCAGGTACAGCACTCAAAAAATCTCTGTGCCCTTCTTTTGCACAGGATAAGGTTATATACAAAGTAAGAATCCTGGCTCTCTGTTGATTCTCTAAGTTAAACTTCTAAATTTCTCCAGTTGACACAATATATCAAACATAACACAGGGTGAGGATGGTAAGAGGACAGAGAAATTGGCCTAAAATCAGAATACAGACCACTGAGACTATAGAACTGTCTCTCCTGAAGGGAAGGAAGGAAGGATGGAAGGAAGGAAGGAAGGAAGGAAGGAAGGAAGGAAGGAAGGAAGGAAGGAAGGAAGAGGAACAAGTGCTCAACAGCTGCAGCACATATATTTACACACTTGGTGGCTCCAATATTACATGGAATTTCTTCACCCAATAAGCTCATCCATGTGGCTTATCTCTGGCTCCCAATGTTCTTGAGTCTAGAGCAGCTTATTAATGTGACTTTCATCAGGTTCTCTGTTTTCTTGAGTTGGTCTTACACTGTCCTGCACTTGATTGATCTCTAGCCTCAGTTGCTCCCCACAAAGGCTTAAGTACTTTTAAAGAAGAAATTTGTCTATTTTAAAGGGTAATTCTCTCCATGGATCACAACACTTTCTGCCCATGTTAAGCACATTTATTGTTCCCTTCTTCAACCTGGACAGAATAAGCTAATGGGTTTCAAAGTTCTCTACAGCTATTTTTTTCTCCTTCCCTCTACCATACTACTTCCTACTTTGTGATGACTGTCCCCAACTCTGCTTGTCTTAGGTGATATTCCCTTCCTGAGTGAGATGAACCAGAGGGATAGATTTATAAACCAGTCATTTTTAAATAACTGCTTGTGTGTGACTTCATTTTTCCTGTCACAAATTTAATAAAGACCATTGTGACACTATCTCCAGGGACTTGGTAATTGTGAGTTATGAGCTTCTCTGAGTTGTGCTAGCCAAATGAAAATCTTTCTCCAATTTGCTGGAGTGTATTCTTGGTTCCTTAGCTTTCTGAAGAAACCTGAAATCAAGAAGCAAACAAATTTAAAAAAAGGAAAGAAAAATGACAACAACAACAACAATAGCAAAGAACAATGATAGAAAGATCTACATATTTAAACAGAAACACTAAATATGCTCAAAGACAAAATAGGTTGAAACCTTGAAGATATAGGGGTAGGCAGAGAATTTATGCACAAAAATCAAACTGCATGGGGGTTACTTCCCAGAGACAACAACTGGGATCTCATTCATTAAAAAGCTTTTGCATGTCACAAGAAATTTCCAACAGAGTAAAAAAAAACTATGAACTGGGAAAAGATCTTAGTCAGCTGTCCCTCAGACAAAGGACTTCTACCTGGAACATACAAAGAATTAAAAAAAAGCAATTAAACCCAGGAAATTCAAAGACCCAACCCAGAAATGGGCAATTGAGATGAATACACACTGCTCAATTCAAGAAATACAAATGTCAAATAAATACATGATAAAATGTTCAGCATTATTGGTCATTACAGAAATGCAAATTAATATAACACAGAGATTCCATCTCACTCCAGAAGCCATGGCCAGGATCAAGAAAACCACCAATAACAAACACTAGGGAGGCTATGGGGGAAAAGGAACTCTGCATTGTTTCAGGGAGTGAAGATGGTGAGACCAATGTGGAAATCTTTCAAGAGGTTCCTCAAAAAGTTGGAATTGGAAGTTGCATTTGACCCAGCTATTCCACTTCTGGGAACATTCCCAGAAGAATTGAAAACATCATACCACAATGATATATATTCACCTATGTTTATAGCAGAACAGCTTGTAATTGCCAAATCTTGGAAACAAACCAAATGCCCAAAACTGAGGAATGGATAAAAATAATGTGGTATTTTTATATAGTGGAGTGCTACTGAGCTATATAGAATGATCCCATTCAAGCTTTTATAGATAAATAGATGTAACTTGAGATCATACTCATAAGTGAAATAAATCAAACTCACATGTGTAAATACTGTATTGTCTCTAGTATAAGAAACTGAAAGAGTAAATAAGATTCAAAATCTTCAATAAACACTGTAAAAAACTAAGAAACTGCTCAAAGTGGGAAAAACTACTCAAATTGAGAAAAAGATAAAAAAGAAGGAAAATAAAAAAGATAAATTTTTATTTATACATTTAAAATAGCTAAGATGATTGTTTTAGTAATTCTATTATTTCTTGAAACAAAACAGTTAACATTCATAGGATTAGATCAAATTTGCATGTTTATATCTGGTAATCTGAGTAATTCTTTTGAAGATAACTATGCCAAAAAATGACCTTAGTTATGTTCCTACCACCTTATTTTGGAAGCCTATATTGTTATTGTTTGGGGATTTTTGTTATTGTTATTTATTTTTCTCTACTGGTTTTTGTTTTTCTTGTATTTTGCTTTTTTTGTTTTGTTTGTACCTCTAACACATAAAGTATAGATGTACATGTATAGACTTATATATGCCCAGGGCTTATTCTAAAGGATTTAGAAGAATTGATTTTATTATGAATAATGATATGAATAGCTACTTTTAAGAAAATGGACATTATGGTAGGAGTTTGTGATTTTTATTATTTTGGAACTCCATGATAACTAAAAGGACCATATATATATATGCAACTAACTTCCTCCCCCTTTCTCTCTCTCTCTCTCTCTCTCTCTCTCTCTCTCTCTCTCTCTCTCTCTCTCATTGCAATATATCTCTCTCCTACATGTGTTAAAAAAACACAATATATATTGTTATAATATTTCTGTAGAAACTTATGTTTTAGTGTGATTTAAGTTTAAAAAGTCTCACAATAATTACCTTTATTTTAATTATATCTTTTCTTTACAGTTTGATTTATATTTATATATCTAAGTTAATTTCTGGAGTATCATTATACTTGGAGAACTTAAATATTTTTAACAGGTTTGAACTAATCTTTCATCTATGTTTTTGGCATATAATAAATTTTCTTCACTTTTTGGTATAAAAATTCTTTCCCTTTTTATTTTTAATAGGCAAATAGCATTTGTATATATGTATGGAGGATAGTTTAATTTCATAAATGAAATACACAATATTTTGTTGTATTTTTGAAAGAAATTTTCATTTGGTATAGAATCTGATTTGATGGTGAGTCTCATTACTTTACATATGTTATTTCTCTGTCTTCTTATTTGTGTAGTATTTAATGAGATATTTATATTAATTCTTACATAATACTTTTTCTCTCTGATGGCCGTCAACATTTTCTGATAATCATGAGTTTAAACAGCATCAGTATGGTATTTCTAAATTTGTGTTTTATTGTCCTGTTTGCTCTTCCCTCAACTTTTAGTTTATGATGATTTTTAGTATTAAAAAATTCTTGTCATTATTTCATAAAGTATTTCTACTTCCTTTTTCTGTCTCTTCTATAATTTAGACGTTCCAGTGTTAGATTGGTAATGTACTACCGCTCTAGAATGCTTCATTTTTTTTCTTTCTTTCTTTCTTTCTTTCTTTCTTTCTTTCTTTCTTTCTTTCTTTCTGGTACTTGGAAACAAACTCATGACTTTTTACTTGTCGAGCAGGCTCTTACACCACTGTGATAATCCCACAGCCCACCATCCTTCTTTCTATACTGTTTTGCTCCACTACTATCAATCTGAATTTTTTTTGAGTTTCTTTCTATGTCATTGATTGTTTTTATAATCTGATGGACAGTATCTGAATAACTATTAGAAGCATTTTTCATCTCTTTTACCTTGTCCTTAGATTCATAATTTCAAATTCACTGTTTTATACAGTTTGTTTCTTTTTAATTAAATTCCACATTTATATATTTATAGTGTCCATCTTTTCCAATATCACTTTTAAAATATTTAATCATAGTTATATTAAAATCTGACTTAGTCTCACCATATGGTTCTCCTTTGAAACTCGTTTTGTTGGTTGTTCTGAAGATTGATAGTTGTCCTTCCTTCCTTTGGTAGTTCTCCAAATAACTGATTAATATCATGTGTTCAACAATACAAATTTTTGTAAATGTTATTCCTACAAAAGGACATTCTTCTTCTGATAGGTGTGTAATCATGGAAAGTTTAACAAGTCCTCATAAAAGTTGCTTTCAGTTTGGTGTTTGTTTTATTACAAGTACAAAAGACAGTTGCAAAGGACAGTGGCAATAGGATGTTTGTTTAATTATAAAGGTCAAGAGGGAAGTTTAGTACTGATAAAAATACTTTTTGTCTCAATATTGATTGTAATTATGCAATATATTTTGCAAAATGTGTAAAACTATACACTAAAAGAAACAGATTTTAAACATGAGAATATATTTCTCAATATGTGTTTTAAAGATTTTCTTTTTGGGAGGGTGAGCAGGAAGATCAAATTATGTTATATGCATGCATGAATGTGTCACAGTGAAACTCGGTACTCTGTATAATTAATATGTACTAATACATATTAAGATAAAAGGAATAATTTTCCCTGTACAACTCTTTTACATATTTTGTTAGATTAATTCCTAAGTATTTCATTTATTTGGATGCTAGTGTGAAGGGTATGGCTTCTCTTATTTCTGTCTTGGTGATTTTGTTGTTAGTGTATAAGAATGCTATTGATTTTTGAGTATTGACTTTGTATCCAGCTACATTGCTGAATTAATTTATTATATGTAGGAGTCTTTCAACAGAGTCTTGGAGGTCTTCTATGTATAGTATCTTGTCATCTGCAAATAATGATAATTTAACTTCTTCATTTCTTACCTTTACTCCTTTTATTTCTCTCTCTAGTCTAATTGCTCTGGCTGGTATTTCCAGTATTATGTTGAATAGGAGCAGTGAAAAGGGACATTTTTGTTTTGTGCCTGATTTCAAGATAAAGGCTTTCAGCTTTTGGCCATTTAATATGATGCTAGCTGTTGGTTTGTCATAGATGGCCTTTATAATATTGAGGTAAAGACCATCTATTCCAATTCTCTGTAAGGTTCTTATCATGAATGGGTGTTGGATCTTATGAAAAGCTTTTTCTGCATCTATAGAAATAATCATGTAATTCTTACCTTTGGTTCTATTAATATGGTGGATTACATTTATTGATTTACGTATGTTGAACCACCCTGCATGCCTGGGATGAATCCCACTTGGTCATGGTGTATAATCTTCTTGATGATTTGCTGCATCTTGTTTGCCAATATTTTATTGAGAATTTTTGCATCTATTTTCAATAGGGAGATTGGTCTGTAGTTCTCTTTTTTAGTTGGGTCTTTCCAGGTTTTGGTACTAGAGTGATATTTGCTTCCAGGAATGACTTAGGGAGAATTGCTTCCCTTTCAATTTTATTGAAGAGTTTGAGGAGTGTTGGCATTAAGTCTTCTTTGTATTTCTTGTAGAGTTCTGCAGTGAATCCATCTGGGCCTGTGCTCTTCTTTGTTGGTAGGGGCTTGATTACATTTTCAATTTCATTAATAGAAATTATGTTATTCAGCAGTTTTACATCTGGTTGATCCAGCTTTGGTGGTTCATATGTTTCTAGGAATATGTCCATTTCTTCTGTGTTATTCAACCTATCTATGAGAGTAGAGGTTTTCAAAATAGTTGTTGATGATTTTCTGTATTTCCACAGGGTCAGTAATTATTTCACATTTTTCATTCTGTATTGGGTGAGTGTGAGTATTTTCTTTCCTTTTTTTAGTTAGGTTGGCTAGGGGCTTATCAATTTTATTTATCTTTCAAAGAAGCAATTCTTTGATTCATTGATTCTTTGTATTGTTTTCTTAGTGTCTATTGCTTTAATTTCTGCTCTGATCTTTATAATTTCCCCCCTTCTTTTTGCTTTGGGCTTGGTTTGCTCTTTTTTTTTCTAGATGTTTGAGGTGTAATGTCAGGTTGCTTATTTGTGTTCATTCTGTTTTCCTAATGTGGGAACTCAGTGCAATAAATTTTCCTCTGAAGAGCACTTTCATTGCATGCCACAAGGTCTGGTAAGTTGTATGTGTATTTTCGTTTGCTTGTAGATATCATTTAATTTTTTCTTTAATTTCCTCTGTGACCCACTGATTGCTAAAGAGTGTATTATTCAATTTCCATGTGTTTGTGGTTTTTCTGCAGTTAATGTTATGATCAATTTCTAGTTTCATGGTGGTATAATTTGATAATATGCATGGGATAATTTCAATTATTTTGCATTTACTTAAATATGTTCTGTGGGCTAGTGTATGGTCTGTTTCTGAGAATGTCCCATGTACTGCTGAAAAGAATGTATATTCTGATGCTGGATTGAACACTCTGTATACATCTATCAAATCCATTTATTCACAGGTGTGATTCAGTTCTGTTATTTGTTTGCTGATTTTCTGTCTGGTTGATCTATCCCATTGTGTCAATGGTTTGTTAAGGTCTCCTGTAATAATTGCGTTATTGCCTATTTGATTTTTCATTTCTGTTAATACTTGCTTTGTATGGCTGGGTGCTCTGGAATTTGGTGCATATATATTTGAAATTGTTATCTCTTCCTCTTGAAATTTTCTCCTAACTAGTATGTAGAGACCTTCTTTATCTCTTCAAACCATTCTTGGTTTTAAGTCCACATGGTCTGCAAACAGAATAGCTACCGACGCTTTTTTTTTTTTTTGAGTTCCTGTTGCATGGAGTATTGTTTTCCATCCTTTGACTTTCAGTGTGTGAGTTTCGTTTTGGGTTAGACGGGTTTCATGTAGACAGCATATGGTTAGGCATTGTTTCTTGATCCATTCTGCCAGTCTGTTTTTTTTTAATTGGTGAATAAAGCAATTTACATTAATGGTAATAAGTGTCATATATTCGTTTATTGTTGACATGTTATCTTTCTAATGTTGAATCTTATAGTTCCGTTTTGTTTGTCTGTCTTGCTTAGTTTTTTTTCCTATGTGTATCTAGAATGTCTTTCAGTATTTCTTATAGGGTTGGTTTTCTGATCATGAAGTAAATGAGTTGTACAGAGAAAATTATAATACCCTGAAAAAAGAAATCAAAGAGGACCTCAGTAAATTGAAATACATCCCTTGTTCATGGATAACAAGAATAAATATTGTGAAAATTGCCATTCTCCCAAAATTATTATACAGATTTATTACAATCCCAATGAAAATACTACTAACATACCTCATAGATCTAGAGAAATCACTCCTAAAATTCAGTCTCAACCAGAAGAGACCTAGAATAGCAAAGACAATTCTAAGCAGCAAAGCCATGGTAGGAGGCATTACAATCCCTGACTTGAAGTTATACTACAAGGCTACTATAATAAAATCAACATGGTATTGAAATAAAAACAAACCTGAAGATTTATGGAATAGACTAGAAGATACAACTACGAACACACTCAGCCACCTTATCTTTGATTAAGGGGCCAAGCATGTTGACTGGAAGAATGATAGTCTCTTTAATAAATGGTGCTGGAAAAACTGGCTATCCATATGCTGAAAAGTAAAATGAGACCCATTCCTGGCACCATGTACTAAACTAAAATCTAAATGGATCAAAGATATAAATATTAAAACAGATACTCTAAATCTGTTGGAAGACAAAATAGGTAAAAATCTTGAAGACATAGGGGTTGGAAGAGAATTCATGAAGAAGAACTAAAATGTATGGGAAATACTTCCCAGAATCAATAACTGGGATCACATCTTATTGAAGAGTTTCTACATGTCCAACTAAATCTCCAGCACAGTGAAAAGAAAACCCACAGACTGGAAAAAAAATCTTAGTTAACTGTCCCATAGACAAAGGACTTCTCTCTAGAACTTATGAAGAATTAAAAAAAATCAGACCCCTGAAATTCAAAGACCCAATCCAAACAATGGGCATCCAAAATGAACACATAGTTCTCAGAGGAAGAAATACGAATGACAAATAAATATATAAAAAAATGTTCATAATCACTGTTCATTAGAGAAATGCAAATTAAAACCACACTGAGATTCGATCTCACTCCAGAAACAATATCCAGGATCAACAATACTACCAAAAACAAATGCTGGAGAGGCTGTGGGGAAAAAGGAACTCTTCTGCACTGTTGGTGGGAGTGTAGACTGGTACAAGCACTGTGGAGGTCAATCTGGAGATTCCTCAAAAAGCTGGGGTTGGAGGTCCTATTTGACACAGCTATTCCACTCTTAGGCATATTCCCAGAAGAACTGAAAACATCTTATCACAGTGATATATGTGCACCCATGTTTATAGCAGCACAATTTGTAATAGCTAGATCTTGGAAACAACCTAAGTGCCCATCTACTGAGGAATGCATAAAAAAATTGTGGTACTTTTTTTTATAATGGAGTAGTACTTAGCTCTAAATAATGATCACATTGAGCTATTTATAAATAAATGGATGCAACTGGAATCCATACTCATAACTGAAATAAATCAAACTCACATGTATAAATACCATATCATCTCCCTAGTGTGAGAAATGGTAAGAGTACAGAAGATTTTATGGTAATCATCATTCACCATTATATTGCTTTGAAGTCTTGTGTTTTCATTCATTGGCTGAAATGCTTTTATTCTTTTTTGTTTCATCCTAATATATGTGATGGTATGAATAGTTACTTTGCATCCTAATATATGTGATGGTATGAATAGTTACTTTGAAGAAAATATTGCAGCCATTGTTGGCTTGATATCATCTTACTCTGAATTCCTACCATGCTTTTGTTTTTCTATTACCATTGGTTCTGTCATGTTGTGTCTTATTGGATTTTAATATTATGATAGTATAAACAAATTTTTATGGAAAATGAGATGATATAGTAGCCATTGTTCATGTTCAGTTATTTGGTTCAGAATGCCTTGCAATAATTCCATTCTCTTGAGTGGTTGTATTCTATTTTGTTATATTTGACATTATTGTGTGTAAAGCTAAGCTCAACTATTTCAAAGAAAGAGACATTATGATAGCTACTGTTAATATCGAGTTGTCTTTTTGTGAAGTGCTGTGTTGCTTACATTGTTCTGTTCTGATCTGCTTAGATCTGTTCTCTTTAAAATAAAAAAATTACAAAGGAATAAATTTTCCCTTATGCACTTAGGACTTGAAAAATACTAAACATTTAAGTCATATAAAGAGTAATTAAAAGACATTATCAGGGAGTTTATATTAGAAAAGTGTATTTAAATTTTACGTTAAAGATGTCATACATTAAATGAATATAAATGTTGAAATTTTTTCTGAATTTTCTTCCTCTTTATTTATTTCTGTATTATTTGTTACCTTTTTAAAATTTATAATATGTATTGTCTCTATTTTAAGTGTTCTAAATTCTCATTTTTCTCATTTGTTGGGCATTTTTTGCTTCCATCTTTTTTCTAAGCTTGTCTATTCTTTTATTTGTGTCTTCTCTAATATCTTTGATTTTAAGCATCATTTTCTATCTGAGGAATCATTTTCTCTATAGACTTTTCCACTTGTTTTTTTTTTCACTTCTGTTGTTATCATTTAAGAAAGTACCATTCTTTAACTTTCAACTTTATTCACCTTGTTGAGTTCCAGGCCTATCCTGGGTGGGGTGGGAGTCTGGGGCCACCTCTGTATCTTACAATTCTCCATATTTTCTTTCTTTTTTAAAAAATATCCTCTATGTTTATCCCTGCCAATCTCCCATGATACATAGCTCTACCACTAGCATTGGAGGCCTCTCTCAAGAAGGAAAGATGTCTGTTCCTCACAGATGTTCTCCAGATGTACTTGGTTCTTTATAGTTATCATAAGAACTTACCTTTGTATGGCCTTTACAGTTCTGTGATAATGCTCATGTGACATCTCAGAGATGTGCTGGTTATGGAGTTGATCTTGGCCTCTGAATGTGGGGAGTGCGACTGGTCTTCTGCTAATGGAGTTCTCCAGAGTCCAATTACTTCTTAAAATGCTTGCACATTACTGACCTCACTGACTATCTCACCTTCCAAAGGTGTATCTGTGTACTAGGAGGCTGTACTGGATTTAGGAGTTTGTCTTATACACTTTCAGCCAGCCCTGACATCTGGGTGGGGGCATGGAAGAGGCCAAGAGCATGAATTCACTGCCTTCTAGCTTGCTCCACAGTCTCAGATATAATAAAGGAGTGCAGAGCATTAACTCCTTGTCATCCAGCCAGGCTGCCAAACAGGATGCAATAGAGGAGGCTTGGATACCAAACTCACTGTCTCTCAACCAGCCCCACACAATCAGGGATGCAAAGGAAGGGCACAGAGAGTGAATATGCTTTCTTCCAACCAGCCAGCCCTCCAGTATGTAATGAAGAGGTGTAGTGTGTGAACTCACTGCCTTCCAGCCATCTCTACCATCAGGGGTGTAATGGAGGAATGCAGTGTGAACTCCCTGTTTTCCAGCTGG